>OY728128.1:1824976331-1825299748 GCA_963277665.1 Viscum album | reverse complement strand
ACAGAATGAGCGTTTTGTCACCATATAATAAATATTTTTTATGTTACATTTTTAATTATATTATATTTTTTTGAATAAAATGAATCCATTTTTATGTGTGCGGTTTTATATATTTTAAAATACATTCTTAGAATAAAATGATATTTTGATATCACAAAGTGTTTTAATCAAGAGTTTAAAAGGGGTTTCAAGGGTTATATTCTATATATTCTGATTATATATTGTTTATCGTGGGTTGATCCAATTATAGGTCATCATAGGACATCTTGAAACTTAATACATCTCAAGATATGATGGTATGATCCCCATTATAGCTCAATATATGATGAGTGGGCCCCATTATATATCTCAAATGCATTATAGATTCTACAGATTGAAGTGGGGCTTAGGGTTATTTTATTTTTAATGGGGAATGTAGTTTTGATATGGGAATTAGGTAACATGTAACATTCATTATTTAGCTATTCATGTTTATGAGTTTTTGTAGATATGGTTTTAATGGGATTTGATGTTTTCACTGGACTAATGATTTCATTTTTTTATGTCCTTTACTGATATTTTTGTGTTAATACAATGTTTTAATTTATATTGCAGGATATAATGATGGGTTTGTGAAAAAAATGAAAATTTGAATGTTATGTTGTTTTTTAGAAAAAAATCCACATATTATTTTTTAAAAAATATATCAGAAAAATGGATATTTTTTGTAGTAACCACATTCCATGAATGTGTAATGTTATGTATGAATTATTACACGATTATCTAAAATTGTAAACCTGAAAAGATTCTAAATGTGAATTATTGTAAATTATTTACTAAAACTAAGGACTGTGTAATGTTTAATACCATGTCCTTATATATCATCTTTAGAAGTAGAATGATTATGGAATTCTCTATATAATTAGATTCTTATTTTAGAAGGTATAGTGTTATAAACTATAACATAAGAGCATTTAAATTTATATAATTCTTAGTTTACCCAATGTATTATAATAATAATATAAATATTATTATTACGTACTATACATGGTAATTATTAAGGAAATATAAATAAGTATCATTTTAATCATTTTCAACCAGACTATTCATCTCTATCCACAAACCATCCTAGACAATAGAAAAACCCAGAATAATAACTACAAATATAATAAAAAATTATAATAAATTATTAGTCTTTAAATGTAATAAATATAATATTCTCCTAACCATAAAAATAAATATTTATTATTATTATTTTAATCATCTATTGTTTCATATAAAAAATGTGTTAATATCGTAAATAAACAAAACCTAAATAATTATTTATCTACAGAGAACGAATAATAAATGGTTATAAATTGTTATATTCAATTTTAAAATTTTCAATGACTTTAGATAAACTTAATATGTGACTCTTTAGGGCTCTTTACCTATATTAATCAGAGGAGACACTTAATGTACAATTCTTTCATCTAATAACATGCCATGTAACCCAAGGAGAATAATGTTAGTTTTGTAACATTAAACAACATAATAAGAAACCTTATTTTGTAACATATTCTCATTAATATGATATCTCTTAATCCCATAGATTAAATAAATTTTTCATCAATATATGTCATGGATTGATATTTTTGGACTTTTCATAAATGAAAATTCCCATTTAACAGCACAGAAATATATTTTTACAAGTAGTTCCATTACCATGAGATGTCAAAAGATACCAACATATGGAAATTAATAAACGTTTCAAATGAAATTCTCAAATTATCCATTAAGGAAATAAAAAATTTGGTTTACCAAATATTATTTCCATAACCATGACCATATTTTATCATGGATTTCATAAATTCAACAATAAACATGAATAATGATATTAGATATTGATCAGAATAAATACTATGGATCGATACACATGTATGTTGTTTGGAGAATCCAATGACACATAAAAATTTAGATTTAACACTGATGGGTCATGATATAAAAATTTACAGATTAGGAAATTACTAAGGGAACATACAATGTGGGAGTTCATCAATATACTATTAGGCTCATTTCCTGATATCATATATCATTTTTATCAAAATAATTAAATAAAATTACTATCGAACATATATTCATGAATATTATCTTGAAACCTCTAGGTTATCATCAAAATGAGATACAATTTTTAACTTTTACTGAAATAGATGTTCCTTGGATATTATCATAATCAATTTCATGTATAGAAATAGTCATCATCTGATAAGGAAATTCCTTATGATTAATGATATTAAATATACTTAATCAAGTTCTCAAAATTCGGTTCAAGGTATCCAACACAATATAAGGGAACTATGATTCAAAACAGTGATGAAATAAATATAAATAAAAATACATGGAAAAAATTAAATTGAAAAATAGGGACACTAAAATGAAGCCCCATCATGAAGGACCTATATAATTTTAATAGGTATACCAACCCATAGATCATAATTCATTAAGCCACTATAAAAATTACATCAATAAAAATAATCTGAACCATAATGAAAAAAAAGTAAATATGGGAGATGATGAATGATTATATCTAAAAGTTGATTTATTTAATAGAAAACCCAAAAAAATCATTTTTGATATTTAAATACACTCTATCAAATCATGAACAACAAGTTAGAATAATTTCATAAACCTTACCAAAGGTATTAAATTTCACTTTTTATGGTATCATGGAAAAAAATATATGCCAAAATATGACACATCACATAGGGGGAGCGATGAAGGTTAGGAATCTGAATTACTAATAATAAATGGTTTAAATTGTGACCCCTTAGTTTCTAAAATTGAAAAATTTGTTTGATAGCTTATGTGATGAGAAACATCGAACCCAAAAGATTAACGATTATTTAGATATGACTGTATTTACCTAACTATTAATTTTGTTGATATTATTTTAATTCATTAATTTAATAAATAGATATATATATATATGCCTTAAATTTATTGATAATATATAATTTTTCGGTAATGTCTTTTTGTTCATAAAAATACGTTTTCATCATAATTGACATTTATTTATTTTTATGAAAAATATTATAATTAATTTATATAACATGTATGAAATTAATATGATAAAATGAATACCCTTTTTTATATCATCAAAAAAATATATAATAGGGGTTTTCATAAAATTTAAGATTATACTAAATAGTGAAAAATATTATTTTATGACAAATTATCATATCTATTGTTACATTAATTAATTTAAAATTTAAAATATATTTTTATACTAATTAAAGAAATAATAAGAAATATCTAGTTATATTTATTTAAATTAAGTAAATATTAATAAATTTTATACAAGATATTAGTATTAGTTAATTTGTTTGTTATAAAAATGTGTTCTCCAAAAAAAATAAAAAATCCATAATGTATCTCTATTTTATTTAATTAAAATAATCCCAAAATAGAAATTATATGATTGAAATATTTTCATTATATATTTATGTGCGAATTTATATCTATATAATTAATATTAGTAGTTATATATTAAATTGAAATCGTCATTTCATTAGAAAAAATGGATTTTTAAAAACTACTTTTCATCATGCCTATAAGTTTATATGTAATAATATAAGTCTAAATATATTAAATTATTAAAATAAATTTTTTTCTTTAGTTAGAATCTTCAGAATTAAAATTATGTAATAAGGTGAACATAAATTTTGAACAATATGAATAGTTTCTATATTACCTATTCATTTCCATGGTAAAAGGAAAATCTATTTCATTTAGGGTAAAAATAATATAAAAAATGATAGAAAAATGTAATAATAATATAAAAAATATTTTTATTTTATTTTTATTTATAATTTAATTATATTTTTTACTTCTTTTTTACTTTATAGACCAATAATTAATCAGTTTGGTAGATGAAATATTTTCAGATGATAACACACAAATTTGTATTTTATAGTAAATTTTTTTTAATTAATAAATTTAATTTAATGAATTAATGGATTATTGAAATAAATTAAATTTTAATAAAATATTAATATTAAAATAATATTGGTAAATTTAAATGATAATATAATTTTTTTATATAAAATGTAATTTTTAAAAAGGTCACAAAACAGATATTATTAAAAACCAATATTATTCTATAAATTTGATTTTTAAATAAAAATGTAAATTTATTATATTTAAAAAATAATTTTTATAAAATGAATATTCTTTTTGGGATAAAAATGTTTAATTTTTTCAACATTTAACTTTTCATAATTTTCCAAGGTAGTCGATTTTTTTCGTAATCATTAAATTATGTATAAAATACTGTGTGTAATGACATCATAATGAACCAAATAATATGTAATAAATAATATAAATTTAATACATTTCTAAATATACATCTTTTAAAATAATGAAAGTACATTATGAATCATCCAAAACCATTAGTATATTTTAAGGTCTTAAATTTTTTTTGTTAAGAGGTTTAATGAATTTCACCTCAACTAGTGTATAATTTTAAAAATTTAGGCCCTTGTATTTATTAAATAATAAATAATACTACCATTTGGATGAAAACATGGGAAAACCCAAGGGAGGGATTTTTTTTCTTAATTTCATTAAATAGAGTATACATCCAAATATTGTAAAAATATTAAAGAAATATCCCTTCATTTCCGATATAAACACACCGAAGATCAATTTTTCCTCCCTTAAATAACATGGACATCATATATACTCTTCCCTAACCTCTCTAGTGTAATCCCAAGGTTACTAATTCTCTCAAGAAGATACTTCCAAGAATTTGGAGTCACTCTCTAAAGGTAAGGGATCCTATCATTTTCCTCTTTATTAAAGATCCTTTGTTATCTTCTTCCTCCAATTATTGATTAATAATGATGGGATATGTCTTTACAAATACCTATTACATCCCATTAAATTTATACATTATGAGATACCTGTATATCTCTCATCATACAATATTATGAATTTTATGTCGTGCCATTAGACTTTTGAAACATCATGCAGATTTTTAATGCCAAAGAAACTGTGCAGTGAGTACCATAACAATTTAGAATTATTGATTTTAAAATTTATAAACATATACTTCATTGACATTGGATTTAAATATTTTTATTCTATAACACTTTATCATACAATAAAATATTATAATTAGTGAGTCCACGCTCCCTGATCAATCTGGAAAACAAAATCATGAGAATGAAATTAATGTGTCAAGAGAACCTGAAATTATAATGTAACCCAATCAATTGGGAAATGTTTATTCTCATGAGACATCATATTTGGAAAGGGAGTGACCATTATTAATTTATGGTAATTTTTCTATCATGATGTCTTGGTAGATAGTCTTGACCATTTTTTATGATGTAACATTTTATGTTGTTTCCACATTTCTGATACTAACCATTTGTTATCATGTCATATCATGCCTTATTGTTATGGTTGAATATTTTCACTCCTTTCATCCAACATTAATATTACATGTATTTAACATGTACTATTTTACTCATTTTATTATATTTTTCTTCTTTTGGGGGGAATTATAGATCACATGATTCTTATTTATTTCCTTATGTTATCATGAGTTGTTTTAGGTTCGATGGAATGTTATGATCATGTTAAAGAAATTCTCAATTAAGTTGATGTATTATCTATTTTTTTATGTTATGTAATGAACTAATTTCCTATAAAAAATAGGATTATCAAACAAAAATGGTTACTTATGTTTAATATTATGTAAAAAATCATTATTTAATGTGAAATAAATAGCATGGTTATTACAGCTGAATTTTTTAGGAAAATTATAGTCATTTTTGGGATCTATAATAAAAACTATAGAGAAATATTCCAGTATAATACTTAGTATAATAAATCATCCCTAAATTTATGTATGTATATATTAAGTGTTTTATCTTGTAAATACATACCTATTTGGATACCAAAAGATGATGTGGCTCCGGGATGGATGTATATATGGTTAAAATAAGAAACCACATATTTAGTTATACTAGACCAGGACTTGGTGAATAACAAAAGGCATTAATTCCGACCTAGATTAAAACTCTCTAGTGTTATGATTTGGTAAATTCATAATATTAGTACAAAACATTATTAAGTTAAAAATTTCAATAAAATTCTATTTTATTAAATTTAACATACATGAAATAGTCTGAGGCCTAGAAATTCATATGTTTAAGGAATAAATTTACTTTATATGTTATCCATTCAATTTTAATAAAATTCACTTTTGTGTGTTTAGAAGCATGAAAGTACTCATCATTTGAGAAAAGATGGAATTATTGTTGAAATTATATAATGTATTAAATAAAAAATATCAAGAATGTATATTACCATATGTTCTTATAATATATGACAAATTAAATCTTTTTCTCCCATAAAAATAATAAAGAAAAAATTACTTCAAAAAATGATAATTTCAAATTAATTGATTTACTTTTTACACATCACATATTTATTTTTTTGGGGTCATTAATATTCTCATGTCCATGTTCTCCATCACAAAATATTTTTAATTTTGTGTTTCTTTTCTCTTATATATATATATATATATATGTTTTACTTCCCACTGATGTTATCATAATTGGAAACTCGGTCATGAGATGACCCTCAGAACTCCATTTCACTATATTCAAGTGGACCTTTTATTAACCATTTCTACAATGTGGTTTTCAATAAAAATATTTTCATGTGTTGAATTTTTTTTACTATAGTGATGATTAAATTTCCAGGATGAAATTTATTAAATGGGTAATAATGTAGTGCCTTAGGTTTTTAAAAGAGAATACTATGAATGATAGCGTATTCGATATACAACACTGATCCCGAATGAAAAAGATTTATAAAATAATAATATTTTAACCCTTCCATTAATTTATAGGGTATATTTAGGATAAAATAATTTCTGATATATATATATATATATATTCACTAAATATATTGATAATCATTCAATTTTTGTAAATGTATTTTCATTTTTCAAAATATTCTTTCATTATAAATTATTTTTATTTTATTTATAAAAAATATATTATAAGTAATTTATAAAACATATAGAAAATTTATTTTATATAACCAAATAAATTTTTAATATATTCATGACAACATCTTCTAGACAATTGAGACTTCATATAAAATAAATATTTATTCAAGAATAGTGAAAATACCATTTTAATTTTAAAATCACATTTATTTTTAAAATTAAATAATTCAAAATTAAAACAATAATTTTTTTTGATTTAAAGGAAAAAGAAGAATTATTTAGTTATATATCATTCAATTATGTGCCTTTTTAACTATATTTATTCTAAATTTTAATATTAGGTTATATTTTAAATTTAAATGTTTGTTTGCACATAATTTATTTAAAATACCTAATGTATCGCTGATTTAATTAATTAATTATATCATGGATTAGAAATATTATAAATAAAATTATTATAAAAAATATATATATATATATATAATTTATATTCATCTAATTTAAATTTCTAGTTATAACATAAATGTGAAATCATGTTTTCATTTGAGAAAAATGTAGTTTTAAAAAAATTGATTTTCATCATGTTGAAAATTTTATATTAAATTAAATTATTCCACCTATGTGAATTTATTTTTATAAAATGGATTTTGTGTTTTGTATAATCATAATTAATATTAGATAATAAGGCCATCTTAATTTTTGTTCAAAAGTAATGTTATATCTATAAATATTAATTAACCCGGTAAAAGTAAAATAGGGCAATTACTAGTGAAAATATTTTATAAAAATACTATAATCAATATAACATTAAGGGAATTCATATTTCTATTAAAATTTCATTTAAATTATGAATATATTTATACATTTCTACCTAATAAATAATTATGTATTGATTTTGAAAGCAAATATATTTTCATAGGATAAAGAAAAATTATTATTTTTGAGTAATAAAAATTCTAAAATAAAGAATTTATTTCGATTAATTAGTAAATTATCGAAATAAATAATATTTTATTAAAAAATAATATTAAATTATTATTAATAAATTTAAAGGAAAATACAATTTTTCTGGCGTCTAATGTAATTTTTCTAAGCGTCAGAAAACTATTATTTTTTTAGTATGGAAAAGACAATTTATTTTGAAGAAAAAAACAAATTGAACCAAACAAGAATATGAGCATATTGTTTCAAATGAGTCATCAATTTACTCATTATAAGTCACCAATTTTTATCTTTATGTTTTATTCATTCATTCATTCTTTATCACTAATGGTTCCCCAATCCATTCTTCACTCTCTCCTTCATCCATGACCTCTGTTGTGGAGTTCTTCCAATTATTTTTCTTATTGAAGAGGAGATTCAATTATTGAAACATCTATGTCATAATCCTCAAGTTGAAACATATCATTCTTTTATGTCTAGTCTCCCCTTATACATCCCCACCCCCAATTCCTATGATGAAGTTACCTCTTCTAGTTAGCTTGTTTCCAGTGTCATTATAACTCATCCTCAACTACAAAATATTAAGGAAACCCCATTAAGGTAATCTCATATTTCACTAACTGATATCTAGTTGACAAAATTTCAAAAGGAAAAAATTACAAATCAACCTACATGGCCTCCTAAAGAGGCTCTATGTAAGTAACCATTCAATTATCAATAAATGCATTATTGTTTTGATAGTCAATAGATTCAAAATACTTTATAAGAGGTCACCATGGCAGCATTTGTAGAGAAGAATGGTTGGAAATTTCCTGAATGATTTTTCATGTCCTTAACAAAAGATATACGAGAAACCATCCATCATAATATGTTGGAAGCTCCATTAAGGGATCCAAAATAGGTGAAGAGGAATCTAGTGAATCTGTGAGAGCTGGATCCTCATTTAATAGCACCACATAAGTGAAGGACCCCAGAACACCCTGAGAGGGGAGGGGTGAATCAGGGTGTTGAATATTTCATTTAACCTAAAGGATATTGTTCCCACATTGTTAAGAACCTATTAAACCTGTCTGAAGAGGACGTTTAGAAAATAAAAAATCACATGTAAAGAAATGATTTTCTAACTTGTTTCGCCTCTAAGGGATACGTCCATGGCGCATTAACCAACAATGTGTAGGTCCTACCAAAACCACTAATATTTAATTGTTGTTGATTACAAGGTTATATCACATTCATTGTGATCCAGGTGCACTAACATTACAAGGTTCAGGGATAATACATTGCATCCCTCAATCACTTTTGCTGACTCCCCCATTCTCACTACATTGGAAGAATCATAACTTATTTTATGGACATAAAGGTCACTTCAATGGATTAGAATTAATTAATTCATCCTCAACTACAAGCGGATTCAGTTTTGAGGTCCTATAATCTCACATAGATGCAATTTATTTTCCCATAAACTCATATGTTATGAAGATTAATTACGAGAACTGATTTGGCCAATTTTCAGGATTCCATCGGTGTTCCACATACTGCTGTTGTTTTCATATACTATAGCTTTTTTCATTCTATCTAGAACATCCGCATACCTTCCATATACTCTATGTACTGCGCTACTCGGTATTCTGCTCTACTTTGTGTACCGATTCACACCTCTACGGATCGTATTGCTCCGTGTATTTCCTTACTTCATCGAGTACAGCGAGAGCTTCATGCATGAACCACACACTCTTCCATAGATGGTTTCCTTACATAGAAGAGTATCTCCACATACCATAATCTCCTCTGTGAACAACTTCATACTTAAGCAGATTTCTTCATGAGGTTTTATTCTCCAATCTCATCCCATAACCAAGGATATTATTATTCCATAAATTGGATCATAATTAAAAAAAAATTGTAATCTAATTTACACAAATTTTCAATGGGGGGAAACATATTTATATTGAACTCTCTTTGTGTATGGTTAGGATACACTACATACCTATCATAATTTTCTAACCGCATCAATCCCTCCAACCTTCATCACTCCACGTACCACATTCCCTCACTACGAACCATCACTGAGAACCATTTTTCGTTTCAAACTTCAGCATTCCACGTACCGCATTCCTTCACTATGTAGCATTGTTGAAACTGTTTTCTGCTCCACTGATGGCTCCATGTACTATTCCTACAACATCCTCCAGGTACCATACACCTTCACCACTTACCACTTTCCTTCACTTCTTACAATGAACCTTCACCGTGTACCGTTTCCAAACTCCTGATTTTCGAGGGCCAAAAATAGTAAGACAATGGGAAATTATGCCTCATTTATTACTAAATTCATCCTAAAATGTGTCACTTCATTCCCAACTAACTAGTTATTCATCCATGTGTAGATTGAAAATAAACCAATATCCATTATTATCAATTATCAACCTTTGATCCCAAAATACCCCCTATTGGTTTTGTTGGAAATCTCCAGATAAATTCTCTAATGTGCCAGTGTCAATAAGAAATTGATCCATCATGAAACAACTCAAACATAAATCTATTTCTGTGTGAGTAGCACTCAGTGTAGAAAACAAGATATAGAGAGAATTGATTCCCCATCCTTTTCATTTTTCGTACATATTTTCATTTTTGGTCATTTCTCTTCTGCAACTCTCCTTAAATGAGAAAGAAATAAATAAAACATTATTTACTATCCATTGAATGTATCTATTCTCCCCCATTGTAAATAAACCCATTTTCACATATTGAAATGTTTTAAAGCTCAAAAGATACTTCTGCTAGATCATATCTCCCCCATAAACAAGAAACAATTTTAAAAAAATTAAAAATAGTTACAATAGTTTGAGAGAGAGGTAACTCAGAACTTCCTTATCTACTGGGATGAGGATGAACATCGGGTTTCAACTAATGTTTCAAATACATAGCCTATAATGGTGTCTTGATCATAATGTCAGTCACATGCTCAATATTTATCACATGGTCTATTTTTATCACGCCTTGTTCAAATTTTTTCATAATGAATGTATATCTAATCTCAATATGTTACTTACGAGAGTGTTGAAAATGATTCTTCAAAGGATCAATTGAACTCTAGTTTTCAATATAAATCACCATTGGTTTCTTACCACATCACCTATTTCAATCCGTTGATGATTCATCCAAAGTAACTGAGTTCATGACTTAGTAGAAGATATATACTTGGCTTAAATAGTACTATGTGAAGTAATTTCATGGTTTTTTCTTAATCAGTCCATACATTTCATACCAATATAGAATGCTCCGCCACTTGTAGTCTTTATTTCAACTAAATCTCCAGTCATGCAACATAAAAAAATTCTAATAGAACATTATCACTTTTGGTTACAAATTATAGACCATAATTATGTGTACTTGGAATATATCTCATGATTCATTTCACTGCCCCATATGTTCTTCCTTCGTATAACTCTGAAAGTGGGCCACAAGGAATGTTGCAATGATAATATCTATTTGTGTCCATGTAAGGTATAGTAGTCTTCCAATAGTTATTATGTAAGTGGTGGGTTCTAGAGAAGTCTCATCCTCATGCTTTTCATACTTTGATCAAACATTAATCGGGGTTGAAATTGGTCTGGAATCATGAATATTGAATTTCATTAGTTGATCTCATGCATACATTTATTGAAAAATGAAATTTAAATCCTTCTTATGATGTACCGTCAACCCTAAAAAGTATGCGAGTTCACCTATCATTGAGATTTCACATTTTTATTTCATGTGATTATAAAATTCATCCACTGATCAATGTCTTCATCCACTAAAAATAATATCATCCATGGATACTAATAACATTTACTGATAATGTTGGAATTTTTTCACATATAGATTGTGATTTACTTATCCTTTATTAAACATAATATTTCTCAAATAAGAATCAAAATTATACTACCACACTCATGGTGCATGTTACAAGCCATAAGTAGCTTTCTCTAATTTGAAAATCTCTACTTGATTATTTCCATGTAAGATCCCTATGGGCCGTTAAAAGTAGACTTATTCATCCAATAATCCATTTAAAAATTAATTCATGACATCCATTTTATAAAAATTATAACCACGTTGTATTTATATGGAATGAAATAGCCTGATTAATTGTAGTCCTGCTAAGGGAGAAAGTGTCTTCTCAACATAAACTCCTTCTATTAGTGAATATCCTTTACAGACCAAGCATGCATTAATTCTGATAACATTTCCATGTTTTTTCAATTTTTTATTTTAAATCCACTTCGTAACAATCACATTATGATCTTTACATATTTTTTCAAGATCCCATGCCTAATTTTTGTCAATATGATCTAACTCGTCATTCATTGCTTTCACCCATGACTCATCCTTTGCAGCCTCTTCAAATGAGGATGGTTCCACAACTGATAGAAACACATATTTTACATTATTCCTCATTCTGATTATTTATGTATGGGCATTCCGATCCCAGATAATGTTGGAATAATTTATATATACCCTTTGATTTGACCTTTGGGTTTCAACCCAACTCCCTCCATCTATGGCTTCCTCTATTGATTCATCATCAGATGCAACATCATCATGTTACTCATGAGAATTTTTCAGACCTTACTCTAACACTATATTATATTTTGGTCCATGTTCACATTCTTCTTCATCATCTATAACATCCATAAAATAATTCCTTGAAGCAATACTATTTTTTTCATCAGTGATCATTACTTCACTGTATTCCAAAATTCATAAAAAGTACCTAGTGAAACACTTGTAGGCTTTTTTTCCATTGAGTATCCAAGAAATATTCCATCTTCTACATTGTCTCCATACTTACATGAATTTAGTTATTTGTTTCCAATAAAACATTTTCTTCCGAAAACATGAAAATATTTCAATGATGGATTCATTTTTTTCAACAATTGGTATAAGTTCTTTGTTTCAACTATATATAGCCCTATTTGATTCTGAATATACACTACGTTTTGTACAACCTTTTTCCAGAAATGATGCGAAATACAACTCTCAATGAGAATAGTTTGGGCCATGTTGTCATCCTGTAGATTCTGGTGCTCAAGAAATCCTTTTTTCTTATTGAGTTCATGAAGATACCACCACATGTTGTATCCCATGGTTCTTTAAGTAAATTTAAAATTTAGTGGACATTTATTCCTCTCCATTTCCAGAGTTTATGACATTGAACATTCATCATGCATCATTCTCGGTGATTCATCGATATTTTTTCATAAAATCATGGACCTTTTGCTTTCTATGTATAATGATCACACAAGCCATTATATTATAATCATCTATGAAATGAACAATGTACCTCTCTTCATGTGTTCAAGAAAAATTAATTTGGACACAAACATCTGTATGGATGAGGTCAAAGAGATTTTATTCTCTTTTCTTCTTTGGCGAGTAGGAACTGCATACCAGCTTTCATCGCATGCAAGCACCAGCGGTCTATTCATTATCATGCATTATATTAGAGATATCCATGAATATCTACAACTTATATATATTTTCTGTGTTTTTTTTAATTTTACCCAATCTCTGATGCCATAAGTTGTTTTCATCTCCAACTGTTAGGTATAAAATTTTCCATTTTCTATCAACCTGATATAAGTTACCTTATGTTCTGTAGCCTTTCATGTGACAATTCCAATACTTTCATCTTATAGTTCAAAAATTCTAATTTAATGTCACAATAAGACACGAGTAACAGATTTGAATCACACTAATAAGAATGGATGAAGACCTTCCACATATAGGACTTTATTTATATTCAGATCTCCATTATCATGCTTAGTACTTCAATGACCTTTTATCTTCAAACCATCATCATTATCAAACCTCACTGTTCCATCGGCCTTTTTCATGACATTCATTAATAGTTATGCATTACCCATCATGTGGGATGAACATTCTCTCTCAAGAATACATGTGCTTTTATTCTTTTTAGCTTGAGGGCTACTTATGAGAAATTGTTCTTTTAAATTTTCTTCTTTTCATTCCATGATATATTGGATTGATGGTAGGGAACTGATGGATTTCCATTCAGTCTTTTGTGTACATGGGTTCATCATATTCAACTTCTTCTTCCAGATGAGCAAACCTTTTTGAAATAGAAACACTTTTTTTTGACATGTGTTGACACATCTCTGAAAATTTAATGAATTTCTATTGTCATACCTCTGCCTACAATACAAGGATTTATGGCCAAATTTGTTCCAATGAAAACAATATCCATAAAAAATTTTGTTCTATAATAAATAGTATATGAATATGTTATCCTTTGTTGAAATCCAAACTATTCGCCATTCATAGATCTCCTCACCACATCTTAGTATGACATGGTATGTTCCAAATAGCAACAAAAGTAACACTCCATAAAAGGAAATGTATTCTCAGTTCTATTTCTCTCCATGCCTTCATCCTCAAGAAAATATTTTTACTACCTATCATTTCTGGAAACTCAATGATCAAATTCACATATCCATTTAGATTGATTTTTGGCCTTCATATTCGGCACTTCTAGAGGCTTTTCAACATGATCAACTTTCATCTTTCATTCATTATGGATCACTTTCTTTATAGTATTTGATGTTTTAGCATCGAAAAAAATTCCACTATTTATTATGAATGTGGGTCTTTGATTACTCATGATATTTTAAACTCTATCAGAACCATTTTTTTCTCTCTAGTATGTCAGCATTCATAAAACAACCAAATTGTATTTTCTTCATTTCTTCTTTTTAAATTTATTCACTTTCAAGTTTACTTCATAGAGTAATAATTTATTCTTTGAGTCCTTCAATGATAATTGAATTCTCTTCTAGTATAAAGGTAATTTTATTTGGGACCTTTTGTACTTATTCAATTCTGGGTATTAGTTAAATAACATCCTTAGTCATTTCTATGATTGATTGTTGAATTTTAACAAGTTCTTCCACTTGATCAATTTCCACATCTAGGTGATCAATATTTTATAAAGATTTGGGAACCATTTATTTATGCTAATTCGATCTCTTACATTTTTTCTCAAGATTACTAAAAGAAACATTAATATGCTTCTTATTATCAACATCTATAGTAAACAGATTATCTGTAGCTTTATCTATCAATTGTTATGATCTTTCAATGGTATCCAACCTGGAAGCTTGGTTCCCATAATCTAATTCTGCTTCTTGTACCACTAATAGTTCATTGTCAAAATCTTTTTCTTCACAAAAAAAATATTTCTTTGAAATTTATTTCCATATTTAAAGTCTCTCTTTTTGAAGAAACATTTCTGAGGATTTCAAATGTCTCCACCATTCCTTTCTTCATCATTGAACTTTCTTGGAAAATAGAAGGAAATCTTCTCAACTCCTCCACAATGAATACAACCTAGATGTAGCTTTCCAAAAAAATTTCATGTTCCCTTATTGAGTTTCTTGGGAATGAGAGAAAGAAATTATGTTTCCTCGTCATCATTATTAATAAAATCTCATGAAATTTATAATTTTTCTATGGATTTGAATTCCATATCCTTCCTTACCTGAGTCATTGAATCTTCTGAGTTGAGTCTCAACTGAAATTCCCCTAGGATGCTCAGTAAATTTTCAAGATAAATTCTAGAGAGGTCCCTTTGTTCAATATATTAAACCATTTCATTATAAATGGAAGTAAGTATTTTCACAATTTTCTATACCATATATATATTTTATCTCTTTAACAAGTCCTAAAATTTCTTTTACAACATCAGTAATTCGATTGAATAAAGAATCAATATTTTCATTAAGGTGCATCATCAGATCATTAAAAATAATTTGTTAAACATGGAGCTTTGTCACCTTTACATTGATATCATCTTTATAAATAATCTCTAGTTTATCCATCATTGACTTTGTAGATATGAAACTCATTAACATTATATAAATATGATCATAAAGGGAAATTCTTAGATCTTTCTATGATTTTCATTGGAATCTTTAAATTCCTAGTCTGTATATGTCATCGACAGTCTTGTAGGTTCAATAAATTGTATTCCCTATGCGGTAGGAAACATGACTTACATTCCAATATATCTGAAGAGACATATCATATTATATTTCCATATAAGAAAATTACTTCTATCTATGTGGGAAACTCCCATGTCATTGAATGCAACCTCTAGGACAGAATCATTCAACACCCATAACCTTTAAACTTAGATTCCATTTGAAGGACCTCAGAACACCCTAAGAGGGGAGGGGTGAATCAGGGTGTCAACATTTTCTTTTAAACTAATGGATCTTTTTTCCATGTTGGTAGGAACCTGTTAAACATGTCTGGAGAGGATGCGTATAAAATAAACAATCACATGAAATGAAATGACACATAAATTTTACATGGTTCACCACTAAGGTCTCCTTCTATGGAGCATACATTGATATGGTGTAAATAATTCCAAAAACCACTAATCTTCACATGTTGTGGATTAAAACTTTATATAACAATCACTTTGGGCCATGAAAAATTCCTTTAAAAGGTTTAGGGAGAGAACATTGTGTCCCTCAGATCAATTCCCATAAATCCCCCTTTCTCACTATGTTGGATGAATGCTTACTCAGTCTATCAAAAGGAAGGTTTCTTCAATGTTTTAGAATTGATTCATGCATCCTAAACTACAAATAGATGCTCTGTTGAAGTCCCATAATCACACATAGATGTAATGTAGTTTCTTATACAATAATATGTTATGAATATTTATTTCAAAAACTGATTTGGCCAATTTTCATGCCTCCTTGGGTGTTCTGCCTACTGCAGCTGTTTTGGCGTACCACAGATACATTCACGTTCTGTCCATATCCGTTGTGTACTTTCCAGTTACTCCGTATACCTTGCTAATCTATATTCTTAAATACTCTTTGTATTTTTGTACACCTCCACGAACCATCTTACTTCGTGTACTGCCTTGCTCTGCCATGTACTACGAGAGATTCTTCCATGAACCACACGCTCTTCTAAAGACTGTATTCCTTGTGCGGATGAGTCTATCTGCGTATTGTCTTCTCCTACGCAATAAATATAAGACTTCTATAGACTTCATTCTGAAAATTTAATCTCCAATCTCATTCTTTAACAAAGGGGACTAATGTTCATTAAATACGCTCGTAATTCCATAAATTTCGGTAATCTGATTTTCCCAAATTATAAATGTGGGACAAACTTAACTGTATTGAACTCCATCCGTGTACTGTTAGGATCCACTACATACCGACCCTATTTTCCAAACCGTGGAAATCCCTCCCAACTTCATCAATCCACGTACCACATGCCCTCATTTTAGACGGTTACTATAAACAATTTTTCCTTTCCAACATCAGCATTCTGCGTACCACATTCCAACACCGCGTACCTTTGATTCAAATTATTTTTGGTTCTGTGCATTAATCAGTGTACCATTCTTCTTGCATAATCCATGTACCATGTGACTTCATCGAGTACCACACACCTTCACTGCGTACCATGCACCTTCCCCACATACCACATACCTTCACCATATACCATTGCCAAAATAATGATTTTTGAGGACCATGAAATTGGAAAACACTAGAAAAATTATGAACATTAATTATTGAATTAATCATCAAATGTATGACATCATTTCATAAAAACCCCATAGTCATCCATGTGTAGATTGACAACAAACAAAAACAAATTGAGATAGCAGGTGCATGGGGAGTCGATATATGCATGGTCTTGAGAGTTGGTTCCTCCTTTGAGAGAGCCACATTAGGTGCGGTGTGGACCTATTTTCTTAATTTCTCAAAATGATTTAAAGGATTATAATTGGATGAAAAATATTCATCTCTATATTTCACTTGTTCTCAAGAAAGTGGTATTTTCTGATCACTTTCATAAACAACTATAGAGGATGGGAGCACAGGGGGATTTCCCATAACATGTCTAGGAATGGACCCCTCATATGATATATGAGAATTATCACCCTCCACTGCCAAAACTAGTATGGGTTCATGTTTTATTAGTTCATCAGTTCATAGATCCTTAACAGCATGACCCTACTCTACAACTTCATCGCATGAAAAAGTGTTAATCTTGTCTATGATGTTCTGAGATTACTTAAAAAATTTAGGGTTATCCTTATAAACTGCATTATGATCCAATAATGTCCCCACTTCTAGTTAGCTTGGTCCATAATTTTCAAAAACAAGTATTATTCAATAAATAGTTATCTTAATTTAAATGAATAATTTATGATATTTATAAAATTATGTTTCAGAAAATTAATATTATTTTTTCTATCAAAATATATAAACAATCCAAAATTGAAATTGATAATAATTTTCAGATACAGTAGAATTTTTAGGTAATATAATATACCATATTAATATATAGTGTCTTTTATGAAATTATAATGGCCCAAATGTAATGTAATAAAAAAATAAAATATACAAGAAAATTGTGTTTTTAAATTAGAATAATGGTATTTTATGTTTATTTGTGTAATTTTTTAACGTCATATTGAATCATCCAAAACTGTTAATATATTTTACTGTATAAAAAATTATTTCTTTAAAAGTATTACTCAATTCCACATCAATAAGGCTAATATTTAAATCTTGTTGGCCCTTGGACATGTAAAATAATTAAATATTCTATCATTTGTTAGAAACCATAGGGAATAACCTTGAGAATGTGTTTTTTTGTTATTTTATGAAATAGACTCCAAAAACAGTGTTTGATAAATATTAATGAAATCTATAATCATTTCTTAGATACACCCTAAAATCCAAACAATTATATTCTCAAAAATACTTTGAGGACATCCTTACTCTTCCCTGCCCTCTCTAGATTCCTCCCAAGGTCCACCCAATCTATTAGGAACCTCCTCCCATGAATTTAGAGTCACACAGTCAATGTTTGGGATCCTACTATTCTCCTCTTTTTTTAAAGTTTCTTTATTAACTCATTCCTTCCATTTCCATTTATTAAAATGGGGATATGTTTTTCATTTAACAATTAAATAACCCTTAATTTAAATATTTTTTAAAGTCCCATTTCTACTTTATCATCCCATTTAATGAATTTTTAAGTGACACAAATATATTGTTGATATTTTCACAATAATTTCCCATATAGGGTGTTCACTGGTATACAAATAAAAATATTTCTATAGGTTCATACATATATATATTTCACACTCATTTTTAATGGAATAAAATAGTATGATTAATGAATACATGTTCTATGATCTATGTGCGGCACTAATCAATGAGAATGAAATGAACGTTAGAGGTGCGCCATGAATTATATATCACTCTAATACATTTTTAAATGTTTAAAATCACAAGATTATATGATGGGATAGAAGATAACCTGATGAGTTTACGATTAATTTACCATCAATACACATTTCATGTTGGATTTCAACTATAATTATGATGCACTATTTTATTTTGTTTCTACTGTTTCAATTTTAATCCGATTTTATCTTGATATAACTTGGATTATTGTTCATGCTTATGATTATCACCCCTTTTATGCCCCAATAATTTATCTACTATCTATCATTTACTATTGATTTTAGGTTATTCAATTCTTATACCATTATTGGGATTTATATATTACCCATATATTATATATGACCCTAGATTATCCAATATAGTTTGAGCTTCAATGGAATGATATGATCATGTGAAAAATATTTAAATAATTTACAGGTATTCCATTTTTTAGGTTGTAATGTATTGTACCAATTTCATACATAAAATATATTTATCAATTATTGAGTTTTTATTAAGTGTAATATAATATAATAAATAAGGAATTAATTTTTAATGCATAGAAGGGTTGTTATAGAAATGATAAAAATATTGAAGGGTTTTAAGGGAAGTTATGAATGAAAAAATAGGACAAATAATTGAAAAATGATATTTAAATAGATATGATGGAAAAGTTAAGAAGCATAATCCATACGAACCATGATTAACATTCAAAGAGTTTATGAGGAAAAGTGAAATTGAAAATAGAAAAATTATGTTCCTTGGTAACATTAAGAAACTATAGAATAGAATACAATATATGAGTGTTGTATATTAAATGAAAATTCCTAATACAAATTAAATTAAGTCTATTGGAAATTTAAAAAAATAAATTTCATTAGATTATACACATTAATTGGTTAGTGGTTCAATATTTTCTAATTAAAAATAATTATATTTTTATAATAGTTGAGAATATTATATCTCCCAGGAAATATTAGATCATTTTAACTTCATAAAAAAAGTGAAGCTTTAGAGACAATGTAAATTTTATGCCCTTTTGTTCTATTTTTAATTCTAGGATTATATTAACCTATTCCAAAACAGGTCTCATATAAAATAAATGATCTTTTAATTTTGTACCCTCAAATAGTCTCTTATATAGTTCTTTTGAATGTGGTTTATTTGGCAACATTTCCATTTCTTTTTAAAAATAAATTTTGTTTTATTTTAAATATTTAAAATGATTAAATAATTATTAACATGAATAAATATGTTTTAGTGGATGTTTTATAGTAGATTAATTAGATAATTTAAATTATGATAATGATGATTGTTTTAAGGTATATTTTTATAATTATTACTTCATTAATTCACTTTTTATTTTATTAAATTTATTTCATCAAACTAAAATTTGAATTTTTATTCATTAATTATAATTTTTTTAATTTCTTATTTTAATTATTTTTATTGTTATCATAATTTAATTATCAAATTTTATTTATATTTAATTTGATATATTTTATTTTTATATTATTTTGTTTGTATATGTTAATTTGCACTATTAATAATTTTTTAGTTAATTCTGTGTATCTATATTTTATGTAGTATATAATTAGATAATTATACAATTTGATTGTAATATAATTGATTTTTTAACTCTATTTTTTAAATTTTATATTTAAAAATAGAGTTTTTTCAATTAATTAGGATTACCAATCATATAATATTGATTTTTCCTCTACCATAATGAGGCTAGGGTATCTTTTGATTATACAATATGAATAGTCTTGTGATGCCATAAAGGTTCTACCAAAGACTGAAAATAATCAATGATGTTTTCATCAATGTGAATGGAATTTTACACCTATTCACTTCCACCATAGAACTGTGAAGATTAATTCATGTTATACTGTTGGGTTTATAATAAACCAAAAGTCAAAATTTTATTCTACCATGATCTATCATCTTCATCCATGCTTTCTATTCAATGAGAATGTGAATATACAAATTTATTGTTTGAAAAACATACCTGACCCATTATTTTTAGTACACATGTACAATATATGATTCCATATGAAATGAACATATTAGAAATAAAATCATAGAAAAAATTATAAAATAATTAGAGTTTATTAATTTTTGATACATGGATTATAGATGATGAATAATGATAAAGTCACCTCAATTTGAACATGTTAAACCTAGAATTCTTGATTTTAGAAATTTTGACTCATATGATGATCAATCCCATGATTAATGTTTATTTAGGCTTCAACTTATTCTTAAAAACCAAAATTTTGTATGATTTCAAAATGATTGAAATCGATGAATCGTGATGGAATTTCATAGAATCATAACAAGAATAATTTAAATTATAGGATGTCCATTTGAGCCTGATCATGGATGAGTTCCACTTTTGACTCCACCATTATTAATGACCAACCAATGAAGAAGATGTTGATAAAAACATGTGAAAAAAATATAGTAAGAAAAATAATTTTCTTGATGTTTCATATGGATGGACTACTGAGGATGATATCTTACTTTATGAAATCTAGGATTAATCACAATTGTGAATAAACATTATAGAGTTATATGATTATTTGTTTTCGTATTGTTTTTCAGTCGTCAATTGAATATGAGATGTTGTAATCTCATATCTCTGATGTTTTGGTTTCATTGTTTCAGTTGAGTGCACATGAAGTGTTTAGTGGTTTTCAAAAGTTATGATTGATGTTCCAATACATTTTTAGTTCTCATGATGAAGAAGACAAGTCCCATCGTTACCTATGTAATTTATTTTGATGATTGTTAAAATAGCTAGCAAAGTTGTTGATGAATATATCATGAATAGGAAATGATAAAAATATTTCGAACTAAATATGTTTAGAAAAATTATATTTTGTAATAGGTGAAAATTAATGAAGAGCCTTATTTTCATGTATAATGACATTCATTTTATATGAAGCATTATGTGGGAAGCATATGGAATTTTTATGATGATTAAGTTGTTTTATTCAATCATTAATAATGTAAATATTAATCACTGATAACAATATAAATGATCACACATTAGTGTTTTTCTAATATTAGAAGTTTTTATCATAGGGTATATGTAAGTGATATTTTTTATTGATAAATTCTGTACAGATGATTTAAATTCATTGGATAAAATAAAATGGTGCTTGAATTTTATGACCAACTGTTTATAAATATAATAAAAATGAAATAATTATCACATTCCATAAGTGATAACAATGAATTATAATAGTTAAGGGACACATAAAAAACACAATAGCTCTGTAGCTGAGATAACAATGTATTTTCTTGAAGCACATACAATAGATTCAATGGGATATGAAATCATTTATTATATAGAAGGAGACATACATTACATTAGAGGATAATATTTTAAAATTATATTATTTTTTATTTTTATTTTAATATTGGTTTGATTTGTCTTATTTTATGATTTTAATTTTTCAAAACAGGAACCTTATATGATTTTTTAGAGGGGGTTAAAACCACCAAAATTTCTTAATAAGTACTTATTCATGGTAAAATTCTTTTGTTTCAGGGCTATCAGTTAATTAGAGACTTGGTTTTTATGTGATGAACTCACCTTTTTCACAGTCTCGAAAGAGAAGGAGTATATGTAGGATTTATTTATGTTAATTATATTGTAGATAATTTGTTGAATTTTTTTGATGGAACTGGTTGAGCATAAATTTGTAGGAAACAGAGAGATGAAATTGTGAATAAATCTTGTTTTTAGTTGACACTAAACAACATTTACCTTGAAAATAATTTTTTATAAAATGTTTTATTTGACAGTATTAATACAAATAAAAAAGGTATGTACGTAATAATATAACTATAATATTTTTTACTCTGCTAACCCCATATTAACACATCATTAATCATTCTACCAAATAGTAAACAATGAAATTTTTCTATTTTATTCTACAGTTTATAGAAAAATATGTTTTAACAATCACATAGAACATATCCCCTACATTCCTTACTGATCAAAATTTCATTAAACTATATTGTTGTTAGTATGAAGTTATAAATATAATTTTGTAGAGTATTATAAAAACTAATTGTATCAAAATATTTTCTTCATTGATGGGTCGCCTTTTGTTATTTCTATAGATTATAATTTTTTTAAAAACAATTAAAATACAATTTAAAAAATGTTAAAAATTGATAATTTTTTCATAAAATTTATTATAGACACCGATGAAATGGGTGATAAAGGATTAACTATAGTTATGTGGTTCCTCTATGATCACGTTGATTTTTTGGAAATATAATATGTTAAAACATTTCAATAGAATGTTCAATTTATTAATTAATGGGAGGTTTTTTATAGAAACTATTTGAAGGTAGTGACTAAATAATGAACTATGATAGAAAAATGATTATTTAACATTCAAAAGAACACTATTAGAGATATAAATTATTGATGAATAAATAAGGTATTTTATTTTTTACATTTAAATTCCTATTATTGATTTGAATTTATTTAAGGTCAATAAATAACTCACACAAACAATGGTTATGAATAATGTTTTTGAATCTCAATTCACATAGTTTGTTTTAATAGATGTTGAAATGGTGTTCTTTGATCACATTAAATCCTTAATTTTCATATTGAATTTAAAACTGTGGATTTATATCATTTTCTAATGCTATGATAAATGTGGACGAATATTATAAATATATTTCACATTTTAAATAATTATTAAAATTGAATTTCAATACTCTTGTTATATTTTTTCCTCTAAAATAACTATATTAATAATTATTTTTGTGGGATCTGAGTTTCTAAGTGAGGTATGAGAAATCCGGATTATGTCACATCACTAGTAGTACAATTTACACATTTATTCCTTTATGAAATTTCAAAAATTGTGATTTCGGTATAAAAATTACAAGTGGAATGTACAATTATGATGAGTTATTTTGGTGATTAAAATTATATTGATGCACTTAAGTGGTTCATGGTAGAACATGATGGTCTTCCCACATTTAAATGTAATTATAAATTTCATGTGTTTCACTATAATGAAGGGATTAGGTGATGAATGTTTTTCTTCACTATGATGAATCTAAAAGTCTTCCCTTGATGTTAAGAGTATATCTAAAAAATTTAGAAGCACTTTTGTTTGATAAGTTTGTTATAAAGAGTCCTGGTTCTCATAAATATCAATTTAAGGTTATAAAATCCTTTGAAAATAATATATAGTTTTCTTACATATGAAACTACATCAAATTAGTGACAATGGTGATTTTATTGGGACATTTGGAAGGGGAAATTAGATATAATGCTTAATTTGAGGTAACTGATGTTTGAATAGATTCATTTAAATTTTTTCTCGGGTATCTTTTCCATTGAATAAGAATCCATCATTTTTTTCTTGTATATAGAAATCATTTTTCTATACTCTCTTAGTAATATTATTAATACCTTACACTCCCATCATTTATTAGTCATATCATTTTGATTATTAATACTAAATCATAATTTGGATTTATATTTACATGACATAATTATACATAAGAGATCATGTCATTATTATAGTGTCTAGGTGGAGTGAATGTGAAAGAGTATTGGGAATTGTAGTATTAGTGACTAGATATAGAGGTGTCACTTAATAGAGTGATGAGTTTCAATAGTTTTTCAAATCAAAAAGGATCTGAATCTTGATAAAATTATATTACGCCTCCCTTATTACATATTTATGTTTATTTTATCTTGGATAATTATATTCAGATAACCAATACTGATATATGTTTTTTTATTTGATACAACATGAAAACCAATGTTTTCTTTTATTATATTCCTTGTTGGTTATGAATGATGTATTTAAATGTATAAATATTCCACTTTAGCCAAGTGAGTGTGAGTTATATCTTATGTTTATATATATTCTATCACTATTTTTCTAAATGTGTTTATGAGAATGAGATTTTAAATATTTTATATTCTTTATTTATAGTTTTTATCGTATTTTGTTTCATTAATTCATTTTAGATCATTTTCATATCAGCAATAGAATTTGTTTTCTTAGTATTAAAATTTTAAGATTGTTTTTCTACATTATTGATATTTTTATATTACTAAATAGTATACATAGTACATTGGTTTTCTTCTTAAATGATATAATTCTTAGTTAGTGTTGATAAGGGACATTTATAAATGATTAAAATTTCAAATTATATTACTTTTGTGAATAAATTTTTATGATCATTTATGTTACCCCAGAAAAAAATCATGAATTATTATTTAATTTCAAAAAAAATTTCAATAAAACTATTTTTTTACATTTCTCCAGTTTTGATTCAATATTGTGGAAAATGGAATTATTTTAGGGGGTCAATTTTGTGATATTATGTTCATTGAAATCACACAAAAACCCATCATTATAAATAATAAAACATTCAGGATTTTTTCTGTTTTTTAAAGGTTTGAATTTTTTCCATATAATTTTATGGATATTTTTACCAATTTGTGAAGATTTAATTTTATTTACTAATGATAGTAATTGGGTAAACAATTTTTCTACTAACAATAAATCACATTTTTATAATATTTGGGATAATATTATATAAAATTAATGGACATTAAAAACATTTGTTTTATTTAAGCATATTATATATCCATATAAATGATATTTGAAAGGAAAATTGTAATCTATGTGGAACTATTATTCTTTACCTAATTATTTATTAATTATATCAACTACTGTATGAGTTAATTTTAATTTTATGTTATTTTTTAATTTCATATCAACAACTAGTGTGTTTAAATTATGACAGCCTTTTAATAATGTATTTTTCTCCACTGAGGGGTAATGAAATGTTTAGAAGACATCGAGATAAAAAATTATGTTTTATTGATTGAAGAATAATTTTTTGAGTTAATTAATTTTAATAAAATATAAACTATAATTTCCTAATGACCATTTTTTTGAGAGGGAATTCAAATTTTATTACATTATAGATTCTATAGGGGTATATATATTTGAGCATAAATTTTTAGTGAAATTTCACTCTATAAATCTGTAGATTACTTTTCTTCTATTAAAATTTGACAGTGTTGTTGTTTGAGGTAAAAACATCATTTATAATAGTTAAATATGATGTGAACTACTTTTCTTATCTATTACTATATCATTTTTGTCTAATTTTTTATATTTATAATGATTATTTTGTTAAAAGGATTTGTAATTTATAGTACTTATATTATAGTAGATTTGTAAAATCAATGAAATTTTGGAAATTTTGGTTATTTAATTTTTAATTTATGAACTGTTCACTATTTTGACCAAATTTCAAATTATTTAATATATTTTTTTCCAAAATATTAATTTTTAGTGTTATGAATTAATTAGCGTGATATCTTAATTTAATAAATTATATCATTTTTTTATTATTGAATTAGTTAGAAAAAGGTAGTTTTTATTTAATTTTTATCCCTTTTAACATTTTTTTGAAATGTTTATTTTTATTATTTAATGATTTATTACATTATTCAGTTCATCAATTCATTCTTTTTTATTAAATTAATAATTACTTATTTAGTATTTTGAATGTAATCCTATTTGTTTATGTTTTTTTCACTATCATTTACTATATTTTAGAGGGAATGACATCATATGACCAATGTAGGGATTTAATCTTAATAAAGGGCCCTATTGTTATGTTTATAAGATGTGATATTACTATTATGACCTTTGGTGTGTTTAAATATCTTGATTGGTCCCCAGATAACATTCTTCCTATATTTTAGCATAGAATTAATTATCTAATTAATGATGTTATTCTACCATATTACTGTGACTATGCGTCTAATAATTTGAGAAAATGGAATGTCAAATTTATACCATAAGAATAGTCTCCTATGACCATACTAGTGTCTAGGAAATGGGACATTTGATTGTTCCATTGGGGGATGTGCCACTGGAATATTGTGATCATTCCATTCCACCTATCAACCTGGAGATGAATGATGGGCTTCCATGAAAATGATTTTAATTGATCAAAGGATGATATTTTTTTTATTTTGTAATATACTCTTTTATAGTGTTTTCTATTTTTCATGCATTTGAATTAGTTGATGTATTTCATGATCCGATTAAATCCAACAATGGTAATTAGTCATTGTACATAAATTTGGGACTCAATGAGAAATGAAATGATTGTTTCTAAAACAAATTCTTGATGATGGAACCATGAGATTCATATTATTTTTCATACAGTTATTATGGATTAAGCATATTGATGAAGGAACCTTGAATTTAACCTGTCAAACATAAGAGACATGGTTTTTGGAACTTCAAACTCAAATGATGATTGATACCAAGAGTGATTTTCAAAACATTTTTTACCTCATTCTAACAGACCAATTTTTTTGAATATTATGAACTGGAGTAATTATAATAGCTACAATTGGAGTCCATTAAATCATTACAGAAAGGAAAAATATTCTAGGACCATTTACAAACATGATATTGAATGAGTTCTACAGAAAATATTTGAACCATTTTTTATCATCCAATGAAATATCTATTAATAAATAATGTTTAAGAACATCAAATAAATTGAACTATTTTCTCAATAATTCCAGTATGCATCATGTTGAATAAGAAGTCCCAATTTTAGAAATGGAATATTTGTACCCATTTAATAATGATGATGATGATTTTATGTGTTCATTTGTTTCATTTTTTTGTAGTATCTCATTTGAATAATAAAATATGGGATCGTCTCTCCCTAATATTGCAGGTGTGAGGTTTTAGTTCATTGAAGACAAAGTGTTCAATTGTTTTTCATGTTATTTTGGGTGTATAAATTATGGATTGTAACACCCTGAGAATTTATGAAAAATATTCTTTTTAATTTTGTTGATGTTTTGTGTTATAGGCTACACCAAAAGTGGCTTGCACTACACGCATCCCTGACTTGTCTTGCAATACACGCAATCGTGGCCTTTAACGATTGCATGTATTGTACGCAATACCGAGTTTCACTAAACAACGATATATAATATAAACTAGCCGTTATAAATAGAAATACCCACTTTTTAAAATTTTATATATTTTATCTATCAAAATGGACTTTGTTCTTGGATTCAGAATATCGAAATTAACCTAGGGTGAATTTTTGGTATTTTTTTGAAGACTATCAATTTTTGATTAATAGTGAAAACACTGTGTTACTATTTAAAAACCAACATTTTATTTAAATAAATATTTATTTTATTTAAATCATAATTGATACATAGTACAAATATATGTTCAATTTAATTCATTGGAGTCATTTTATAATAATTTTATATATATTAAAATTTTATTGAACTTTTCACCGTCTTTTACCCACCTCCTAGAAGAATTTGAAATTTACATAAAACATAATTTTACCACATCTGTGAGTGGAATATTTAAAATCCAATAGAAACTGTTAATATCAAGGAGTAAAATGTGGTTCAAAAAGATGAATTTTATTTGTTGAATAGTAACTTTTTACTTTTATTAACCACAGTTTAAAGTAAATAGGGTAATTAAGGGTAAAAATGATATTACTATTACCCTATCAAATTTCATAATTCTATATTATAAGTGTAATTGGACCCAAAAAAACCATAGAAATAAAATATTACACTTTAGGTCCACTTGGATTGGATTAGGACATTTATTATTATTTTATTTAATAAAGAGTTAAAATGGTTAAAATCAAAGTTTAATAACTAAAACATATTTAATATAGGGTTATAAATACGATAAAATAGACTATAAATACTCATTATAAATATAAAAATATTTCCTACCTAATGGTATTTTATTTATAATTTGTATACATTAAATAATTTAATTTATTTATGACACAATGGTGATGCAGTAATTTCCAAAATAATAAAATATTAACATAATTGATATTATAAATACCCAAATAAATGTAATTTGAGAATTGTTATGTATTACACTAATTTTCTAGGTTAATAGGACATGTTATTATTGATTTAATTAACTTTGTTTGAACTAATAATTCTTCTATTATTTTCAAAAAAATCAATTACCAAATAGTGTCAAAATGGACACAAAATAGTTTTTAAAAAAAATATTATATTATTAATTGTAATTATATTCTTAAAAATATAAGGTTCGGCCAAATGACTTATATAGGGTTATATATATTAATAATGAACCACTTTTTGTTCATTTGTCTCGTTATGGTATGTTTATTAACCATATAGTGTAAGAAAACAAGAAGACACGGTAAAGGATAATCTATTTAACTTAGAGTTAAATGTAAATGACATACTTAAAATAGTAACCTAAACATGTATAAAACAAATTGGTAGATAGTATTTCTACCCATACCCACTTTACATTCTAAATAAATCAATTTTGTGCTATTTTAAACCAAATATTACTTTATTATGAAATAATATTTTATGTTTTTTCTAAAGGGCCCCTATCCTCCATTATAAGAAGGGCACCACTTCCCTCTTCTCTTCACACCCTTTGGGCCTTGATGCTCGGCCAAACCCTCCCCATTTCCTTTATCATCTTCCCTAGAAACATTATAGAGGTTCTGGTCTCCTCAAAAGGCCCACCCAAGTTCCATAAGAGGAGGTTAAGAAGAGGCGCTTGAAAGAAGAGGTAATATCCTTTACCGATTATTTCTAATTTATTTCTTCTTCTACTTATTCTTCTTTATTTTTTTCATCATAAATTTAAAAAATCAGTATCACTCATACACTGATATATTATTATTAATATTAAACAACCCAATTTCATCTTCTATCAATCCTTCAGAAATAAAATCACCGCGTGTGCGTACGGACGGAATACCGTCTCCACGACGTGGTGTAATATGTTTTCCACCACCACTTTACTTGGATGGGTATAATGGTGTAAATAAATAACTATATATAATTATTGTAAAGTGATATTGATTCTGAAATATTATAAATACACTTAAATTCAATTCCACAACCATGGGAATGATATCATCGCTCGTGCGTATATACGGACTACCGTCTCCACAAACGTGATGAGATTCATTTTCAACGATTAACCATTCATGTATGATTATAAAGTATATATAATAAATAATCATGAAATATATTAAATAATAATTATACTGGATTTATGTACATATATGTTTCATTTACTTAATTCCATTTAATTCAATAAGGAAACGAAAACAGCGTTCATGCGTACGTACGGCCTACCATCTCCATGATCGGTGTATTTAATTTCATTTATATATTATATATATATATATATACCCAATATATATTTTACATATAAATCATGATTTACATTCTGGGAGTACGTAAATCAAGATATAAGTAATAATAAAATCCATAACAACAAGTCCAAACACATACGATAAATAAAACGATTTTACCCAAAACGCTGCTTTAACATAGAACATACAAACGAACGAGTAATATAAAGTCATAAGTGACCCATATATGATATCAGAACAATAAATATGATTCTGTTATAAGTCAATGACATTATTTAAATCATTATATAGGATTTTCGTATACCTACGAAGCATATCGGACCTAAGGTAAGGGATAACTATTTAATCTCGTTCTTATCTGAGATTTTGATTCGCACATATTTACTGGGGTTATTGTTATCATCCATGCCCATGTATTAAAAAAATGTTTTCATGTGTTATTAAAGTAATTTTTACCAATTTTTTAAATTTATCACATGTTATGAAAGGAATCATAAATTTATTTACCACACGGGGAACTTTTTGACTTTTCCAACAAAAGTAAGAGAAGAGTGTTATTTTTAACTTATACGGTGTGAACAGATTTTTACAGTTTCATAACGCCTCATTTTCATGAAGCATAATATACAATATTTTATTACTATTTTCAAAAAAATACATTTATTTTAAAATTTCATTGAATTTTTTGAAAAGAAAATGATTTTGAAGAAGAAAGGATATTTTACTCAAGAATTCATTTCAAGTGTTTTATCAAAACCATCTTCCATCTAAGATTGAATTATTTCATATGTGAATGTTTAGTGTATAATGAATCTATGATTTACATGGTTTCGCTTTTCTTATGAGGATATATCCAATTGTTTTATATGGATTATGTGTTGATGGGATGATGTTTATGAAACCCATTTTATTTGTTTGGGTTATGATGAATGTTTTATGTTTATTTTGTGGAACAAGTAAGATTAATTTTATATGAGATTGGTGGGACCTATATCTCCCTCCAATGCATTGGGTAGAGATTTATATATAATGGGATAGACAATGCTGAAATGGTAAGTTAATACGGTTCAGTGATATTGGACTAGAAGGAGGAGTGAACTCAATTCAGAAAGGGACTTTGACCACTAAGATGGCCATGGAAGCAATTCCATTGATACTATGAAAATCAGATCATGTGCTTAATGTTTTGCCACAATTAAATGTTTTATTCACATGTAATTTTATCATGATTTATTTTCCTTTATGATCTATTCCTTACGTACTTCCATGATTTATTTCACTACTCAAGATTTTGATGTTTAAACGTTATGTTCATGTTTTGAAGTTAAAATGTAAATGGATTGTTTTATTTTTTTTTCAAACTTACCCATAACGAGCATTTGAGCTCACCCTTTATGTGTTTTATTTTCCCCAGGATATAAAGAAAGGTTTTAGGTAAGAAAAAAAGGTTTGATCATAATGGGAGATGTTGAATATCTTTTACCAAGATAAGAAGATTATGTTCCATGTTTCCAAAGACAGTAAGCTATTATGGTCCTTTGATGTATGTTTTTGTTATGTATTAAGTATTCCACAAAATTAATGTAATTTCCATGTACGTAAAGCATTGGGTCTCTATATTTGGTATCAGAAGAAATTTTTAGTTAACCTTTGGAAACTACGATGCGAAAACTTTTGTGAGATCCCTAGAGATATTTCTAAGGTATGTCTAGGGATATCTCTAAGGATAAGTATAACTATAGGTTATAGTCCTAGAATTATTGTAACAATATTATAATTAACCATATAATGTTATATATAGAAGGCACTACCCCTTTATAATGTTGTTTTCTCTAGCATCATTTTTTCCTCTCACAAAATTTTTTTGGGTTTTAGATTACGGTTGGATCCCGAAGGAACCGTGTTGATCAATGTAATAGAAAATGCAATGATTTTACCCTTGAACAACAAAATGTGATGGGATATAGAGTGTAAAATATTATTTCTATACTTACAAAATCTATGAATCATTCTATATTTCCAAATGATCAGAGAAGGGAACAATATTCTATTTAGTCCTTCATGAGGCAACACCCACCTTCTTTCAATGGGTCTTATGATCCACTTGTTGCTGAACAATGGATCAGTACAATTTAAAAGATATTTTCCATAATTCTCTATTCAGAACATTATAAATTCATTCTAGTTGTTTGTTGTTTATAAGGTGAAGCAGATCATTGGTGGACGCTAATTCAGAATACAAGGCCCCAAGATGAAATTGAATCCATGGAATGGGATGAGTTCAAGAACTTGTTTTTCAGTAAGTACTTCCTTCGTATTCTTCAAAAAAAGAAGGAAAAGGAGTTCCTTGAGCTTAATCTGAAAGATGATGAATCTGTTGGTATATAAAAAGCGAATTTTATAAGACTTTCGAGGTATGCATCTGGTTTTATCATCCAACCTAAATGTAAAGCTGATCGATTTTTCAGTGGCTTAAATCCTAGTCTTTGAAGGTAATTATCAATAAGAGAATTATGTAGCTATGACGAAATTGTGCATTGCGATATCAAGGTAGAACAAGAATTTGGTTTAACATATCCATCTAATGGTTTTGAAAAGAAAAGAAATATGTAGTTCAAGGAGAAATCTCAGAATATTGGTGAAAAGAAGATGAATATTTCTTTATGGTCAAAGTGTGGAAAGAAGCATGGTGGAGATTGTCTTAAAGGGACTATAAAATGTTTTAAGTGTGGAAAAGAAGGTCACAGAGTAGCTGTGTGTAGAAATAATGGAAAAACGTTTGCTAATGATTTGAATAAAGTAAAGACTGCAGAGAACGCACCACCAACACTTCAGTTCTTCAAGTGCAATGAAATGGGCCATTATGCTAATCAACACCCTAATCCAAGGGTTAATGAAGATCATCGTGAGCAACCATATAAGGAAAAGGACAAAGGGATGTCACATGTGATCGCTATTTGTGATGTTGAGTATGAAAATGATGTTGTGTAATGATTAAGTGTTTATGTAATGGGATTTCAAAATAGTATCATGGAATCTCATTTATGGAATAGTGGAATTTTGAAATATCTATGTATTGGTTTTCAATAATTATATGGTATCGATAAACATGAAAAGGGATTGTAATATTTTTGAAAAGTATATGATATGCGCATAATGATGGTATAAGGAGATAATGAGATGTTTGATAGTATTATTGAGCTCATGACTGATGTAAGGACAATGTGATATCATGGATTGAGTATATAGAATTTTTGGGATTTCGGTATGTCAAAAGACATATCTTTTGATCATTCATGTTTTCACTAAGGTTCTATGGTAATTTATGTTTCAATAGAATATCTGATTAAGGTATTAACATGTTTGGAATACGACCAACAAGATATATCGTTAGATATATGGGGATAAATTATTGTATTCACATGATCAGTAGATGACATTTCTAGTAATTGTTTTCTTTATACTATGAGATTGGATAGAAGTATTTTAGATAAGCCTAAAGATAGGAATGAATTATTTTGGACATAAGATAGTATTTCTTAAAGCTATAACTTTTTTCAATATTATTGAAGGAATGTTATAATATTGTAGTTTATGATAAGGGAAAACATGCAGAACGCGCGACAACCCGTCGCGTCAGACAAGGTTGTGGGAATCGAACAAACAGACGAAGTGTGACATGCCTTTATCTCCTACCACTAGCCTAAATGAAGTCCATGGTTAGTATAATATAGTTTTATTATATTAAGCAGTATGATATATGAAGTATAAGTCCATTTTAGGAAGCATATATGATTAGTCTCACAATATATGGACTTATGTATATCTATTAACTTTTACTATCCTTTTGTTTGAGACATATGGAATGACCTATCATTCTATCACATGATCTGCTAACAATTCACGAAAGATAAATTCAACTTCATTTCATTAATAGATGATGTGGAAAATGTTCAAGGCACAAACAACCAAAAGATTGTACCAAAATCATGTATGTATTTCTTTTAATTCAACAATTCGTCAACTTTAGGGAAATGATCGTGAATAGAAAAAAAAAATTTCCTTGTGTCCTTATATCCGATTAATTAGATTGTACCTTAAATAATCACAAATTTATAGCTTTGTGATTGTTGGATTTTTCATATCCATGTTCTCTACCACTGTCCATCAGAACATGAGGGTTATATTTCTCTTCTATTGTCACGACCCGTCCTCGGGGCCCGTGCCGTGACTACCCCAAGCCCGCCTTCCATAGGCCAGGGGCTGGCGACTAGCACCAAGGCGTAAAATCCCAGTAAACAGGGAAGGCATTGCCTTTATAAGTAATAACCACACAGAGTCAGCAAGCGGAAAGTAAAGTGCAGAAAGTGAAGGGGGCGGGAAATACAAGCCCAACTGTAAAGTACAACTGAAAAGAAAAACAGCAACTGAAGAAAAGACGGCGGCCTCGTGTCGTCCACTGGCAATCCCACCTGAAGGGTGGGTACAGATAGCCTCCAGGCTCCTCGGGTCCCACGTCCGCTCCGAGTACGTTCCGTCCAGTGGTCCACCTCCAGGTACCGTCCTGCTCCACGCCCCAACCGTGATCAGCGCTGTCCGTCGTCTGCAACCAACACAACAAGGTGCGGGCATAGCCCGTGCAGGGGTGAGTACAACTACTCAGTAAGGACCCCGAGACCCCCGAAGGTCTCCCGAAATCCACAAAGGATATAGCACAAAAGAAAGATGCAATCACGAAGTAACATCTGACTCGACTTAGGTATATGCCCATACATATACCTAAGTCCCCAATTCTAGCTCTGCTCACGAGCTCAAGAACAACTCAATCCACGAAGGAAAGCAAGACTCAAATCCACAAGGAGAGTAAACAGTAAATCCACAAAGGATAGTTCAACACAATCCACAAAGGAGAGTAAACAGTAAATCCACAAAGGATAGTTCAACACAACCCACAAAGGAGAGTAACATAAGATTCAGCTCAACCAGGTATACTTTTTCAGATGACGTCAAAGATGATCACTGATCCATCTAAGTCGTCGGACCCACGAAGGATCGATAGGTACTAACCCCCGCAGAAGACCCACACAGGATCGGGCTCACACAGAACCTGTAGGCAGTGGCTCACACAGAACCGGTAGGCAGTGGCTCACACAGAACCGGTAGTAGGACCCACATAGGATCGGGCACTGATCCGCGTAGGATCGCTGAGTGCAGTAGTCGACGCAGTCCACTGAGGATCTCTGCACAGTCGTCGCCGAAGTCCACGAAGGATCTCTGCTCTGCCGTCGTCGCAGTCCACGGAGGATCTCTGCTCTGCCGTCGTCGCAGTCCACGGAGGATCTCTGCTCTGCCGTCGTCGCAGTCCACGGAGGATCTCTGCTCTGCCGTCGTCGCAGTCCACGGAGGATCTCTGCTCTGCCGTCGTCGCAGTCCACGGAGGATCTCTGCTCTGTCGTCGAGTTCACAGCCAGCGCTAGGGTTCCCGCACGTAGCGAGCTCGTTTAGGAGGGTCCGCTCCACGAGCCGAGGGGCTGATACATCAACTGACACGTAGTCCGAAGTTGATGTATCCAAAAGTTCCGTATCGACAACAGGATCTCAACGCGACAGACGGCGCGTCAATCGGACGCCCGGTCTGAGAGTTATTGGCATTTTCGTCCCAGGGGCCCGGTTGGTTTTTAGGGCAAAACCAACCCGACCGTGCTCCGCCTGTATCCGATCCTCGGGCGGGGTATGCCAAAAGTTCCGTCTCACTTAGAGGAAACTACCACAGCTGACAGTACGTCGTTCGGACGTCCGTAGCCCAAGTTATGAGCGTTTCCGCTCCGAGGGCCCGGTTGGTTTCGTGTACGAACCAACCCGGCCGAACCCAAAGTCTTCCGAAACCTTGAGTATAATATACCGAAACGACCGTCTCGATCCAAGGATCGCGTAGCCGCTGACGGTTCGTCAATCGGAGGTCCCAGGCCCAAGATATGGGCGAAAGACCGTAGAGGGCCCGAAACGGGGGGGGTACTGGGCCCGGGGCGACCCGGCCCGAACCCCCCCTGGGGTCGGCCGAACCGGGTCGGCCCGAACCGGGTCGGCCCGACCCGGCCCGAACCGGCTCGGCCGGGTCCGGTCCGGCCTGGGCGTGGCCCGGCCGACCGGACCGGCCGGCTCGGCCTCGGCCGCGCGGCCGAACTGCCGCCGCCGCGGGGTTGAACCCGCGGCTTGAGAGAAACCGCGGCCCCGCGGGGGGCCGCCTGTCACGCGGACGCGGCCGGGCCGCCGCGTCCGTCCCGGTTCCTCGCGGCCGCGGAACCGGCTGCCGCCGCCGCCGCGGCTTCAGCCGCGGCGGAAGATTCCCACGGCGGCGCGCCTGGCGCCGCCGCCTCCGGTCGCCGGCGCCGCCGCGCCGGCGACCCGCGCCGCCGCCTCCTTCCGCGGGCCGCCGGAGATGCTCCGGTGGCCCGATTTCTTTCCCGTCTGCGCCGATGCTCCTCCCGGGGGACGATCTTCACTGCGGAGCCAACAAATTGCCCTTGCCGCACGGTTCGTCGTCGTCCGCCAAATCCGCGCAAAAAGAGGAGATCGGCGGAGGGTTGCCGGGTCTTGTTCGTTAGACCCGCACCCTCCGCGTTAGTCATAATCCACGGGAGGAACAATAAAACAATCAACAACAATTTTAAATGTTAAAATTGTTCGAAGATCATGCTTCTTTACTTTAAAAGAAATAAATCACGGGAAGGAAAATATTCCAATCAACCCTTACCTTGTCGTCGTCGTCGGACGAGGGGTCGTCGCGGAAGAAAGAGATCGTCGCGTCGTCGCGGTATCGCTCGTCGCGTCGCCAATCTCCGGATCAAGATCAACGGATTTAATTAGTTTAAATCCGTTGATATTGAAATTAAAAAGGGAGAAGAAAAGATCTGATTCTCACCTTTGTTGCCGAACGAGGGTCGGCCGTGGAAGAAGAGGCGTCGCCGAAGAACGTCGCGGGTAGATCTCGTCGACGTCGCAGATCTTGGTGTGCGTCGTCGAATTCCGGTCGCCGGCGTTCTTCGCGTTCTTCGCGTTCTTCGCGTTCTTCGCGTTCTTCGCGGAGAGGGTGGAGGAACGAAGATTCTTTCAAATCCTTTCCAAGGATTTTTGGGTTGGTCTTATTTTATAAACATGCCAACACGAAACTGGTTAAGAAACGATCCAACAATTCGAAAGAAACGACCCATTTAATTCACGAAGAAACAGTCCATTTAATTCACGAAATAAACCGCCCAATTAAATGGTCTGTTAAGAATTAAAGAAAACGCGTCGGTTGACTTTTCAGTTACTTTGACGGGTTTTCGCGGGTACGTTACTTAGCGAAAGAAACGGCGGGGCTCGTGCGGGTCCCACCGCACAAATATCCTACCAAGGGGGTAGGATATTTCTGGATAGTATCCTATCCAGTTCAACTCAGTTCAAGCCGTCTTAAAGTGACTTCAAGTGGCTTCCAAGCAGCTTAAGTGAAATAAAATAAAGTTGTCGCACAAACTTTATTTTATTTCTGACTTAAAGCCGCAAAATTTAAAAACCACGTCTGAGCAAACGCAACTCCGGAAGAGGCGTTTCTAAGCAAATACCGGCGCTGCGATTTCATCGGTGCCCTCAGAATTCGATTCCGGGCACCGGTTCAAAAGATAGAAAAACCCGCTCGTCCGTTCACTGAACGTACCCGAGCCAAACTTCGGAAATTGATTCCGGGCACACCGGGCCTCGGAATCAGGTGCCGTCTGAAGCTGCGCTCTTGTAAAATTCCAAAGAAAATTAAGAAAAAAATTTCCTTGAAATTTGCGGGTCTTTACATTACTCCCACCTCAGGGCTTTACGTCCCCGTAAAGATACATCAAAAACTAGGGGAACAAATGGGGGTACTGAGCACGCATCTGAGCCTCCCGCTCCCAAGTGCTCTCCTGGAGGTTCCCGTGCTGCCATCTGATGCGCACAAGAGGAATCGACCGCCCACGTAGGACCCGCTCCTGTCGATCCTCGATCTCCACTAGGACCTCCGCAAAAGTCGCCCCATCGTCCACGTCCAGCTCCCCAAAGTCGATGATGTGCGTCGGGTCGTGCACGTATCTCCTCAGCTGAGACACGTGGAAGACGTCGTGCACCCGGTGCAACTGAGGTGGTAGAGCCAGGCGATAAGCCACCTCTCCTATCCTGCTGAGGACCTGGAAAGGCCCGATGAAACGTGGAGACAACTTGCCGCCTCGGCCAAATCTCCGTAAACCACGTCGAGGTGAGACACGCAAAAAGACGTGGTCGCCATCCTCGAACTCTAGTGGCCTCCGCCTCCTGTCAGCATATGACTTCTGCCGGCTCTGAGCTGTCCTCATCCTCTCCTGGATGATCTGGACCTTCTCTGTCGTGGATCGGACCATCTCTGGTCCCACGAGTGCTGACTCCCCAGGGTCTGTCCAGCACAACGGTGATCTGCAGGGTCTGCCGTACAACGCCTCGTATGGTGCCATCCCGATGGTGGAGTGGTAGCTGTTGTTGTACGCGAACTCCACCAAGGGTAGGTGGTCCTCCCAGCTGCGACCAAAGTCGAGAACACATGCACGGAGCATGTCCTCGAGTGTCTGTATGGTCCTCTCCGTCTGACCATCCGTCTGAGGGTGGAAGGCTGTGCTCAGATGGAGCCGCGTCCCGAACGCCTCCTGCAACCCCTTCCAAAGCCTGGAAGTGAAACGAGCATCTCGATCGGAGACGATAGATGATGGCACACCGTGAAGCCGTACGATCTCCTGGACGTAAAGACGTCCCAAGCTCTCCACTGAGCCCTGCTCTCTGATGGGTAGGAAGTGTGCCGACTTGGTGAGTCGGTCGACAATCACCCAAATGGAGTCGTGACCTCTGGAAGTACGTGGAAGTCCAGTCACGAAGTCCATAGATATGCCGTCCCACTTCCACTCCGGGACCTCCAAGGGCTGTACCAAGCCTGCTGGTACCTGGTGCTCTGCCTTCACCTGCTGGCAGGTGAGGCATCGTGAAACGAACTCTGCCACAGCTTTCTTCATGCCCGGCCACCAGTGCTGTCGCCTGAGATCCTGGTACATCTTCGCCACTCCGGGATGTACCGCCAAGGGAGAAGTGTGAAACTCTCTCAGCACCTCCTCTCGTAAAGCAACTGGTACGAAGGTACGCCCTCTGAAAAGGATGTCGTGCTCTGCTCCAAGGGAGAAACCATCAGGCGCCTGACCTGAGGATATCAGTGCACGCCGGGTCTCACAGTCAGCGTCCCCACGCTGAGCCTCTCTGACCCGCTGTAGAAGTGGAGGAGAGACTGTGAGAGACTGAAGAAAGGCTGCTCCGTCTCTATCCACGAAGGATATCTGCAAGGAGGCTAGCTGCTTCGTCGCCTCCTCAAGCAGCTGAATGCCCGTCCTCCTGCTGAGGGCATCGGCTACCACGTTCCCCTTCCCAGGAGTATAGACTATCTCAAAGTCATAGTCCTGGAGGAACTCAAGCCATCTCCGCTGTCTCAGGTTCAGGTCCTTCTGAGAGAAGATATACCTGAGACTCTGGTGGTCAGAAAAGACTGTGAAGCGCTCGCCCATCAGATAGTGCCGCCACATCTTCAGAGCGAAGACCACTGCTGCTAACTCCAGGTCATGAGTGGCGTAGTTCTGCTCATGCGGCCTCAACTGACGTGATCCGTAGGCGATCACGGCTCGCTCCTGCATCAGGACGCACCCGAGTCCAGTCCCTGATGCGTCGCAGTAAACTACGTATCCAACTCCCTCCTCAGGCAACCTCAAGATAGGTGCGCTGGTCAATCTCTGTCTCAGCTCCTGGAAGCTCTGCTGACATCTGTCTGACCACACGAAGGGTTTCCCCTTCTTCGTCAAGGCTGAGAGTGGTGCTGCAACTCTGGAGAAGTCTGGCACGAATCTCCGATAGTATCCCGCTAGGCCCAAGAAGCTCCGCACCTCTGTCACGCTCCTGGGTGGCTCCCAAGCTAGCACTGCCTCGATCTTCGCGGGATCCACTGCAACTCCCGCCTCAGAAATGACGTGCCCCAAGAAATGGACCTCACGTAACCAGAACTGGCATTTTGAGAGCTTGCCATAAAGTTGGTGCTCTCGGAGTGTGTCTAGCACAACTCGCAGGTGGTAGGCATGCTCCTCCTCAGTCGTCGAGTATACCAAAATGTCGTCAATGAAGACAACGACAAATCGGTCGAGGTATGGCTGGAAGATCCTGTTCATGAGGCTCATGAACACTGCTGGAGCATTGGTTACGCCGAACGGCATAACCAAGAACTCATAATGGCCATACCGACACCTGAAGGCCGTCTTCTGCACGTCCTCGTCTCGAACTCTGAGCTGATGATAGCCTGACCAGAGGTCTATCTTCGAGAACCACCGCGCTCCCTTGAGCTGATCGAAGAGGTCATCAATCCGTGGCAGCAGATACTTGTTCCTCACTGTCACCTGGTTCAGGCGACGATAGTCGACACAAAGTCGCAAGCTCCCGTCCGCCTTCTTGGCGAACAAAATCGGGGAAGCCCAGGGTGAAACACTGGGTCGGATAAACCCCTTGCTCTGCAAGTCCTCCAACTGTACCCGCAGCTCTCGAAGCTCGGCGGGGGCCATCCGATATGCTGGAGTAGATATCGGGGCTGTCCCGGGGTACAAGTCGATGTAAAAGTCTACCTCTCTACGAGGAGGTAGCCCTAGAACGTCGTCGGGAAAGACGTCCACGTACTGGTCCACCACTGCAGGAAAAGCCGGACTCCGCACGTCCACTGCTCCTAGGATGAGGCTAGCCAACTGATGTGAGATGGGCTGCACTCTCCTCCGCGGAAGTCCATCCTGTGCTGCAAAGGTTCCCTTCTCGCCGGTGAAGGTAAACCTGCTCCCGTCGGTACGAACACATCGCACCTTGCGCCTAAAACAGTCGATCTGGGCATGAACCGTGGATAGGCAATCCATGCCCAAGATGACGTCGTAAGGCCTCGACGCCGCTACAAGGAGATCCCAGCCGAAGCTCTCGCCTCCTAGAGTAAGCTCACACTGCCGGCACCAGTGCGTAATCGTCGAGTCTGCTCCCGTAGGAGTCTCTAGCCGTAAGGATCGAGCCAACGGCTCAGTCGGAATCTCCGAGCTCCGAACAAGGGCAGAGGCTATGAAAGAGTGACTCGCTCCTGTGTCTATAAGTACTGCAGCAAGGGTGGAATAGACACAGATCGTACCTCGAATCATCTCTGGCATGTCGGGGTCGTAGGCCTCCACTGCCTGGAGCTGGGCCTGTCCCTGCCCGCCGGCTCCCTGTGGTCGAGGTGGCCCTCCTGGTGGTGGTGGGGGTAGAGCCTGGAAGCGTCGCCCACCACCCGCTGCTCGGCCAGCTCCTCTGCCTCGTCCGCCTCCTCCCTGCGGACCGCCACGGTCGACTCTCTGCCTATGCCTGGGTCGGAATGCTGAGGGAGATCAGCGACGCACGAATCTCCTGTCGCAAGCCCTGCTCGAAGGTCCGGGCCCGGAAGAAGGGGTCCCGTACCATGTCGGTCGAGTAGCGAGATAGGTCCGTGAACCTCGCCGCGTACTGAGCGACCGTCATGCTGCCCTGGCGCAGCTGGAGAAGCTCCTGGATGCGCACCGCTCGGAGGGTGGCCGGGACGAACTCAGAGCGGAAGAGGCTCTCGAAGTCCGTCTAGAGCAGGGATGCCTCATCGTGAACCTGGAGCATCAGGCTCCACCATCGTCCTGCCGCCGCCTGCAGGAGGCTCGCTGCGAGGATCACCATGAGATCCGCTGGTGTCCTCACTAGCCTGAAGATCCGTACCACCGCCTCTAGCCAGTCCTCGGCGGCCTGGGGGTCCGCCTCACCGCGAAACCTGGGCGGTCGCTGGCTCTGAAACTCGTGCAGTGCCCTGAGGCGACGTGCATCGTCGGTGTCTGGTACTGGAAGCATCGGTGGCTCGGCGGGTAAGGCTACTGCCGGTGCCACTGCTGGCAAAGGGCCCTGCACCGAGGCCTCGTCACTCGGTGGGCTGCCGTCGCGCCCTGCACTCGGAACCCTAGCTGGCAGTCGTCGCGGGGCCATCCTGAAAAGGAGAACAAGAGCACCACAGTCAGAACAGTATACCTGGTGAGCTGGCACAAGTAATCACAAGGAAAACTTGAGACTTTCATAAAGCAGATCAGTATACCCGGTGAGCTGACATAAGTAATCACAAAGAAAACTTGAAACACACACGCAATCAATGTTTTCATGCATTAAGTCGGAAATCAGGAGTCAGGGTCCTGGTGTACGGATACGTCGGCCGCCGCACCAACACTGGGCTCCCTGAACTGATAACCACACTCAATACACTAAACACTATTGCTTCACATAGAAAGAAAGGACGATCCGAGTCTGCGGTAGAACCGACCACCTCTGATACCAATTTGTCACGACCCGTCCTCGGGGCCCGTGCCGTGACTACCCCAAGCCCGCCTTCCATAGGCCAGGGGCTGGCGACTAGCACCAAGGCGTAAAATCCCAGTAAACAGGGAAGGCATTGCCTTTATAAGTAACAACCACACAGAGTCAGCAAGCGGAAAGTAAAGTGCAGAAAGTGAAGGGGGCCGGAAATACAAGCCCAACTGTAAAGTACAACTGAAAAGAAAAACAGCAACTGAAGAAAAGACGGCGGCCTCGTGTCGTCCACTGGCAATCCCACCTGAAGGGTGGGTACAGATAGCCTCCAGGCTCCTCGGGTCCCACGTCCGCTCCGAGTACGTTCCGTCCAGTGGTCCACCTCCAGGTACTGTCCTGCTCCACGCCCCAACCGTGATCAGCGCTGTCCGTCGTCTGCAACCAACACAACAAGGTGCGGGCATAGCCCGTGCAGGGGTGAGTACAACTACTCAGTAAGGACCCCGAGACCCCCGAAGGTCTCCCGAAATCCACAAAGGATATAGCACAAAAGAAAGATGCAATCACGAAGTAACATCTGACTCGACTTAGGTATATGCCCATACATATACCTAAGTCCCCAATTCTAGCTCTGCTCACGAGCTCAAGAACAACTCAATCCACGAAGGAAAGCAAGACTCAAATCCACAAGGAGAGTAAACAGTAAATCCACAAAGGATAGTTCAACACAATCCACAAAGGAGAGTAAACAGTAAATCCACAAAGGATAGTTCAACACAACCCACAAAGGAGAGTAACATAAGATTCAGCTCAACCAGGTATACTTTTTCAGATGACGTCAAAGATGATCACTGATCCATCTAAGTCGTCGGACCCACGAAGGATCGATAGGTACTAACCCCCGCAGAAGACCCACACAGGATCGGGCTCACACAGAACCTGTAGGCAGTGGCTCACACAGAACCGGTAGGCAGTGGCTCACACAGAACCGGTAGTAGTACCCACATAGGATCGGGCACTGATCCGCGTAGGATCGCTGAGTGCAGTAGTCGACGCAGTCCACTGAGGATCTCTGCACAGTCGTCGCCGAAGTCCACGAAGGATCTCTGCTCTGCCGTCGTCGCAGTCCACGGAGGATCTCTGCTCTGCCGTCGTCGCAGTCCACGGAGGATCTCTGCTCTGCCGTCGTCGCAGTCCACGGAGGATCTCTGCTCTGCCGTCGTCGCAGTCCACGGAGGATCTCTGCTCTGCCGTCGTCGCAGTCCACGGAGGATCTCTGCTCTGTCGTCGAGGTCACAGCCAGCGCTAGGGTTCCCGCACGTAGCGAGCTCGTTTAGGAGGGTCCGCTCCACGAGCCGAGGGGCTGATACATCAACTGACACGTAGTCCGAAGTTGATGTATCCAAAAGTTCCGTATCGACAACAGGATCTCAACGCGACAGACGGCGCGTCAATCGGACGCCCGGTCTGAGAGTTATTGGCATTTTCGTCCCAGGGGCCCGGTTGGTTTTTAGGGCAAAACCAACCCGACCGTGCTCCGCCTGTATCCGATCCTCGGGCGGGGTATGCCAAAAGTTCCGTCTCACTTAGAGGAAACTACCACAGCTGACGGTACGTCGTTCGGACGTCCGTAGCCCAAGTTATGAGCGTTTCCGCTCCGAGGGCCCGGTTGGTTTCGTGTACGAACCAACCCGGCCGAACCCAAAGTCTTCCGAAACCTTGAGTATAATATACCGAAACGACCGTCTCGATCCAAGGATCGCGTAGCCGCTGACGGTTCGTCAATCGGAGGTCTCAGGCCCAAGATATGGGCGAAAGACCGTAGAGGGCCCGAAACGGGGGGGGTACTGGGCCCGGGGCGACCCGGCCCGAACCCCCCCTGGGGTCGGCCCGAACCGGGTCGGCCCGACCCGGCCCGAACCGGCTCGGCCGGGTCCGGTCCGGCCTGGGCGCGGCCCGGCCGACCGGACCGGCCGGCTCGGCCTCGGCCGAGCGGCCGAACTGCCGCCGCCGCGGGGTTGAACCCGCGGCTTGAGAGAAACCGCGGCCCCGCGGGGGGCCGCCTGTCACGCGGACGCGGCCGGGCCGCCGCGTCCGTCCCGGTTCCGCGCGGCCGCGGAACCGGCTGCCGCCGCCGCCGCGGCTTCAGCCGCGGCGGATGATTCCCACGGCGGCGCGCCTGGCGCCGCCGCCTCCTTCCGCGGGCCGCCGGAGATGCTCCGGTGGCCCGATTTCTTTCCCGTCTGCGCCGATGCTCCTCCCGGGGGACGATCTTCACTGCGGAGCCAACAAATTGCCCTTGCCGCACGGTTCGTCGTCGTCCGCCAAATCTGCGCAAAAAGAGGAGATCGGCGGAGGGTTGCCGGGTCTTGTTCGTTAGACCCGCACCCTCCGCGTTAGTCATAATCCACGGGAGGAACAATAAAACAATCAACAACAATTTTAAATGTTAAAATTGTTCGAAGATCATGCTTCTTTACTTTAAAAGAAATAAATCACGGGAAGGAAAATATTCCAATCAACCCTTACCTTGTCGTCGTCGTCGGACGAGGGGTCGTCGCGGAAGAAAGAGATCGTCGCGTCGTCGCGGTATCGCTCGTCGCGTCGCCAATCTCCGGATCAAGATCAACGGATTTAATTAGTTTAAATCCGTTGATATTGAAATTAAAAAGGGAGAAGAAAAGATCTGATTCTCACCTTTGTTGCCGAACGAGGGTCGGCCGCGGAAGAAGAGGTGTCGCCGAAGAACGTCGCGGGTAGATCTCGTCGACGTCGCAGATCTTGGTGTGCGTCGTCGAATTCCGGTCGCCGGCGTTCTTCGCGTTCTTCGCGTTCTTCGCGTTCTTCGCGTTCTTCGCGGAGAGGGTGGAGGAACGAAGATTCTTTCAAATCCTTTCCAAGGATTTTTGGGTTGGTCTTATTTTATAAACATGCCAACACGAAACTGGTTAAGAAACGATCCAACAATTCGAAAGAAACGACCCATTTAATTCACGAAGAAACAGTCCATTTAATTCACGAAATAAACCGCCCAATTAAATGGTCTGTTAAGAATTAAAGAAAACGCGTCGGTTGACTTTTCAGTTACTTTGACGGGTTTTCGCGGGTACGTTACTTAGCGAAAGAAACGGCGGGGCTCGTGCGGGTCCCACCGCACAAATATCCTACCAAGGGGGTAGGATATTTCTGGATAGTATCCTATCCAGTTCAACTCAGTTCAAGCCGTCTTAAAGTGACTTCAAGTGGCTTCCAAGCAGCTTAAGTGAAATAAAATAAAGTTGTCGCACAAACTTTATTTTATTTCTGACTTAAAGCCGCAAAATTTAAAAACCACGTCTGAGCAAACGCAACTCCGGAAGAGGCGTTTCTAAGAAAATACCGGCGCTGCGATTTCATCGGTGCCCTCAGAATTCGATTCCGGGCACCGGTTCAAAAGATAGAAAAACCCGCTCGTTCGTTCACTGAACGTACCCGAGCCAAACTTCGGAAATTGATTCCGGGCACACCGGGCCTCGGAATCAGGTGCCGTCTGAAGCTGCGCTCTTGTAAAATTCCAAAGAAAATTAAGAAAAAAATTTCCTTGAAATTTGCGGGTCTTTACATCTATATCCAAATTTTCACCTATGTTCTCCTATGAGGAAACCCAGTGATTAGTTAATTTGGGTAACCATTATGATTCATAAATTAGTTTTTAAATATAAGTTTTTGTATTACTTTTTATGATTTGGGTTTCTATTAAAGAAACATTAGAGTAGTAAACCATCTATAACCCCGATGAATTTCGATGGAAAAATTCATTTTAATGGGGGTAGAATGTAACACACTGAGATTTTATGAAAAATAGTCATTTTAATTTCATTGATTTCTTGTTTTTTATGCTACACCAAAATGATCTTTCACTACACACATCCCTGACTTGGCTTACATTACACGCAATTGCGAACTTCCACGATAGCATGTGTTGTACGCAATACCAAGATTCACTAAACAACGATATGTAATATAAACTAGCCATTTTGAATAGTTATACCCACTTTTTTAAATTTTATAAATTTTATCATTCTAAATGGAGTTTATTTTTGGATTTGGAATATCGAAATTAGCCTAGGGTGATTTTTTGGTATTTTTCTGAAAACATTCAATTTTTGATTAATAGTGAAAACACAGGGTTACTATTTAAAAACCAAATTTTTATTTAAATAATTATTTATTTTATTTAAATAAAAATTGATACATAATACTTATATATGTTCAATGTAATTCATTGGAGTCATTTTATAATAAATTTTTATATAAAAATTTTTTATTGAACATTTCACCGTCTTTTACCAACCTCCTAGGACAATTTGAAAATTTACATAAAACATAATTTTACCACTTCTGTGAGTGTAATTTAGAAAATACGAGAGACACGGTTAATATCAAGTAGTAAAATGTGGTTCAATAAGATAAAAATAATCTTTAGTGAATAGTAACCTTTTACATTTATTTACCACAGTTAAAAGTAAATAGTGTAATTAAGTGTAAAAATGATATTACTATTACCCAAAAACATATCCTAATTCTATTGGATAAATGTAATTCGACCCAAAACAACCTTAGGAATAAAATATTACCCTTTAGGTCCACTTGGATTGGATTAGGACATTTAATATTATATTATTTAAAGAAGAGTTAAAATGGTTAAAATCTATGTTTAATAACTAAAACATTTTAAATATAGGCATATACATAAGATAAATTCGACTATAAACATTCATTAGAAAGATAAAAATATTTCCTACCTAATGGTATTTTATTTATAATTTTTAGACATTAAATTTTTTTTATTTATAACACAATGGTGATGGAGTAATATCCTAAATAATAAAATATTAAAAAAAACTAATATTATAAATCCCTAAATATATGTAATTTGATACTTTTTATGAATTCCACTAATTATCAAGGTTAATATGAAATTTTTTTATTGATTTAATTTACTTTTTTATAACTAATCATTCTATTATATTTTTTTCAAAAATCAATTACCAAATAGTTTCAAAATTGACATAAAATAGTTTTTAAAACAAATATTATATAATTAATTGTTATTATATTCATAATAATCAAAATATTAGGCCAAATGACTTAGATAAGGTTATATATATTAATAATTAACCACTTGGGGTTCGTTTTCCTTGTTATAGTTTGTTTATAAACCATATAGTTTAAGAAAACAAGAAGACACAGTAAATGTTAAATTATTTAACTTAGAGTTAAATCTAAATGATAAGGTTAAAATAGTAATCTAAACTTATCTAAAACCTATTGGATGACAGTATTTCAACCCATGCATATTATTTATTCTAAATAAAACAATTTTGATATATTATTAACCGAATATGACTTTATTATAAAATAATATTTTATGTTTTTCTTAAAGTGGCCCTCTCCTCCCATATAAAAAGGGCACCCCTTCCCTCTTCTCTTCACACCCTTTTAATCCTTGAAGTTCAGAAAAACCCTACCCAATTCCCTTATAATATTCCTAGAAAAATTATAGAGGTTCTTGTCTCCTCCAAATACCAACCCTAGAGCCTTAAGAGGAGGTTAAGAGGAGGCGCGTCACAGAAGAGGTAGTATCCTTTACCAATTCTTTCCAATTAATTTCTTCTTATACTTCTTCTTAATTAATTGTTTCATTATAAATTAATAACATCAGTATCAATAATATACTGATATGTTATTATAAATATGAAATAACCCAATTTCATCATCTATTCATCCTACGGAAATGAAATCACTGCGCTTGTGTACATACGAAATACCGTCTCCACGGCGTGGTGTAATCTGATATCCACCACCACCTTATTTGGATCGGTATAATGGTGTAAATAAATAAATATATAGATTATTGTAAAGTGATATTGATTCTAAAAAAATATACATACACTTAAATACAATTCCACGATCATGGGAATGATATCATCGCTCGTGCTTACGTACGGACTACCGTATCTACGAACGCGATGGGATTCATTTTCCATGATTAACCATTCAAATATGATTATAAAGTACATATAATAAATAATCATGAAATATATTACTTAATAATGATACTTTATTTATGTACATATATGTTTCATTTACTTAATTACATTTAATTTAATAAGGAAACGAATACAGTGTTCATGCGTACGTACGACCTACCGTCTCTATGAACGGTGTAATTCATTTCATTTATATATCAATTATATATATATATACTGAATATATATATGATATATAAATCATGACATACATTCTGTAAGTAATTAAATCTAGATATAAGTAATAATAATAACAAGAACATCAAGTCCAAACACGTACGGTAAATAAACCGATTTTACCCAAAACACTCTTTTACATGGAACTAACAAAATAACGAGTAATAAAAAGTAATAAGTGATCCATATATGATATAATAACAATGAATATGAATCTTTAATAAGTCAATGACATTTTTTAATTCATTATACAGGAGGTTCGGATACATAGGAAGCATATTGGACCTAAGGTGGGATAACTATTCCAATCTCGTTTTTATCCGAGATTTTTTTCGTAAGTATTTACTAGGGTTATTGTTATCATCCATGCCCATGTTTTCTATAAATGTTTTCATGTATTTTTAAATACCTTTTTACCAATTATTAAAATTTTCCACATGTTATTAATGGAATCTTACATTTGATTACCACATGGGGTACTTTTTTACATTTCTGACAAAAGTTTGAGAAGAATGTTATTTTTAACGGATACTGCATGAACAGATATTTACGGTTTCATAATGCCACATTTTCATGAAGCTTACTCTAAAATATTTTAAGACTATTTTCAACAAAATACATTTCTTTTAAAATTTAATGTAATTTTTTGAAAAGAAAATGATTTTGAAGAAGAAATGATATTTTCCTCAGGAAATCATTTCCAGTGTTTTATCAGAACCATTTTCCATCTAAGATGACATTATTTCCTATGTTTATGTTTCTAGTATAATTTCTCAATGATTTAAATGGTTTCACTTTTCTTATGGTGAAATATCCATTTGCTTTATATAGATTAGGTGATTATGGGATAATGTTTAGGAAACCCAATTTATTCTTTGGGTTATGATGAATGTTTTATGTTTATTTTGTGGCACAAGTAAGAATGATTTCATTATGAGATGGGTTGGACTTATATCTCCCTCCAATTTATTAGTTAATGTTGTATATCTCATGATATATACATGGATGAAATGGTAAGTTAATCAGGTTCAGTGATACAGGACTGGAACGAGGAGTGAACTCAATTCAGAAAGGGACTTTATCCACAAACATGGTCATGGAAACAATGCCTTGGCTATTATTTAAATAATATCATGTGCTTAATGTTTTTCCACAATTAAATGTTTTATTCCCATGTTATTTTATCAAGATTGATTTTCCTTTATGATCTCTGCCATACGTACTACAACGATTTATTTCACAACTCATGATTTTGATGGTTAAACATTATGTTCATGTATTGAAGTTAAAATGTATATGGGTTGTTTAATTTTTTTCCATGCTAACCCTTACTGAGCATTTTAGATCACCCTTTATATGTTTTCATTTCCCCAAGATATAAAGAATGGTTTTAGGTAAGAAAAAAAGGGAAAATATTTATTCGAGTTGTTGAAGATCTTTTACCAAGATTTGAAGATTATGTTCCATGTTTCCAAAGACACTAAACTATTAAAGTCCTTTGGTGTCTGTTTTTGTTTTTATTAAGTATTCCGCAAAAGTAATGTAATGTCCATGTACTTCAAGCTTTGGGTATCAACATGGATGATGGGAATAAGGCTTCAGGGTGAGTAATGATTATAATTTCATATAAGAAGATAAAAACTAAGGTGAGATGTATCCATTGATCATGGATATGATTAATTCTTTCACGCCACAAATGTAGACTCTAAAGACAATGTTTTATGAATATTTTAGAGTACATGATTATGCAGACAAGTCCCATTGTGACTTAATTAAAATTCACTAATGATTGTTTATATAGGTGGATAATTTATTTGAACCCTATATCATGATTAATTCATGATCAAAAGATGCATCAAAAATGAATTTCTGAAATTTTTTATTTTATAAAAGGTGACATTCAATAACGATTATCCCTGTCATTTACAATAATGAAGTGGAATATGAATCTATCATATTGATTATTATATATTTTTTATTTGAATCATGAGATGTTTTAGCTATGATATAATAACATCTAGACTCATTACACTTGTAGATTTTACATACTACACAATGGTGTGTCCTAGTTATTTGAGGTTTTTTTCTCATTTCACATACTGAGGATATTATATTATGACATGTTCTATATATATAATATAGATTCAATGACTAGGAAAGGTTAATGACGAATAAACATGACCATGTGAGTAATAAAGTACATAAAAAATAATTTATCATCACATTTCCTATGGGATAACAACTAATCATTGATGATATAGGGATCATGATTAACACAACAGATCTAGAGATGGGATTAAATAGATTTTTCTAAAACTGTGATGAAATTTTCAATGGGATAGGAAAAAAAATATTATATAGAAGGAGATATGAATCAACATAAAATAGAATGTATTATATTCCTATATATGGATCTTATTTGGATGAATAATTTTTTTTCTTTTTCTCTGAACATAATTTATATGATAATCCACCATACATTATTTTTAGAGGTAATTCCGATTGTTAAATTTAATTATAATTTATTTTCTGTGATTATTTTCATTTATTATATTAAAATATACTCTTTCAGGACTATTGTTTTCTAGATAAATATATTTTTTACATAGACACAATAGAGAATGATTAGTTTTAGGATTTATTGTAACATTTTTTATCATTATAATTTTTTAATAACAAGGAAATGAAAACTATTTGAAAGAAAAATTATACTCTAGATAGAGATAGTCCATCGAACGAATCAATTTTTTAGTTATAATTTTACAAAATTACTACTAAACAAAATAATATTTTTAGTAAGATGTATTATTAATAATTTCACTCGATTATCATTGGAATGATTCTCCTTGTTAATATTGTTTAAGTGTAACTCCACTATCACCTCACTCAAACCACATATATCAATATCACACATTGTTAAAAATTATGTTTCTCTATTCTAGTTTTCAATTTCATTTATAATATGATTAAATAATCCAATATAATATATCACCTACCCCCACAATGAATAAACTATGGTTTCCAGTTTCTCGTAGCCAGTCAATTATGATAAATTTTAATTTTTTTATTTTTTTGAAGTCCATATTCATCTATTGTAACATTTATCATTACCCTTGATTTTTTATAATCATGATAGTGTAATAATGTTTTATTATAATAAAATTATGGATACCATTGATTTCTTTAAGAATAACCATAGCCGAGGAGAACTAATGATGTATATTTTATACAAATGTAGACGAGAAAATTACCTTCAGTCATATGAAATCCTTGATTATACTAATTAATTAGATTACTTTAATTCTATCTATTCCATTGAATAAAACTAAACAATCATGATTTTCTTTAAAAATATAACCGACACAAGATGATACTCAATGATGTCATGGTGGATTGAAAATCATATGATAAAAACTCATTAACTAAATATAAACTAGATGTACATAGGTTATATAATATTTACCAAGGAACTGTAACATAGTGTCTATAAATTCAGCTATTAAGAAAATGATTCTTGAGATAAATTAATTTATAAAAGATTTGTCTTTCCAATTTTTGGGTTATATTTATAAAATATATTACATAATAAATTCATATTAATTGGATGATAATTTGTGGTAATTTTTTAATATTTTATAAAGAATAAAGAATGAAATATCGTGGTGAATTGTTGACATCAATGACATTATACATTTATTTATTACCCATAATGTTCACATAGAGGATAGATTTAAATGATTAAAAAACCAAAAGGATGTTTGAATTTTAAAAATGGGGTTAACAAAACATCAGTATTAGAAACACTCTGATGTAGGAATTATATTTCAAATAATGAAATTAAATGGCATGGAAAACCCATACCATTCCAATAAAGGGAGGGATTCAAATGATAGTGAATGATTATAATGATTTGATCCAAATAGATACTACAATGGGGTGGAATATATGTATTGATTCTTGGATGATAAAAGTTGAATCTATAAGGGAAAACATCCCACTACCATTATTTGAAAAATATCTGAATGGTTTGTTCAACATTAATTTTATTATTTCATAAAGAGATACATTAAAAATAAACAAATACAATGAAATTAATCTCAATAAATAATACTGATATTTACATTCCAATATATAACCTTAATCTTAAATTGTATATAAAAAATAATGTGTAATTGACCATTGAAATTTTAATTATTTAAGTTGCAGCACCCCTGGTGTTATGTATGTACCCTTTTAATTATGCCTCTATTAATATAATGTCTTTGTGATATTTTGAAGAGAAATTTGGGTCATTTTGGAATAAATTTTGTTATACTATTATGGTGAAATACTATTTCACTAGTAGTAGACACTGTTGAACTTCTTAAGGAAGTATTTCACAATACGGTACAGGGCTATGAGTATACGCATGGTTAAGGGGAATGGTTTGGCCAAACCATTCATCCACAAAGTAAAACCCAGGAAAAATTGTAAAGCGGAATTTGGAATTGGTTGTACTTAGTTTCCAAAATTTATGACCAAATCATGCAAGGTATAATGCTGAGGTCATGGCTATAACATGGTTAGCACACAATTTACCAAACAGTATGAATAAACATGTATAGTTTAAAAAATAGTTCCAATTAAAGTAGATCTGGGTTTGGATTATACTTTTAAACATAATTTCCCCAAAAACGTCCCTAAATCAATATATGATCTTCCCAAAGTAGATGAGCTTCTCTACTTGATCCAGAGGTGATCTGATAGTTTTTCCAGGTGCTTTGAAGCTTGATTCACGTGGTAATCAATTTTTTTCCTTTGTATTTTCAACGGTTTAATATAGATATTCTTATCCCTATATCCCTATTTATTATATATTAATATATTATGGATATATATAAGTTAAATTATGCCAAATATGATGATATTTGTCTTCTTTTTCTATAGCGGAGAAGATCTATGTTGTGTTCTTTGGATATTGAATCCATTTTATAGACGTTTGTTTGCCTTCCATTTATCATTTTCACAAAATTTTAGACAGAGGTAGATAAAATTTCAACTTATCTATTTATAATATGAATGATTGATTTAAAATAAATTGTTTTATTGATATTTAATGTGATGTTTGTGTGAAAAACAATGTAGAAACCCTCTTTAGTATGGGTTTGTATAGTTTATGGATTTGTTTTTGAAATGGTGGAATTTTAGAAAATTATTGTGCATTGTGAATTGACTTATTGATTTCAAATTGTTGATTTTTAATATGTGTCTTTATTATATTTTCGGAAAATTTTTGGGTGGTGGTGTTTTCAATAAATGGATGGTTTTATTGAAAAGGAGTGATTTTTTTGGGAAATGGTTTTCAATAATGGATGGTTTTATTGAAATGGGATTTTGAAAAACTAGTTTTCAATAAATGGTTTCTTTTATGGAAATGATGTGTGGTTATATAATTCAATAAATTTTATGTTAATTAAATAGATTTAATTAGTTTAGCATGTGTCATTTTTTTCATTTTTTCTAGAATAATGGCTTTGTTTATGTTCATGTGCATTCAAGATATATAATTTTGTGATGAATCTCCCATCATTAATGGGATGGATAAGGTTAAGTGTTTTCCCCTATCCAAAAGTGAAGGATATGGGTGTGATATCACCCCCATCAGTTTTGGGATGGATAATTGTCAATGATTTCCACCATTAAATGTTTAATTAAGTGGTAGCTTAGTGAAAGGATGACTCACCACTCATGAGTATATAGAGGTACAGGTTTCTTTCATGGTCAGGATTAGATATATATAATGTAATTATTTATTCCAAAATGGATCATGTGGATCAGTTTTAAAGTAGTGTTAGGGATTTATCTATAGAACTTGTCTTATTTTGAGAAAATTATTTTACTATGGAACTTGTTTACATTCTTGTTTAACTATTTTTAAATTTTTCTATATAAAAGATTTTATATAAATGTGATTACAAGATCGATCCCAGTGGCATGAGTAGTAAAGTAATTTGGGGAAAGCTTATCGAATTTCATTACTATCGCCTTATTTTCAAATCATGTTCGTTTATAGATGTTGATTATTGGGACATAGTAAATGGTAAATTATTAGGCTTACCTAGTTGAACATAGTGATAATCAGCATGTTATGTTAAGCATGGAGTATGTTGGATCTCTGGAGTTGTGATAGTCTGTGGGTTTTGATTGTTTTGTAGTCTTCCACTTTGTACATCATTATTTTGTTGTTCTATATTGTGATACATTTTGTAGTTGGTTTTCATATAAATGAAATGTTTATATTTCATTGATTATTATCATGCATCATGTAGTGGTTTATTTGGTTATGGAATGTTTGGAAGGATATTTTATTTTAAAATTGAAAATCATCCACAATTGTAAATGAAGCCCTTGGAATTTATTTCTAGACCTTGGTGTCTTGGGGATTCTTCTTATTGACATGTAATTTATTTGCAACATCCCAAAAAAATGAGGTAGTTAAGGATGTTACAAGTGAAATCAACATGTTCGTCCATTGTCTAACAAGTTATCATCAGTTCTTCTTATCTCGAAGTTGAAATTAATTCTGGTATACTCATTGGGTCGGGTTGCTAGAATTTAGAAGGATTGTCGGGAAATGATGTAAATAACATAATAATACAGTATCAAATTTTTTATTATGAACATTAGAATACAATGGGTTGGGTACATAAGTGTTTTGGATACACTTATTTTTCATATAATTTTTTTTCAAGGTATTAGTTAATGATAATATCCGGAAATTAATTATATAAATGGATTCCCTCTAAGAGTGCATATATAATTTTGTCTAATGATTTGATGCAATTTATTTTTTAAATAAAAATGTTACATTTTTTGAATGATTTATTTTTAACAAGTCCATTATTGTGGTATTTTAAAAATGGGTTGAATTTCAAAATCATTTAGTGATTTTTATTAAATAGATGAAAATGGTAATGGATGATTTTTAAATCATTGTTGCCAAAGTATGTTGTGATATAATTTGAAATTTAAATCCCAGAGTTGGTAGATAGTGAGAAATATGGAGTATTCTGTTTTTATAAATTTATCCATGGTATGATTCATAGTAACATGCCTAAAGAAGATGCGTATAATTTGAATTCAACTGAGACACAGGTTTACCAAAAAACTATATATAGTATTGTCAAATATTTTCATATTATGGATTCAAGTAACTAGACAAAAATTAGAAGGATAGTAGATAAATCAGTCCATTTCATTAATAAAAATAAACTATTATTTATAGTGATTCCAACCCATAGAAGGAACATCTATGGGTCAAAAGGATGAACCAAATCTTCGATTTTATTGGCACACCAATAGTGCATAATGTCAAGAAAGTGACATATATGTTGGGGGGGTCTTGAATCCTAGTGGTATGATTTAACGGTTCAAGGTAAAATGGACAATGGTCTTGCTTTCACGGATTTTTAAATAAAATTTCAACAACCATTTATCTCCTAAAAAATTTTGAATTAAAATAATTGCAGAATTATTCATCTTGATGCAGTAAATTCATTCTATCCTATAGTACATGATGAAATTATTAATATTTGTGGGCATTGAACTGGATGTATCTATAAGTTTATCCTACATGTAATGCATATTTTAATCGAGGAAGAATTGGAATATTTACTCAGATATTCCCATGATATTAATAACGACTTATAATGAGATGGTCAATAGTGAAATAGTGTCATAAAGGGATATATCAGGAGCTACGGGTCGAAGAAGCAGGTTGATACCAGTGGGAAATAATGGGAACTCCTGTTCATGGAGAATGTGGAATAAGGAAACCAATTTCCAAGGCATGACTATGGACCATTATCAAATGCCTAGATTAGAGCATCTTATTCCAATACCAAAGATCTAAACTGGATGTTTTCAATGGGGCTTATTGAACCACATGTAAAGGAAATTTATGAAAGAACCTATAGAATTCCATTATTTCAATAATATGGGGAATCTATAACACAATTATCACACTGCATTGAGGATAGGTGTTTCTTACATGTCATAGGTCTCATAGACATCATATGCTTTACCATGGAAATAGAAGCAGAATAACTATATTCAGTGTAATAGAGTTGTCCATGGTGATTCCAAGAGTACCATGGCTCATCAGGAAGTGAAATATAAAAAGAGAAATAGAGAACAATGTTTCACGAGTATGAAATCTTGATAAACTAAACCAGATATGGTAGATGATATGATTGGACCATCAACCATGAGAGGTACAATTATTGAGAATTATATTCTTATATAAACATTGTTTGATACAAGTTCATACAATTCCTATATTTTTCCTTATGCTATTTATTTTAGGAGAATCAATATTGAGGTCATGCCTTCTTTGTTAAAACATCATACACCACTTGGTCAAAGAGAATATTGAGCTTACATGTGTATAGCATGGTCTATATCTATTGATGGAACTGTGCTGTTATAGGAATTATCTATTTATGATAAGTTTTTCTATGATATAATCCATATTAGTTGTTGGTTTTCAATTTTGAAGCCTCATATCGATTGTTATACTATTAGGGTTAGTTTTACAACTGAGAATGGCATCGAGAATCTCTTTGTGGGGACTAGATTTTAAAGGAAGGTAAAATCTAATATTTAGAATTGGTGATTGGAATTATATCATAAAACATTGATTCATTGACATTGGAATTAGTTAATGTCAAAATGGATAATAGTTTCCTAGAACTTGTGGATCGTTTTTGGGATAATAATTAATATATGTGGATTGGATTGTTATTACTTGTGCATAAATCATGAATTTTCACAACTATACTCACATATGAAATCAGAAAAAAAAATACTTCCATTCCAATGGAATGAATAATTCATTAAATATTTTCATGATTTAAAAAACATTTACTTACAGCCACAACAATTTTAATTTTTCTATAATTAGAACAATGGTATATGATATATTTCAATGCTTTAAGATGTTTTTTTGTGATATGTTCAAATAAAAGGAAAACATGTGGTTTCTTATGGATCAATGTAGTTATGTTTTCATGGTATAAACTACACAAAATATAATTTCGAGTTACTTACCATACTGAATGATTTGAAGACTTGGAATCATTACCTTTTAGAGGATAAATTAATTGTGTTTATGAGTCACACGAGCGTCAAACATAGTTTCTCACAATTGGAAATAAAATTGTACAATGTAATTTTGATGGATTATTTATAAGAGTGTGACATTTACACGATTTATAAACTAAGAAAATATAATTTTGAGGTAGATGAATTATGTATAAATTCACAATCATAGTTCTGAAAAAGAACCTTTAGATAAGTCCAAGTTGATGTCGGACTTGGTTGACATAAAAATAGAATGTAGAGATTGAGGTGATATTGTTTTTTTCATTCTAGTTTTGTTTGATCATCATTTTATGGAGATAGTTAAAGAGGTGCAAACATATTATAATGAATCTGTAACTATGTTGATAGAACTCAATTGTGGGTATAGCATTGAAGAATGGATGATGGATGGGAGTTCAGTATTTGGTTCCAAAATCAAATAGTCATACCTTTGTATTGTTAGCATCAAAATCTTCCCGATTACCATCATTTAGTATAGTTTGTTCATCATTGAATATAGAGTATGTATATGTCATTGAAAGAAAACTTTTGGTGGTTCTATATGAAAAGGATGGTTAATAAGTTCATTTCGAGATTCTTTTCTTTTCAGTATCTTAATGAAGAGAATCAGTAACCAACCTGTGTATTGAAATATTTTACAATTCCAATGTCGATGTAGAACATATAGTTATGGATTTTTTAATATTTTTCCCATGAATTATTTAGAAACTTGAATCCATATGGGTTATAGTGGATCATACCACCAAGCTGGATCATTTCATCACAATTCATGATCTCATATGATGGAGGAATTAACAAAAATATAAATTCATTATGTGATAAATAGGCATGAAATGCATTTTTTTTGTTATTATTAGAGAGTGATTTCACATTTACGACTCATTTATATGAATCCTTATATTATACCTTGGGACTCATATTATAATTTCTAAAGAATATCATCCTCAGAAAGATGGACACTCTAAAAATATTTCACAATCATTGGGTGATATGTTTTTGGATTTTATATTAGATTTTGATGGATAATTAAGAATATCATGTACCATTATTGGAGTTTGTATATAACAACAGTTATTATTAATCAAAATACATGGCTCCTTTTGATATGTTGTATGAGAGTTTTTCTAATACTCTAAATTTTTATGTGGAAATAGTTGATACTTCACTAATAGGGATATTTTTTTTCCAAGAAACAATTGAGAAAATTTAGTTGCTCAAAAAATTTATAGAGATGGCATAGCATTTTTAGAAATATTATGTTGATCATCATCGATGGTCGTTGTTGTGTAATTTAGTGATTTTTTGTTTTTAATGATCTCTACAAGGATTTTAGATCATCTTTTTAGGAATATGTGAAATCTATATCCCTGATACAGATTCTATTTTGAGATAATTGAACGAGTTGGAGATGTTTTATAATGGGCGACTATCCCAACATAGTTCAGTGATGTTGATAATGCATTTCATTTATCTCAGTAATAGAAGTATTAGTCGAATAATAACATTGTGAATCAATATGATTATGTAGAACATGCTCATGATTTTTATTTGGTACATATCTCATTGTGGATTGGGGAGACCATAAAGAATGACCTAGGTGGAAAAAGAATCAATCTAATATGGATTTTAGGGAACCATGGTCAGATCCAAAAATAGAATTGGGGACACAAAATTGAAAAAGAAGAGAAATTTACAAAATACTTTTGAGATAGTATGATTATAAACAATAAAAGGTTGAAATTAACATTTATTTGAAGAATGAATAACCTCGTGGTAACATTGGTGTAACCCTATATTTAGGATTTTTAATTATATAATGTGTTTGGGTGATGATGGGGGGTGGGGTTGTGACAATTTATATTGTTTGGAGGGGGGGTTTAAAGTTTGATGGATGGTGCATGTTTAGTGGAAACTATAAATATTACCAAGGAAATGATCATCAATGTGATAGGGGGATCTAGGTAGGCACATGGTTAAGGAGCACGATTTTCGCAAACCATGTGGCCACCTAATAAAAATAATAAAAATATTGATAGTGGGATTTAACATGATTGGTCCCCATTTTGGAAACCATTTGACAAACTGACATCAGGTTCATTACTTTCGAATTGGTTAGTTCATGGTTAGAATATGGTTTGACTAACCATGTGACTAACCTTATATTATTTAAAAACTATATTTACAGAAGGGGAAGTAGGTAAATATTTTTCATTAACACCTAATATTTTCCCAAAAATAGCTAAAACAAAATATTATCTCCATATAATAGATCTGGAGGGTTCTCCCATCAATGTAGAGGAGATCCTAATGCTTCTATAGGGGATTAGATGGAAAATTATCATGGAAATTAATTTTCATCATAGTTCTCATTGCATTACTTATATCCCCTTCTCCATCTCTCTTGATTTCGTAGATCTACACCCATTGTGGATTTATATAAGTTATTTCATTACTAATATGATGATATTTGGATTCACTGACTATAATGTATGATATCAATGGAAGGTTTCTGGAGATTTAACATAGTTTCTTGTATTATTTTTACACCATTTATCATTTATCCAAATTTTCAATGTAGTTAGAATCACTATCGAGTACTCAATTTAGAATATAATGTCCAGAATACAAATTAATTTTTTTTATTGAAATTTATTTTTAAATTTATTGAAACATAATTATAGAATCCCTCATCAGTGTTTTTTTATACATTTTTTGGATTTTTTATGAAATGGTGAAATTGCGGAAAATGGTTGTGCAATTTGATTTTTCATCATGAATTTAAAATGAGTATTTACTATATTTTAAGTAAATAATTGAGTTGTGGAACATTAAATAAAAGTTTATATTTAATTAAATTGATTGAATATGATTTTTTAAAATGGTTTTCAGTAAATGGATGGTTTTTTTGAAATGGATTGTTGAAAAACATGGTTTTCAATAAATGCTAGTTTTATTGAAATTATGTGCCGTTATGGTTATCAATAAATTATATGTTTATTTTAATGGTATAATGGATTTTAACAGTTTTATTTGGTTTTGGTTTTATTATAATTGTTCTGGGTGTGTTCTTGGGAATTGGGGATGGAAAAGGGTGTAAATTATCCTCCATCATTAATTGTATCGATAAGGGTCATGGATTTCCCTCGTCAAAATGGTATGGATAAGGGTTTACAGTGTCCCCCATATTTTCTTGCATGGTTAGGGGTTAGGTAATTCCTCTATCAAATGGTTCATTAGGTTACATCTTAGTGAAATAATGACTAACCAATATTGAGTATATGGAGGTCGAGGTTTTATGAAAGGTTGGGTGTGTGGATATATGGAAAGGAATGCATCATAAAAAAATGGAACTTATGGAATGATTTTTAATTAATTCTTGTTATATTCATTAAAAGATGTATTATTTCATAATATATATATACTGTAGTAGTTTTTTATATTCTGAAATAAATTTTTTAGAAATTGTTTTCTACAAAACGTTTTATACAAATGTGTTAACATGTTCTAGCCTAGTGGAGAGAGTGTGGAAGTCATTTTTGGAAGGCCTAATATGTTTCATTACACACCCATACATTTTAATTTTTGTGATTATATAGAAATTTTTTTGGGACTTGTTAAAATAGAGAGTATCACACTTCTAAAGATGTGTTTGGTGATACATAAGCTATTTTTTGGAGCATGGAGCAGTTTGAAACATTGGAGTAATGACTGTATTTTAGTTTTGTTAGTTATGTAGACTTCCATAGTGTAAGTGGTTGTTTTTTTGGTTTTCCATTTTTGTTTTATTATTTGTTTATTTTCATAAAAATTAAATGTTGAGTTTTCTTTTATTGTTCTCATGTATCATGTATTTCTTTATTTGGTAATGAAATGTTTTGTTGGTTAGTTTATTTTCGATATAAAAATCATCCCCCAACTATAAATGATCCCATTGTAATTTATTTCTAAGATTTAGAATCGCAGGGATTTCCCTTAATGGATTTAATGTCATTCCTCCTCAAGACATCGAGGAGGGTTGAGATGTTACATGAGTCACATATTTCTCATTCCATGATAGAGTATTTCAAAGATATTTTCATTGGTAATTTCATGTTTTATTGGAGTCTCTTTTTTTGTGTTCCTTCATAAACAAGTAATGGTAATATAATTATATTAGAAACTTTTCCATTTTTCTTCATAATTATTAGTTATATTTCATGTATAGTGATGGAAGAATCCTGGGATAAATGATTTGGAAGAAATTAATGGAGGTTAATCCCATAATAATAGAGTAAATATAAGTTCTACCAATACCATCCTTAATGAAAATGATTTTGGATTTCATAGAAATGTAGGACTCAACCAACACTTTTTGAATTATTCTTCAAATATGGGATTGTTACATACCCACATGCTATTTAATATAGTGTATTTACAAGTATAAAAATTATTTATGCAATCCTTCTCTTATTTGAGGTAGATTTATATAGTTCCACCCTTCCAGATTCATCTGGTCAAGGATAAAATATTGATCCTAATATCTAATGAATCAGATGTATCTATCGTGTATTAATTGAGGGAGAAATTTTATCATATATTTGGTATGAAATTATTGTGCATTAGAAATTCCAAATAATTGCCAAATTAGAAACCAAACTATAGATAATTTAATTATATCGATGTTATTAGTTTTTTATAACATTGTAAAATAATTTCTACTCTCTATGTTAATATCTTGCACTAATTAATGAAATTTTATGTACATTATCAATAACATTAATAAAATCCATGGAAAATTAAATTTATTTTTTTCTATAATTGTTTAAAAATATTATTATAGAAAGAATGTATTTTTGAATGTCTAGATGATCACCATTTATTTTGAATATTAAATACTATGAGGAAATGGTAGGATAATGGAATCAATGATGTGTTATGAGAGAATAAATTTTTTTATTCTGGCTTGATTGCATCTATATTGTTTAGATAAATAAGATATTAAATTAAAAATGGAAAAATTTAACCATAATTCTCATTCCAATAATAAAAAACAATCATGGTTGACATGAAACTTTACTTTTAATATGATTCCACATTACTCATATAGTATAAATATATAATTATTCCATGCTTCCTTATAGGAACCATAGTAGAAATCATTCTAGATTATTTTAATTCATTAATGATTAAGTGTCATAATTATATTAATAGTGTAGTGGAAAATATGATATAAAGATATATATTTTATCACAATATCTAAATTAATAGAAGTTGATATTTTTAGGCCATCATCAAGGTCAATAGATAGAATACATTGGAATGGTAAATGATATGACGAAAAAAAATTATAGAATTCAATGGGATCAAAATGTGTGTAATTTATTTCAAGGAACCCTAGAAAACAGTTTAAAAAACATATAGAATGATGTTTTTGGGAAACATATTTCTAAATAAATGTAATGTGAAGGTACATAAGGGAATACTATATCTATATTAATTATTATTTTAATAATAACAACATTTCCTTTTTTAAAATCAAATTAATAATAATTAATGAAAAATTAAATCATTCCATCAATTACAAGCTGAATTAATAATAAAAAACTGATCAAATGAAATAAAATACAAGAACACCTAAAAAATTCAAACATATAGGAGTGATAATTTCTCCCATAGACAGATCAAGAGAATATTAGAGAATAACATGTTTCATTTTAGAAATATTTGAAAATGAATATTCATAATTCATTAGAAACAATATATATAGAATTTAATACACTAATCCAAATTCCATCGTTTAGCCTCATGTGTAGTATTACATATAACAGATTAGTGAATCTCAAACATATATATTATTTGATTATGTAAACGGTAATCATGGACATAAATCAGTATACAAAATTGAATTTTTGTAGTTATATTAATTTAATGAATCCATATGTTATTTTTAAGAGAATTAATAGATGTAAAAATGAGAAATACAATGAGTGAAATTATATTAGTATCGAATAAAAAATATTCATATTTAGTGACATGATATTATATTATAAAACATATTTAAACAAGTAAATTTTTAAATAGAATTAAAATTGGTTGGTAACATTATTTATTGTCAAACCATTCCCACATGAATCTACATTGATAAAAAGGCAGTGTAAATTCTTCTACAATGTTAATGGACAATGCTTGAATATAAAAATAGATACTATAAAATTGAGATGATTTATATTTCTTATATTTCCCTAATGAAAGAATGGTACATACATAAATTAATATTAATTAATGTTATGATAAAGAGGGAACCCTTGTAAATATATAAAATCATTAAAACATCTTTTTGTGATATATTAGTATTTATGTTTTAAATAATGGATTTGTTTTCATGAATAAAGATTTGAATGCAAGGAAAACCCATCACTAAAATGAAATACACAAATAAGAGAATCTTTGAAGATATTTTATGACATTTATATAAAGAATATGGAAATGAAAATATCAAATGTTTTGAAAATTGCAATGGATCACCCTATATAGTCGTGGATGGACCATGGTTTAGATATAATAGTTCCCCAAGATTGGATAAAATACCTAAAAACCAATTACATACCGATTTATGAAGATATATTCACATAAAATGTCACAAAATAAGATAATAATGTTTTCATGTTAGTCTTTGGACCTTGTTATCAGTAAGTAGGCTAGTTACTAACCAAACTATGACAAAAACCTATTTCAAACAGGGTATCAAAAATAGTTTCCATTTTACCTATAATTTCATCACATCAATAAAACAAAACAAACTATGGTAATATCTCAATTTATTTTAATTAAAATTAAAAGGACTATTAAGCCTCTTTTACCTTTTGTTAAACAGTACTTTTATAATATAGAATGATTTAAGATAAATTGAAATATTGTACTCTATAATGCCTTGATATTGGAGGGATGAATCAGGGTATCAAATCTTTTATTTGATTTGATTTATATTTTCCCAATGTATGTGGGAAATCATTTATCATTCCTTATTTAATGGGAATTTTAAAAATACTAAAATATGTAAATAAAATGGACAACATAAATTATAATGGGTTTACCACCAACGGATAGTGCATGGATAATACAATGATAGAATTTCTAACATAATTGAATCTAAAAATCATCAAACAAATATTTGGGTTATAATTTTTTAGAAAAATTCAATCTAATATAGTTTTAATACTATTAGAATGAGTTAAGGAATAGTGGATTAGCTCCCTCAGATCACATATTCTGACTCATAATTATTCTCTAGTCTAGATAAAATATTTCCTAATATATGTACTCATAGTTGAATAGTATATTTTCCTGAAAGTAATATTTCAATATCATATTGACATGTGGAATTTTATGCTCTAATGGACTCTACAGTAACCAAAAATAACCATATTGATAATCATGTTTAAATATCTACCCAAAACCATCATATTTAATACGACTTCACTGAGAAAAGTTCACAATATTCTCATCCTCATAAGAAACATACTCAACCATGTAGACTTTATACCTTCCACCATATACCATTCTCTATACTTCAATGTGATACATTGTATGTTTTCTATTTATACCATATACACAACTGCATCGACCATATGCTTCATCTAACCTTCAAAAATGATCCCCAAATACTCATTATATGGACCTTACATCATTGTATATTTGTTACCTACAACAAAAATATGATTTCTCTTTTGAAATTACATAACATCTGATCAATACATAATGAATAGACAAGTGAGGTATTTTTAGGTAGATTCACCCATCAAACTAACTATTCACCATAATTATTGTTAATATCATTATAAATTAACCATCATGGAATTCACAAAAAACACCTTCTTTTGACATCATATATGACTTCATGGAAATACTGTTCCTTTTTGAATAGAAATCCACATATTCACATCACTAATCACACAGTGCATTCATGTTCATTCAAAAAACCCAAAATTATGATCACATACTACAATGAATACATTAACACCCTAATAATTAATGTTATGACTACTTTTATATAGTAAGTATTTTCTATATCATACATTTCACAAAGCACAAACCATAAACAAAACCATGATAAACAATTAATAATATTAATTAAAAATAAATTATCTAATATATATTAAATTAATTTTTATCAATAGTGTTAACTATCTATTAAAAATATATTATTTATTTCATTAGATACTAAATAATTAAAAATAAATATATAAAAACAACTTAATATAATATAAATGTTTTTAAGAAAACTATTATTTTTCTCCATTGGTGTTTTATCCCAAAAAATTAAATTAATTACTATAAGTGAATAATATTAAATAAAATTATATATAACTTTTTCAATCATATTTTTAATATTAATACTTTGTGTTTTCTAAAATTGATAGAAAATAAAATCAATTTTACACATTATAAAGATATATTTTTCTAATGAATGTTTTTTTGCCTTTTAATGGTGAACTTTTTTTAAATATTTTATTTCATAAATTTAAAAATTATATTTGAAAAAAATAAAATTATTACGTGAAGGCTTAATGTCAAAAAAATTGGTTCATTATTTCATATTTTTCATAAAAGTATCATGATTTTATGAATTGTGGTAAAATATGTCATTTTAATTAAAAATATCTTATTCAACAAAATCATTTATATTGATAAATTATATTTTTAATTTGTTTTACAGTGTAATTATAATTTTATAGTTTAATATAATTTATCTCATTATGAATTATTTCATATTAAATTTGGATATAAAACATTATAATATTTTGATCATTTTTACATAAAAACTAATTTTCCCATGTTGAAAACAAGGTAAGTTATAAAATAAGTACTTCAACCTCTATGTTTTAAATTTTTGAAAATTTATTTAATATTTGTAATAATTGGGATCAAATTATTAAAAAAGGTTCATTTTATTGTTGGACATTATGAATATTAATTTAATTCCTTTCGGTTAACATCAATATAGGTAAATCAAGTAATTAAGTATAAAAATATAATTATAAATATGATTAAATCACTCTAACACTTTTTTAATTTTATTAGTTGACTTATTATTAAAAAATAATCATTTGGACATTTCGTATCCCCTTTGGAGCCACATTGATGAGTTAATTTATTTTTATAGTACTTTATTTTAGGAAATTGAAACATGTCATATTAAATTTTTTTAATAATTATTAAAAAATTTATATGTGTTTATTTAGAACATATCATCAAGTATAATTATTAATTTGAATTATAAAATATTTATGAACACAATTATAATTTATTTTTAGTTTTTAAGAATTAAATAATCACATTAATGGATTTCATTATGGTGATTCAATAATTATATAATTAATGGGAATATAACTTAAATTATTATATCAATTTTAAAATAAAGAAATAGGAATAATTAATTCCATCGGTCAATTTTAGAAAAAAAAATTAATGTTTTAGATATATAATAGAAGTGTTTGTTATAGATTACTGTTTTATTTATTTTCTTAATGTGAAAAAAATTAATGTTATTAAACATTTCATTAATTATAATTGAAAATAAATAATAGTTTATTAAATGGTATAAAATTAATTAAAATAGATAATTCATTAAAATAATTCAGATAATGTTAAATATATAATTACTGATTCAATTGTTATTTGTTTTTCATTTTAAAGACACTTTATTAACACATAATGAATAAAAACAGAAGTTGTTATGATATGAGTTAAATATAATTAATAATGGTTAAAGACCAATGATATGGGCATTAATATTACCAAAACCAATCTAAACACTATAATATGAGAGTATATGTACCCATAAAAATATTATCTTCTAAAAATTCACTTTGGAACCATTTTTAAATGAAATTTAATATTTATTAATTTAATATTTAATGAGTTTCCAAAAGTGACAATCACATCAATTATAAAAGGGGAACTCCTCCCTCACTAATTGACGCCACATTGATCATTATATATTGATCATAACCTACCAATTAATAATCCAAAAATAATTTTAAAAAATTTGGAGGTATTTTTATTCAATAAATACATTCCCTGGATCCCTTGTGAGGATATCTAGAGGAAGTCAACCAAACAATAGGTAATTGTTTGAACCAACCCATTGAAGTTAATTTCTTGTGCTACATCATCTTATGATGTTATTTAAATTTAAAATTAATAAATACAGTATCATATATATTCGTACATTTAATTTGGAATATTATACAAAGATAATCTAACTTTTATCCTTCATATGAAAAAAGAACCATTCTGCGTGTGTACGCACTACTTTTTGTCTCAATGTCGTGGTGTAATTTTTTCTTCATGAACAATATATTTTTTTGGATATACTGATGGATATAATGGATATAGAAAATTCAAAGGAAATTATATTTATTATTTTTAATTAATAAACCATCCAATTATTTACCCTTCGCCCCTTAACAGATTGATATTGGCACTCGTTTGTATGAATGACCTACTATATCTACAACATGATGTGATTCATTTTCAATGTTAATCATTACATATTGAGAAAAAAATTTGTATAACCAGTAAATATAACATATAGGAATAGATAAACATTATTATGATGAAATAAATTTATCTCATTCATAAGATATGTTACTCACAAGCCAAAACATGAATAGGACATTGATGTAGATAACACCCAAAATAAGGGAAAAACAAAATATTATGAAAAGAATATAAGAAAATATATGGTATAATAAACTTTTATATGGATATGTTATAAAATAATATCATTATTTAAACCCTTATACATTAGGTTAAATTACATTAAAATATTGGAATATAAAAGGTAAGAGTTGTTTAACAATCTCATTAATATTTGAGACTTTTTATTTTTATGCATCAAGTGGGGAATATTCTCTTACATGTCCATGTTTTTTAAAAGAAAATTAAAAATAATTTTTTCAATTATAAAACTATTTCAAAAAATTATTTTCTCCCATATATTAATTTGTGAAAAACAGTAGGAATTAAATATTTTTCAATTTTCCAAATGATGTACTTCATGAACTTTATGTCAAAATATAGACATATTTTTTTAAAATTTTATGGCATGAGAAAATTTTTCTTTGATAATGATGCCTTATTTTTGGGATGATTTATTTAAATGAATACATGAATTTTCTAAAATAAATTTTTTTATTATACACTTTGTTGGATTTTAAATAAATGATTTAAAATTGAAAAAATTATTTCTATGGTCATATTTTTACTGATTGTATAATGGTATATTCATATAAGTTGACATGATATATAGAAAAATATTATTAATTGAGTTTGATCACTTATGATACCATATATAAAACATCATTTATGGATTTATTTTTAGTTTGACTGAGGATATGGAATTCAGATACCATTCATTGTTTATGGTTAATGTATAAATATTTTGTATTCCATATTTTTAATGAGAATGTTTATATTAGTTCTGTTTCAATAATTTTATAAATATAATGAATTGGAATTTGTATGTGATTGAAGGTTATTGAAATATCCATTCAATTAATCAGTAGATATCATGAGAAAAACTAGTTTTTATAATTGGCTAAGACCTTACCTGTTTATGTATGGTGTGTTGGATAAAGCCTTGATGGTATGTTTATGATGTCTATCATTATGCACTACCTCACTATGAGATTATTTATTAATATTCTACATGATAACTATATTTTTATAATATCAATGATTTTGTTTCAGTCTTCTGTGATTAATCATATAGAATTGTAATATTATGATTAATTATTTCTATATTATTCCAAAAATTATGTTTAAATGGATTGTTATTTAGTTATTCACCTTGCACTAATGTTTTTTCTTATTTAATAATGATATATTTTTTTATAAAGTTACCCGTACTATGAATATGAGGTCACCCCATTATTTTGTTTTATTAATCAATGAAAAAAATATGTATATTATGATTCTCATGAAGGGACAAGATAGTTGAATAATGGTGTTCGTAAAGGATTCATTATATTTTATCTTATAGTTTCTTTTTTAATGTATGTTTTAGTTATGTATCTTGTTTTCATATTATACTAAACTATTTGGTCATTTGAGTTGTGATTCTTAGAATTATATAGCAATGTAAAAATGTAACCTATTTCTCTAGGATACCGTTGTTGAAGACATTATTGTAGTTATGAATGGAATTTTACTACAAACCATGTAATATAAAGGTGAAAAACTATAGATTAGTAAGTGAAACACTATGATAATATTTGGAAATATATATAAATAAAATAATATTAAGATTTAGCAATTATTTATACATATATTTTCATTTTAGGTTCTGAAATTCACTAGATATGATATTATACATTATGTTTTGTAATGTTATGATAGAATTTAGTGCATTTTTTTTAAATGACACCCAGTGGAAGGAATGGAAATTGTGTGAAGGCACATAATATATGTATTGATTTCCCGCCTATTCATGATTATGACATTGGAGATGATGTAGAAACTATTGACGAAAAACATCAATGTATAATGGGAATACAAACTTAGTTTGTGAAAAATATCATTACCCATATATAGAATCCCAACCCATAACCCAGGGGTACAATGTTAGAATTCATCAACATAATACAACCTACATCATTAAATGGGACCAAAAATTCATTTAATTATTCTTAAGGGATATGTTTCATAGAAAATAAATTTCTCACATTAAAGTTTATAGAATGTAAGAATGGTTTCATGTAAGTTTTTCATCTATCAGTATATAGAGATGAATGATTGTTTTTTATTAAAAAAACTTAAGAGGATTAGGAAATAGAAAAATAGAAGGGAAGGCATTTAAATAAATTTTCATGGGAAAATAATTCCATCATGAAAAATGAGACGATATTGAGAGACAACTCTTGGATCAAAAAAAAGATTGATAATGAATACCTTTGTCTTATGACTTTATGTGAATGAAAATGTGTTAGATAATTATGGAGTAAGAGATGAATAATGGAAAAAATGGAAATATATATATTTCTACATGTGATAACTATAGGAAGACACATGTCGGCACATTCTTGAAGGGAATGTGAGTCTATTACGAAATTTGAGATAACAATATCCATGCTCATGATTGTAAGGGAATGAATGAAATTTCAAATATGAAATAATTCAACTGTAAAAAGATATGAAAAAATAAAAATAAATGTACTTAGTATTAAAAACCATAGCATATAAAAATTAAATTGATCAAGATTGATCTTATATTGTTACTACATTTAAAGTGTAATAATTAATGTATTTTTATTTTATGGATTCAAGAACCATTTTTATATATTTTAGTTATATGAATCATGTGATATATAATCTTTGGTACCACTTTACATATTCATTACTGATTCATATAAATTCATGTTTTCATTAAATTATTAAGGTGATAATGGTATTAATATATTTTCTATGTGACGTTATGATATGAATTATGTTGTTTCGAAAAAAATTAATTTTATTTGATTTTAAAATTTTAATGACCTTACTTATTTTTTTTTGGATTTTGATTTGGGATAGATGAATTTTTGATGAGTCTTAGTGTTGTAAAGGAGTTATTTGAAAACTTTATATTATTATTTGGGGTTAATATAAGATTTATCATAACTAATAAACCATTTTAATAAAAAATTCAATAAATATTTATAATATGACGAAATAAATCAAGGATCGTTTAAATCAAGAATGTGCTTCAAGATTGAAATAATCATTTTGAAAAATCATTTCTTTGTTTGAGGGATGAATAAAAAATATATTTAATCACATCGAAATAATAATATTATTATTATGAAATGAAATGAAATAATTTATGTTACTATCTAAATAGTAAAATAATCTTTTAACAATTGGAAAAGTATTTTGAAACAATTATGTTCTACATTTACTTTTATTTCAATGAAATAAATTTTCTTTTAACAAATCAAAGATTTATGGTTTTGTTATTTTTTCTTTTCTTTGGAACATGTTCTCTATTACTCTATATCATAACGTGATAGTTTTTTTTCTCATCCATGATGATTTTTCAAACATAGAACCCTATTATGTTTTATAATAGGAAACCATCTACTTACCTTTCATGATTTTTTGTGGATGTTTAATTTACCATATTTCTGATGTGGGACTCCAAAAAAAGAATTTTCAAGTATAAACCATTCATTATTTATTTTAAATATCTAGTTTTATGGTTATGATTTATTGAAGGAGGGTATAATGTAACACCCCATGATTTTTTGTATGCACTTTTTTATATATGTAATATTTTCGATGGCTCACATTACTCACAAAATAGAGATTAAACAAAACAAAGATGTAAAATTAAAATTATTATATAAAATGAAATTATCTTATAGCTACTAAATGGGATATTATGAACAAGATTAAAACCATATAAAAATATATCATTAAACTCATTGGCTATGAAATAATTTAAAAAACATATAAACACCAATTAAATATAATTGAAATGTTTTTCAAAAAAACTATTATTATGTGATGAAAGTGTTTTATCAAAATAAATAAAATTAATTATTATGATTTTATTATATTAATTATATTTACCGTTTGTTTATTTAATATAATATTTAACATTCTTCCAAATTTTTTTCTCTTAATTATAGAAAAAATACAATTCTTAACATTAAATGTTTATATTTATCTAAATATAGTTATAATGACTCTAGATGGAACAAATGTTACAAATACATTATTTTGAAAAATTTATAAATTTTATTTGATAAAATATATTTATTATTTTAAATTGAGATAAAAATATTTACCTCGGTTCATTTTATATCATTTTTCTATTAAGTTTCATGTTTCGATGAATAATAATAAAATACTTCATTTTAATTGAAAAAAATATTTCTTCTAAACAATATATAGTGATAAATAATATATTTAATTTTTATATAGTGTACCAACATCAATTTATTCGATTAAAAAAGTTTAGGTCATAATAATCAATTTCAAATTGACATTGGATATAAAAAGATTTTACCATTTTGAACATTTTCACTTTTAATACATCTTATCTCATTATAAAATTTGGATTTATCTAATATTCATTAAAAAATAATAATTTTTTTATTTATTAAAAATATATTACATATTTATCAATTTTGGGTCTAAATAATGTAAATATGGTGTCTTTTTATACATTATGAAAAGTAATTTTAGTAATATTTTGTTAACACAATTAAATTTATATGAAGTAATTAAGGGTTAAAAAAAGCTATATATTTTTGAAATCCTCTTAAATGTTGTCCGAATTTTATTGACATATTTATTTTCAACAAAAATCACCATAATGATTATATTATAGACTCTTAGATCTACATGGATGTCTTTATGCCTTTAATTGTATTTTATTTTATGAAATGCCAAATATGTCATACTATTTTTTTAATAAGTATTAAATATTTAGTTTTTAGTTTTTCTGATCATAAATTTAACACAAAAAATCATTTTCAGAGGTAAAATTTGCATGTGGTAAATTATTATTAATTTTTATTTTTTAACAAATAAATAACTAAAATAAAGTCATACACAATGATAATGAAAAAATTATTTTACTAATGGAAATATCAAATAAATTATAAGATAAGTATTCAAATAAATATTATTTTATATAATTAATGTAATCAAATAATAATATAGGTACATTTTAAATTTCTGTGATATATTATATGTTTTCATTCTTAGTTATATTATTTATTTATTTTTTAAAACATCAATGTAAAAAATAAAATAAAAATTCTCATTAATGATTATTCAGAATAAATAATATTTTATTTATTAAATAAATTAAAAAATAAATAAATCAAAAAAAAATTTAAATAAATTTAAATTTATCAACAATGATATATTTAATATTTTTTTTAGCGAAACTACATTAACCCTTGTGCAATAAAAATATGTTGTCACATTAAGAGATAAAAGGGATAAATACGGGTTAAAGACACGATAGAATGGTAATAATAATTCCTACACTTTTCTAAAAATTATACTTTATTATTATTTCATCCACTAAGGAATATTATTTTTCAAACAACTAGTTTGGGAGATATTGAGAACCGAAAAACAATTTATATTTTTTTGATATTTTTTGTGTTTTCAAAAGATTCACACTCATAAATTATAACAGAGAACCTCCTCACTCACTTCATCACACAAAATTATGTATTATAGATCGACCAAACCCTATCCATTTACACTCTAAATTTATGTAATCATGGTCTAAAGGTTATTGTCTTCAAAAAGGATCAATCGTAGACCGTATATTAAGATATTAAAAGTAATTCCTCTAAAGAAGTGGTAATCATTTCATCCAACCCATTCAAGATCATTTATTATTATACAATCTCTTTTTGTTTTGATTCCATTATAAAGTTATTAATCTAGTATAACATATATCTGAGATGTTATCATGATTATGGGACAACCATGCTCTACCATTAATTTTTTATATGTTAAAAACATTCCCATTGTGTGCATTGGTATGACATATGTTCTCTAAAATGTAGTGTTATTTATTTTTCACCACTACATTATTTAAGTGGGTAAAATGATGAATATAATTTATATAAATAATAAATATGTCATTTTATTTATTATTTATAATTAATATACTATCCAATTCCTTACTCTTTAATAAGTAACAGAATGTTACCGTCGCTCGCGAATAAGTACATCATACAATCTTTGTAACACAATGTGACTAATTTTCAATGTTAACCATCATGAATGACTGTTAAAATTTATATAAAAATTAAATGTAATATCAACTATCATAATATTATTTTATAGTTGAATGGGATATAACAAATTCTCAAGAAACAGTACTTAAAGTACTTGACATCTCAAACAAGGGAAATAAAGAAAATTTATTTACAAAATTTCTAAGAAGAACATATATGATATCAAAAATTTGTACATTGTTCTATAATATATTTATATAATTATTTAAACCATTATAAATGAGGTTTATGTAAATTTAACTAATCGAAAGAACAAAGTAATGGTTATTACGTAATCTTATTATTATTCTAGGTTTTTTATGATTATGTCCCAACCGAGGAATATTTTTTTCGATGTCCTAGTTTTCTAAAAAAAATTAAAATATATTTATACAATTATTAGATAACATATTAATGAATTTTTAAACATATTTTAGTGTTTATTAATTTATTTTAAAGGAATTTGTTTTCCATTTTCCATGTGTGGTTCTTTATTCCCATTACAACAAAATATGGAAGGAATATTAATATAAATTAAATGACATAAGCAGATTTTACTGCCACTATGACGCCTTAATATTTTGAATCTCCCTTTACATTTTTACGTGTATCTTTTCATAGTAAATTTTTTCTGTTACAAATTAATTACTTTAAAATATATGTTTTCAAAGTAAAAAATTATTTATTTCAATTAATTTGTAATGAATTTATTATGGCGTTTTCATCTATTTCAACACCCTATGTCAGATATTATTCTAAATTTGGGTTGAAATTTTATGATACCTTATACCAAAATTTGTTGTTGGTTTTATGATCAGTTTGACTATGGATGTGCTATTTTGATACCATAAGTGGATTAGGGTTATTGTATTTACATTTTTTCTGCTACAATTTTATTACTAATTTTTTTTGTGCTCCATTTATTTCATAATATGAATTAATTTGACTTAGTAATTGTTGGTTGGGACCTGCAATAGCCCCTTTATTTATTGGTAGGTCTAATAAGAAAAACTAGTATGAGTATTGGCTAAGGCATTCCCCGATTATGTTTGGTGTCTTCATTGAAGCCTTGAATGTATGTTTCTGATGTTCGATATTTTTAATTCCCTCATTAGGGGAGTAGTTATTAATATTCCATGTGATTGTTAGATTTGTATAATATCCATGTTTTTATTTTAATCTCATATTGTCATTTATATGGAATTATATGATTATATTGTATTCTATCAATTTTATGCTTAGGATTTTGTTTAAATAGCCTATTATTATGTTATTCATCTTTCCTTAATGTTAATTACTATTTATTCATGATAGCATCAATTGTACACTTAACATTACTATGCATCTTAAATCACCCATTATATTGTTTTATATTTCCTAGTATTCCAATATTTATATTTTGATTGTTAAGAATGGATGAGGTATTATAATAATGTTTTTATCAAAGGAATTATTATTTTCATTTGTTGAGTTTAATTTGTAATGTATTTTTCATTTATGAATCTTGTTTTCAAAACTAATAAAATTTTCAGTCTTTTATTATGTGATTCAATGTATATTAAGAAAATTTAATATTGTAACTACCAATGTTGTGAAAATAGGGAAAGGTTATTTTCAAAAACAACGTAATAGAATTTATAGTATAATGTGATCCTTCAATAATCAAATTTCCATAAACCCACATTATGGGGCCACATAATTTACTACCCAATTTTTATGATTCACTATATTAGATGTGTAATTAACTATGTTGATATCCTTCCTTCACCTTTAAACATCATGAAAACTCACTAAATCCAAATAGAACATAGTTTTTTTTGTGAAATCACTAGTATACCATTCTCTTGAACAAACATCATCATGTCCAATAATTGGATTCTATTATATAAATACCATTTTATGTGATCTATAATGACAATTGATAGACCAATAAATAAGTTTTTAACAAAAACATCATCCTCAACCAATGTCATCAAATGACATTGTTAATAAATTCTCTCTCATTGGGTTTTTGGGAAATATAATTATATATTAAATGCTAAAAAACCATAAAAAACAAAAAATACCCATTAGTCACTCTAATTTTTCATGAACAAAAATTGATGTAGAAAAAAATTTCAAGAGAGTATCACAGTCCTCATATTACACCAAAACTCCCCTTATCATCCAAAAATTTCATCCCCCTTAATTACGGTGCCACATAAATGACACCACATTTTAAAAACAATATAAACATCCCATTAAAATTCATCAATTAAAATTCACTAATGATTATCTCCCTTTGTTGTTAAACATAATGAAAAATGTTTAATTGATCTGCTATCATTACACCACATGGATCATCTCTTCCCATTAATCTCGCATCACATTTCAAAAATATAGAAATAGTGGATCCATTGAACTACCTTATGCTATGGGAGTAGGTTTAACACTAATGTTAAACTAATGCTTCTCAAAAATAGGATTATATTTTTTTTTAAAAAAATTCAACTTTCACCTGAGTAAAAATAAATTTTCTTTTTAAAGTTCCTTTTTAAACCTTTTATTTATTAATTTTATACAAGATATATATATTTATTGTATGATATTTCTTAATAGGATTTTAATTTTGATGAATTGATATTTCTATCAACAATACATTCTCATACTATGCTTCACCTATTTTATTTTGTATTTTAATTATTGATTTCTCCATATGAGTTGACTCCAAGCACTAATAATTGATATATATTCTACATACTACATGCTAAGTAAAGTGTTTTAAAATTTAAGGGTCAAATATCTAGAACATTTACTACTGATAATGAATAAAACACCACTTATATATTTTATAACTGCTACATCTGGATCCCAATAAACATTAGAAAATGATCGTAATTCATCATCACTTATTCCATCAATGTATAATAGAATTTTTTTAAACAATTCATGTAACTAGTGATTTTTTCAAATATTAATATATTATCTTCTTTAGGGACACTCTTTAATAGAGATGATAAATTTGTTTCATTTAATATTGTCAAAAATCATTCATCTAAATAATATATGATTGAAATAATCCTTTTAAACAAGGTGGACTCCATATATTTCCCATACTCATGATTCTCAAGAATATTCTAACCATAATTAGATTCATCATTATTTTGGAATAATTAATGTTGCGCCTCTTTAAAATCTATATGGTATACATTTAATAAGATATTTTCTTTTATTACATCTATTATATCTCTTATTGCCTCATAAAGTATGTGAGTTCACCACTAATGGATATTTAAAATTTTTATTTCATGTTGATTGAAAACTCTTACATTGAATTATAATTTCTTCCAAAAAAATTTTCTCATAAACATATACAAGAAACACAAACTCACATTGATTGGAGTTCATCGCATACTTATTATGATAAATTCCCATAATTTTCAACTAAATCGTCCTCAAATATGAATCCTGAAGAGTGAACCATAGTCACGGTGACTATATTAGACCATATAAACCATTATTTTATTTTCAATTCTATATTTTATCATTTCCAATATGAAAAAACACTAGTAGTACAATTTAAACTCATTCATCAACAATTACATTAATGAATGATATTTTTAGATAAATAAGATAAATATTGAATCCTATTAGAATTTTAATATCATAAATGAGCATAATTGTGTCCAATTGAGATATTAAAGAAAAAATGTCATAAACATCAACATATTCAATATATTTATATAATTTACAAAAACAATCAATTTTTTTGAATTCAAATATGTTCCAATAAAAAATTTTGTTTCATATCCACATTATAATATAAAATTTAGATTTTATAGCCTTTAAATAAGCCCGTATGTTTTGATTTTATATAGGTGAACTAATTAATTATTCTTGGTAGTAACTCATAAATTATAATTAAATGACTCCTAAAATTAGTTAGGGGATATTATTGGTACATGAGCTTCATGATTAACATTTATCATTATCCGTTAAATTTCTGGAGTAGATATATTTCAAATTCTAATAGATAGATATACCTATATTCTCATATTTTTTATCTGAGGTACAAATTTACCTTCATCATAAAATACTTCCTCTATTAACCTGTCCTAATATTTTTTTCATTCAAAAAATTTATTACAGCTTCTATTGACTCACAAACATTATTTTATCCCCCTATTAACTAATATAAAATTTTAACATCTTTTACTCTTTTGTTCATCACATCTTTCGAATCAATGAATTTGAAATCACATATTTATATAATTTTACACAACCTATTGTGGTTAGATATTTAGGGCTTACTCTTTATTTAGCCTCCATGAAATGATTGTTCAGATTAAACATCAAAATATATTCCCTGATTTCATTATTTTTTTTGTATATAGTACTTAATATTGATGAAATGAATGTGTTCTAAGGAATATTTACTCAAATATCAGATCTTAAATAGTTAATATCTTACCCAAAGAATATTATTTCCGGATTTAAAATATACATAACAACATGAAATACCAATTTTCCAATCATGATGAGAAATTCCCGCTCAAATGTGTAATGTTTTGTTCTTACTATTCAAAATCTCATTTCGCATTTAACAACACATTTTTCTAAAAATATTCCATGATTAATAATAAAAATTATTGAAATATTTCTCATAATAATCATAATCTCAATAGATTAATTTTATGTTTCATTTTATACATTAAAATCATAATTATTCTCCAACATTGATTTTTGACTCTTCTATGGTAACTCTTCATTCATCCCATAAACATGTAAGTTGGAGTATTAAAAAATTTCAAAAGGGTTATGGATTTACATCAAAAAATACAATCAATTGATTCAGAAAAACATCTATGTACATTACAAGTAAAAAATAATACATGTAAATTAAATTATTAAGCATAATGTAATAACTAGAAAAGAAATAAAAGGTAATGTATATATGATCAAGAGAATATTAAATTTAACGATTAATAAAAATAATGTATGAAATTAAATACAAAAATTTAATTAAAAATATAAACCAATACTACAGAAATTAATTAGAATGATTACATAAATTTCATTGGATATAGATCATTTATGGATACCTATGTGTCCCACCCTAATTTCTTGAGGGATTATTATATTAGTCTATTGGATTTAATTAAATCCAAGACCCCGATTATCCTTTTATTATTAATAGGTTATAGTATGAAATCAAAATATAATTGACCCTATATATTTAATTGTTATAGTTAGAGTCCTGAGATATATGTAATCCTTAACTATTAGTGGTTTTGGTATGAAACCTAACACCCAAACTGTTTAATGAAGTGAGAACTGAAATTGAAAAAAGATATGAATACATTTCATATTTCATGAAGTAGTCTCATTTAATCAGTGTTTTAATTGTCACAAATATATAATAAAAAGAGTTAGAAAAGGGTGGTAATTATTTAAAATAGAAATTAAAATATTTAAAACATAAAAAAATATTGGAATTGAAATCACCTTGTATATTATGATGAATTTGAAGATCATATCACCTAAAAATTTAAATCAGTTGAGAAGGATTGTTTAAAATCCTTTAAAAGGGTATATATACTTTTTCTATAGGTGTTGGTGTAGTCTTCAGTCAATCAGAGTATTTAATGATCCACATAATGTTTATGGACGATCATTTAAATATCCTCCAATGGTTTTTGATGGATTCCACCATATTGTCGTATGATATCGTCTGTATATCAGTAAAACACATAGGGATTAATTAGATATGTTTGATTCCATAGACTAGCTGGTGTACTCTTTTAGGTTAAAAATCTATTGTCCTCCCAAACTATTGTCTATTACAATATGTATCATTCCAAACATCACTAATATTATTTACCCCATCCATTTCTTCTATTGAATTTTCAGAAAAAATACAATTTCCAGGTTCATACCAGACTCCATCATGATATTTTATTAACCAATAATCTTTTATATTCAAATTACTCAAATGAAATCATTAGACACATGAGTGTTTTCTGATCATTAAAACCTAATAAGGTGATATGTATTAAAATATCCATTTTTTATGATAAAAACATTCAAATAAAAATAAAATGATAAAAGACAATAATAAGTGAACAAAAAAATAATATGGGTGCATATTTTATTATTATTTTAGTATTAATATGATTACGTCACCCTAGAAAGATAAATTATGTATATTTGGATACACTAATAAAACTAAATAAATATATAAATGATTTAATAATTAAAAAGTAATATAACTTATAATATGAATAAGGTATACCAATGATTATTTAAATATACCACAAAACATTCCTCATGAGTATTAAACCATATTTTTTAAAGGTTTACTATTTATTGTCAACATGAATATCAAATTATAAATTAAAATATCCCTTTTGAGGTAACAACAACATAGTGCATCAGTTCAAGTACAATATAATATTTTTTATATCCATACATGAATTTATTTTTCCTTGATTATCATATTCACATGAATTTTCCATAATTATGTAGTTTTTGAAATTATTTTTTGATTATTAAAACAATAATAATACATTTATTTTGAAAAAAATTTCAAATTGAAAATTCTGAAAATTTATCAGGATTTCATAGTTAAGATATATTTATCTCTAGATAATGACACCCAACTCACCATTAAAAATGTATATACAATCAAGGGAGAGGTTATTTATTAATATATATGAATTTATAACCTAGTTTCAAACAATGTAAAAGATGATATCACAGTATTTAAAATGATCATACAGAAAATGTAATTTCAGATCAATTTACTTAGTGATCATGTGTTTGATTAGCTTTATAGATATTCTAATCACACAAATGATATCACATATTATACAGGTGTAATCATATGTATGAAAAATTTCTATGATATGATATTATATATAAATAATTTAGATGAAACAATCCCATTGGCTATGTATTCCTCTTTGGCTATACATAGATAAATAATGTTTTCCTTTTTACTACTCCCTAAGACATGTTATATTCCTAATTGTTGAAAAGATCCAATTAAAATTATCTAATTTGTTTATAAATTTATACTGTCATCATTGAAGAAAATTTTATTTTAATATATGTATCATTTTGATAATATTAACCAAGATTTGATGTTCATTTTTTATATCTAAATTTTTTTAGAGTGAATATAAAAGAGATTTCATTGGATTTTAATAATAAAAATTTTAGAGATATACACTAAACATGATGGCTGGATTGGTCATAGTAATGTAATGTATACTTGTAATAATAATTTTACATATCTGGATGAAAATAAGTATTGAATATTCATCAAATAATAGAATAAAAATTGTACTCCTTATATATAAATTTCCACATCCTAATACATGAATATATTATTTAATTAGTCAACAGTTTATTTTTATATGATTTAAAAAAGAACCATCATAATTTTTTGAATTTTGAAAATGATGAAAGAACATGACTTCTCTAATAAAACTAATTTAAACCTATTTATTAATAAAATATAATTAAAAAGAGATTATATTGTAAACATGAAAATAAAATCACCAATATAAATATGTAAAACTAATAAATCATATGAATAACTATATGTAGGAATAGTTTAATAATATTTTCTAATTACAAAATAATATTCTACAATTAATTTAGTTAAAAATTCATTAAATAATTGAGGGGCATGTTATAAATCCTTAATAGATTTTTTAATCATTAAAATGTGAGTTATTAATTTGGGATTTTGAAAACATGGTGGTTGATAAAAATGTTTGGTTAAATTATACCATTTTAGAAAATTAATTTTGATAAAAAAGATATTCCAAATATCAAATAAGGTATTGAAATCCATAAATATCTTAATGATTTATTACACTAAAATCTGTGAAAATGTTTCACCATAAACTATGCATTATTTTTTATTATGAGTATTTATGAAAATTATACCATTTTTAAATTTGTTATTTACATGTTGGAAATGTTTTTTTTGATAATCAATCTTGGTTTCAATAATGTGACGATTATTGGGTCATTTATTGAGAGTAATGACATTGTTCAATTGAAATTCACTCAAATCATCCTACATGGAATGCATCCATTGCACATCATTAATAACATCATCAAGAAATTGAGGGTTATAGTTAAAGAGAAGCTCCATATTATTATCATCATTTATGAATGACCATATATTTAAAATTTTAGAATGTCATTAAACATTAAAAGTCCCATTAGGATTGTATTTGAATTTAACCAATGAATTCAGTAAAATATTTTAAAACCTTTTTTTTGGATATTTTTTTTAAATAATACCATCTTAGAAAATCACTTCTGATAAAAAAAATTTTCTTAATAATAAAAAATATATTGAAATACAAAAATATCTTAATGAATTATTACACTAAAATCTATGATAATGTTTCACCATAAACTATGCATTAATTAGTATTATGTGTATTCATGACAATTATACCATTTTTAAATGTGTTATTAACATGTTTTAAATGTTTTTTTATAATCCAACTTGGATTCAATAATGTGATGATTATTGGGTCATTTAATAAGAGTAATGACATTTTTTAATTGAAATTATCTCAAATCATCCTACATGGAATGCATCCATTTCACATCATTAATAACATCATCAAAAAATTGAGGGTTAAAGTGAAAGAGAAAATCCATATGATGAACATCTTTTATGAATGACAATATATATAAAATTATTGAATGTAATTAACCATTAAAATTTCTAATAGGATTTTATTTGAATTTAACCAATGAGTTTGGTAAAATATTTGAAAGGTGTTCTTGAACATGGTTAATTTCAATTGAATATTTAGGTTTACGTAATGTAAAACTATCATAGCAAATAACACAATCAAAATGAAGAAGAGTTCAAGGAAAATTCATATAAATTTATGGGGAATTGAATCTTTTAATTTTTTGATCACCTTTTGTAAGACTCGGTACGACGTTCTTGAGTTTTAGTACCCAAGAAAGATAACTTAATTGGTTTTTTGGTTTATAATTCATATATTATCCATAATGTTAATGGTAAATTATTACAAAATAAAAAATATTAATTAATCTAATAATTTAAAATTATCATTTACAAAATTTAATAAGGGGGATTTTCTAAATACAAGAGTGAAGTGAGTAGGGTTAAGGATATAATAAGAATTATTTAAGACCTTATTAAAAGAGTATATAGGTACCATAAGAACACTAGATATAGTCCTATAACATTAATGGATGGATTTGTTTAAATATTTTGACAAAACCAATTTTTCATGGTTTCCCTGAAGAAGATAAGGAATGATGATAACATTGAGAAACAAAAGATACCCATTAATTTTTTTGTTTTCAAATTATACACAATAGTATATTACAAGGTATAATATCTTATAAATGTATTTTTCATTTATTAATTTATTTGAAATGTTGATAAATATTTTATAAGAAATATATTTATTAGATAAAAATAATACCCATGTAAATTTAGTATAATCATCGATAATTTTAATTGTATAGGATTTACCTCATATAATAAAAACTCAAGATGGTAATGAAGGGAATATATGGACTACTTCTATTAATTTGTAAGAGAAATGATAATCCCAATATTTTAATGATGATTTTCGTTTAGAAATTTTCATAAACTAATTTATCTGGGAAGAAAACTTTGTTAAATCTCATAGTAGACAGTTATTATAGATCTTGAAAAGGGAGTTAATGTTACAACAACAAAGGTTCCAATTCCAATGAAATGAGTCATTATCTATATCACTAATACAAATAACATTTTTACCTTCAATATATTTTAAATAAATAATGGAAAATTTATCAAATTATGATGTGGTTAGTAAAAGTTTTCTATTAATGAAAATATTTCCAAAGTCGATTGAAAAGTTAATAAGAAAACTATTAAAATTTAATCATCAATCATTCAGTAAAATATTATATAATATGTAAAAAAATTGAAAAATAAAAACTAATGTAAATTTTTAGAAACCAATCAAACCATTCCAAAATATTTCACATTTTGTATCATCTATAAATGTGGTATCCCCTTCATCAACATTTTCAAGCTGATTGGATTCAGCGGGATAACACCACATATTTCTAAAATAAACAATGTTCATAGACTAATTATCGAACTAGGGTATTCATTCAATAAACATTTACATAAAATGAATATATTATTAATGTACATGGTACACATATTATAGTTCAAATCACGATTTATAATAATGTATTTAAAATTGAAATTTTTTGAGGGATTTTATTTTCAATTAGTAATTTAAGATGAAAGATGATTACTATTTGGTATACCATACCTGATATTTTTTAAATATCATTCATAAATAATATTCACTGATTTCAAACAATATTTGAAAAAGTATTCTTATTAGTCCCATATAAAAACATTTATTGTTTAAAAGTTTTATAATACAATATTATTTTTAAAAACCAATTCTATAATTTCATTTAATATCATGATGAGATCAAAAATAAATATTTAAAAATTGATCATGGTAGGTTAATTGATAATGATTATTTTGAAGATATTTAATTTAATATTCCATATTCTCTATATTTAGTTGTTCTTTCATTTATTATGACAATTAATTTATTCATTTAAAATATTATCTTTAAAAAAATTGATTGTATTTATTTGTTTCACCATGTTTGTTTAATCAGAATCACCAAAATATTTTTTACGTTTTTCAATAGAACAATGAAAATAATCCAAAAATAAATAAGTGGTTTAATAAGTATAAGAGGATAAAATAGATAAATAACAATTTACTACCTTACATACCTAGATATTTTCAAGGAGGAACTTTTCACATTCATCGCTTGAACTAAATATTGCTTTTAAATCCTCATTAGGGCTCCACATTAATAATTTTATAGACATAAAAGTTTTGTTCTTTTCATATGATTTTTTCTTATTACAGGGACAATCGAGATAAACATGGCCCATATTTTGGAAACTAAATAAATTAAATTCTATTTCTATAATTTTAAATTTAAAGAATTAAAAATATTTATTACTTTCCATTTAATTCATTATATTCTTCAAAAGATAAGAAAAATTATTTCTGTCTCTATATGTGTCATTTATATGTTCCATGAATGAAATAGATTTTTTATTTACCATCCATTACCTTCTTTTACCCATTTCTTTTCCCAGTTATCTCATAAGTAATTATTGATATGATGATAATATTAACATTTATGTCCTTTATATATTTATCATCTTGGATAATGATGACTTTGGTTTCCCAATTTCTATGTAAAACACAATGTAATTTCTCAACCATATTCTGTATATATATAATATCACAAAGTGGTTTTTTATCATTAAAAATCTTAGTGAATTATATGAAAAATATATTAATTGGTTAACTAGGATGAATAGAAAAAATATCAATGACTTTTTAAAAAAAATTGTATATAGTATAATTGACTTTGTTCGTTTATTCATTAGATGCATATAATATATTTCATATTTTTTTGACATTTTCATTTATAAATTTTAATAAATACACTTTGATATAAAATATTATAGTGCATTATTTTTTATACCAACTAATTCAAAATATTAATTTTCCTCAGGAGTTAATTTTTATTAACATTGAGTGGCTGAAATATAACCGTTCATAATTATCATGGTATTGGATAAAAAAATTTAATATAATAAAAGTATAAAAGGGTATTCCTGTTATAATAATTTTATCCATAAAACAAGTGGGTCACATCCTATAGGGTGTCTATCAAGAGAACCCTTCGTATTTAATGTGTCCATTTGAGAAAAAATTTATTTTCTCAAACACTATGATAAAGGTTTCAAAAAACATATATTACATATTTTAATATAAAGAATTCACTATTTAAAAACTATGAATATCTTATCAGATAAATAATGTATTCCTGATTAGAATAAAATAGAGAGATGGGGGATTCACCATGAAAAAAATAAATTAATATTAATGATACTTAAAACATTTTAAATTATTTAAAAATAAAAAGTTATATATGTTAAATATAGGAGTTATTAAAATGGAAATATTAACAGTTTTTATTAAAGTACCATCATATAAGAACATTTTATTCCGAAAATGTAAAATTAAGAGTACTGATGTGTGAACATATAAGTGAAATATAATTATAAATATAAAGTGAGAAAGAATAAAATAATTAACATTATTGGAAAATGTATTTGTGATAATTTTATTTGATAAAATCATATGCCTCTTATCAAAATTTATTTGGGCTATATTTTACTAGTCCCTTGGTATGTATTAAAGGCTTAAAAATTACAAACACTATAATTGCAGAGAATAGATTTTAGAAAGAATCTAGAATAAAATATACCCTACATTTTTATTTTTTAATCTAGAAATGATAAATATAATAAGTCCATTATCCTCTTTCCAATATAGAATAATTCTAGAGTTACTCAAAATAAATGGAAATGACAATATAAATAGGAGAAATATAAGATGTAAATGAGTATTTCTTGAATAAATTTTATTTTTGAATCGTATTAGTTCTATAAAATAGATAATAAGAAAAGTACTTCGAGTGAAAGAGAATGATTTATAAGATATATGAAGAGATTTAAAAGGTATAAAAAATATTGGAATTGGTAGAATAATGGAGATTGAGAGAAATATATATCATAAATGATGTTCATTGACCCTTTGTAGACATAGACAGCTTCTAATACCCACATGATTATATTTATATGTTTCCTTGGTTCTGGAGAAGTCGTGGGAATATATTATACTTTAATGAGCTGATATGATGATTTTTGAAAATCATTTTAATCTCCATAGAGGTATATGGTATGGATCCACTGACAAACTATATGATTCCGCCGACAAGATGTTGAGACACATGGAAATCCAAAGGCTCTACTTGGTTCCCTCAGCTTGTTGGTGGACTCCATGATGTTGTAAAGTTATTTTTATCCCAACAAGCGATACAAAGGATATAAATTATCTTATCTGTTCTTTCTTTATCTATCGAAACATCAGCATGTCTATATGCCTCCAACACTTATCATGGATTGGATATTTTGCGAATTTTCTTTCAAGGATATAACAGAATATCATCATAATATTATAATAAACAATATCCATTATTTTTTAAATAACTAAAATTAAATAATTAGAAACATGATTGATTCACGATCCTTAAAACATGTAAAGGTGGGAAGCACAAGATATGTCTCTTTGGAGTTGGATAATCATATAACATACAATTCAAATATATCCATTGATTAAATTAATGACATACCATTATCTATATATTCTAGATATATTACGCGGACCATATATGTCGGTGTGGAAAAGATGAAGAAGATTAGATTCCCTCTTGTTCGTCAACCGATAAGGACTTCACAATAAATTTTCTTACATACAGACAACACATATTTGTTCATAGTATCTGTAAATCATGGTATTTTCACTAATCCTCTTATCTTGAATATTTTCTCCATGTGTTTTTGGTTAAACTAATCTATCATATAATTCCTCATGTTTATTTATTCATACTAATTATAGTGAAATGTATTTTATTGAATATCCATAGAGTATAAATTAATGTCAGTCCTACTTTTTATCATCAGATTATTTCTGAATCTTCCAGTTATTAGATACACATTATAGTTATATGAAACAGTAATACCGAATAATAAATTTTTAATCACGTGTATTGGGTTTTGTGGTAACCCAACCATGATGATCCCTCCAGTCTTATTTAGTTCACCAAATTCCAAATTGTTATTTCCACACCCCTGAACCCAATGTTTATTTATTTCAAAAACAAAACGATTCCATCAACACATTTTTTTACATTTTTCATAGAGATATATTTATCATCAAGTCTAATTACAACCCAATATCGAGAACCTATGTTTCCTTCTACATTAAAAATTTTATAGAAATTCAGGATATATATTTATACATAGTCTTATTTATTTCCATCAATGTGGTAATAGGTTGAGTTAAGAAAATAATGGACTCTCTAATTTTACTCAACATGCATTGTGAAAGCATACTCGTATTCTACTTCCAAACGAGAGTGAAAATATTTTAAATGTGTCATTCTTAGATGGAATGTATTGTTTAGTCTATGAATGTGTTTGATACTATTTAAACGTCATTTATCTAGAATCAATAAATTAATGGAAAAATACAAAATAATTAAAAAAATTATTCATTGAAATTATTCCCTCCCTATGATACTGGTTTCAGATCAACTTGTTCTGATTACCAATGTAATCCCAATAGAAATTTCATTATTACCCTAAATGGTTTGAAATAATTTGTCCAATGTGGCCATAAAATTTCTAGTTTATAAGTGGAAAAATATTATGGTATTCATTCATATTAATTTACACAACGTTTTTATATCACTTAATTTAATGAATATTATATAAGGATCCTAGACTACTCTTAGCACCTTAATTTCAATTATTAATGAAAGTAATGTTCAAACATTAGGTTTATTTGTTTTGATGTTAGAATAACTAACATTATACATTCCCTTATCCAGACTTCTCAATCATTATACTATTGATTTCATTACATCACAACTAATTTAAACATTACATAGAAATATTGGTCTCTGTTCATTCATAATTATTTAGCACCTTTATATCTACCCTTGAATCATTCAATCATTTATCTATATCTAAAACTCAAGAATTATAAATTTTTCTAGGAATAATTTTAATTTAATAAAAATTAATGTTAATATATATATTAAACAACCACTAATTCAAGGGGTTAAACATTATTAACTCTCCCCTATAGGTTTTCATTATGGTGATCGATAAAATCATTTTACTCATTAATATTAAACTTGAAACTGATTATTTCTTTTCAATTATTTCAATATGAAATATGATTATATTAATAGAACTAAAACTAATAAATAACTTCTTTGATATGATACACATATTTAGAGGGTAATATTTTAAGTCCATTAATATTTTTATTTTTAAAATATTTGACTATATAAAATATGAATATCTTCTTAATATCTGAAATTGCGATCAAATACTAATAATTGTTCCTTATAATTTTACATTTCAACTAATTACATATTATTATTACAAATGAAGGAATATTATTAAACACATTTGAATTAATTTACCCATTCTTCTTGATAGATTTATTTATCATTTTACTCATTACTCACAAAGAACATTCTATGAATTTTCATTCTAGATACACTATGATATGTTTATTCAATTCTTAAATGGAAATTTTTTTAATCTTCTATGTAACATTTTATTTACATTCATTATCATAAAATAATACTATCTACATTGATACATTTTGGAAATCTTTTACATAACAGAAACATGCCATGTGAATGTTTCCTTTGAATCAAACCTTTGGAAACATTATTTTTTTGAGACAAAAGACAAATAAGAGCATCACCAAAACACAATTTTCCATTTATACATTTAAAAATGTTATTTTTATCATTTGAATAAACTTTTTTCTTATTAAATGCATCAAATGACGTCCCTTATGGATTAAATAACAAATTATAAGACATAAATCTTCTTTATAGATCACATGGAGAGAGACTAGAATAATCCATCGCATCAAGAGATAAGGCCAATGGAATGTATAAGATTTGAAAATATGGGAAAATAATTTTCAGAATATCAATATATTATATCTCTGGCCAAAAAATCAAATATCATTGAAATCAACGCTTATTATTTTGAAGTGGTAATCATTATTCCCAGTAGGAATCATTTTCATATCAAGAAATGTTGTCCTGGAGGAAATGTGTATTGGCCACCATCACCCTTATATCCACTAAATGTATATTTTACATTTTATAGAAAATTCCATTACAAATGGGGAGACTCGTTAGTGTTGAATATATTTGATCTAGAAGAGATCTAGTTGGAGTATATTTATCTCTACTACTAGTATCCAACCATTTCCTATCAGCTTCACTCTTTGAATTCCCAATCATATCATTGACATTCATCCAATGTAAACTAATAGATATCACTTATAAACTAAGAGATAGAAGAAGTGGTATGATTATATTATTCCAAATTTTACTGTCTATTCCCCCAAAAAAATAAATCATTTAAAATTTACACAATTAGTCAGGCCAAAGAATTTATGTTAAAAAATAAAATGGTAAAAATCTGTTATAGAATATCACATGTTGAACCATTTAACATCACATGTGGTAAAATTTAGTTTTAAATTATGTGATATTTTCCCAATTATAGTAGAATTTCATTTGAATCGTTTCATTTAATGTGAATCCACCAAAAGATGACAAAAAAGAACATCGAACACAATCATTTTACATGGTTTACCACAAAGGGTTAGTAAAATGTGTATTTTTTACTAATGTTTGATTTTTAAAAATCCAAAAAAAAGTGAAATAGAATTTTTTTTATTACATTTATATACATTGTAAAATTATTTTGGGAACATGAAACTTATAATGAGTTTATTGAAAGAACACATCCTTCATTGAATCACTTATATTGAACCCTTCCCTCAAAGTTCATTGGATGGAATACGACAAAATTTGTTGAAATGGAACTCAATTAAAGGTTTTCATGAAATTATGTTTTTATTTTAATTATAAAAACCTTATTTTTATGCTCTAATAATCTATTTGGTCTCCCAAATATGTCAGTAATAGATTTACACAAAGAAATAACAATAATAAATTTAGTTACATAATGTTATAACACATATCATTGTTCACCATGTTGTCAAAGTTATAGTTATTGTACATAACATTACATACCATGTACGATTCTCAAAATCCTGATCTATTCACTTTATGTAGATCCATTGAAATATTACACTCTCCACCACATTCTTATCTACATGGACTTTAAACATCACATTATAGAATGCACACCCCATGTCATGAACTAATTCCAATGTACTCACTATAAGGTTCCTACATTGTAGAAGATTCATTCTATCCTAAAATGCAATATCACAGACTCTATAAACCCAAATATGATAGTTTTGTTATATTATTGGTAGAAGACACAACACTTATTAGAGTATCCAATAGTATAGTAGTCATTGAAAACTAGAAACATATAAAAATTATTTTTTATAATAGAAGAAACAAACAAACAAATATATAAACAAGGTTATTACTGTCATCATATCCTTTTAGATTACAAAAATTTCTACACCATGGTTAAATTTCACTACACGCAACATTGTATTATCCTATAGTATATGAAACACTATTCTTAGCTTCTATGACACACAATTTCATATTCTTTTGATAGAATTCATTTCACAAAACAATTACTAAAGATATTGTTCAATGTATAAATGAACTAATATTTTATTATGTTATACACAACACCAAAGGAATAATTCAGTACACCCAACACTATCTTTTTCTTCCATTACACACAAGAGCACCCTTCATCGATAGATTTTGTTGTACGTGATTCCACGTTTTACTAAACAATGATATATTATTACAATATTATTATTTAAATGGATAAAAACTAGCCGTTATGACTATTATTTTCCTCATTTTTAATTTTATATAACATTAGAATTAATATTACACATTTTATACAATGTGATATGAGAAAAAATCAAATTTTTGTATAAGAGAAGTCTTTTTCAAAATATGACATTTTACCAACTTTAGACGGGGTAACTATTTTAAATCTAGTTTTTGAAACTTTTATATGATAAATATAAAAAAACTACTTCTTTGGAAGAGGGACATAAAGATTTATTTTTGTTAAATTTTTGGTATTTTTCAGATGAAATTCATATTTTCATAGATAGGGAAAAATTACTGCATTTTAATTAAAAAAAGCATTTTCACCAAATTTATTTATAAAGTATGATTACCTTATTAATTGATTTTAATGTCTAAATGGATTATAATTTAATCATTTAACCTAATTTTAGTCATTTTATTAAAATTTAGTTTTATATTGGACATTAAAAAAATGAGGAATATCTTGATTGTTATTACTTATTAAAAACAAGTGTTTTGGTTTTTTCAAGGGGAATTCATTTTAAATTAATTATTGAATCATCTGTGTTTTGAATTTGGAAAAATGATTCAATATTTAGAATCATAGGGTTCAAATTGGGTAAATTTGTACATTTTATTATTTAGAAATTATGAACAGTAACTTCAGTATTTATTTTTTACAATGGTTAAATGGTAAGTCAGGTAAATAATGGTAAAAATATAATATTATAATAATATAAAACTACCCTAACACATGTAAAAATACTATTTTATGAGATATTTCCGACTATGGGAATACTTCGGTCGATTTGGGTACCACATGGAACTACATGGATGTGAAAATAAAATTTTATAAGAATCAATATAATGGAAATAAAAGTATGACATACACTTATATATTCTAAATTATATAGTTTTAGTATTTTGTTATATATAAGACAAATTCCACTGTAAATAATAATTGGAAATATATGAACATTTTTTTCATCATGTAATTTTTTTATAATATTTATATACCATATAAATAATTTTATTTATAACACAATGATTATTTAGTGATTACCTTATTATTAAACTATTTATATAAATGAGATTAAAAATATTTATATAAATTAATTATCAAATTATTTAAGAAATACGCCAATTTTTTGGATTTTTATTATATTTTATATTTAAATTAATCATGTTTTTTTTTAAAATATTTATGGATTTTTAAAATTTCGAGATATTAATAGTAAAACAATTGACATAAATGAGTCTTTAAAACAAATACAATTTTATAAAATGATATATTAGTTCAGAAATTATAAATTTATGTCTAATAACTTTAATGGTTAAAAAAATTCCATAAATGATACACATTAAGTTCTCTTTTAATTTTTTATTGTAAATATTAACCACGTAGTATAAAAATACAAGAGGGCATGGTAAGAGTTAACTTATTTGACAAATGGTTAAATACAAAATATAAGGTTAATTTAATGACATAAACATGTATAAAAACTATTGGTTGAGAGTAATTATACCCAACCTCATCTTAGACTTGAAATAAATAATATTAGAGCTACTATAATCCAAAAACAGTTTTATAATAATTTAATATTTGATGATTTTTCCTGAAGTGCCTCTCACCTCTCTTATAAAAAGGGACATCCCTTTCTCTTTAAATCACACCTCGAAAGCATTTTATGTTGAAGAAAACCTGCAATTTTCTCCTCCCAACCACACTCATTTTATCCTAGAGACATAAATTAGGGTTGATATCTATCCTAAGGATCCATTTTGTTCAAATCAAAAGGAAACACCCAAATAATAGTTAATCGTTTGGTTCATACTTTCAACGTTTATTTCTTCTTATACATCATATTTATATGTTGATTAGATATTAATATATTAACTCAATTATATGATACATTCATTGCAGTTAATATATTTATTGGACAACCATATACATCATCTTAGGTATCCTACGAATAACAATATCACCATGCGTGCATACGTACGACTTACAATCTCCACACCATGGCGTAAATTGTTATTAAAGAATACATTATCAGGATGTGTATAATGATGATTATAATGGATTTAAATAAAAAATTACATTATAATTATTATTTATAATTAATATATCATCCAATTACATGTAGTTTAATGATCAAACGAATGATAATGTCGCTCTTACGTACGTAATGTCTAATGTCTATACGATGCGATGAGATTTGTTCTCCATGTTACCAATTCAAAAATGATAATAAAATTATCATTATGAGTGAAAATAATAATAATAATAATAATAATAATTTCATGTATAAAATATATCTTATTCACTAAAAAATGACTTACATGCCAATATAGAAATGGGAAAACGATGTAGTAAACAGACAGTATAATGGTGATATTGAAATACTATTAACAAAATGGTATAATATGATTATATAAGATCACATATGTTAATATAAATATGTATATGGTATTGGTATAATTTAATAACATCATATAGAAAATATATAGGAGGAGATCACACACTTGACTAATGAAATGTATGAGGAAACAAATTATATCATCTCAAATTTATTTCTGTGGCACATATGCCTTGAACACCACATATTTCATTTGTGTTTTGTTTATTACTCCTATTAATGTTTTATGATTTTTATTATGATTGTTATGATATTTAAATATTCATGTAATTTTCTTTATTTAATGTAGAATATGATTCAACTACTACTAATTGGTATGTGATAATTTTGAAATATCAATTTTATCTGGGATTGTTTATATTTAAGTATTTACTAGGGGTATATTTATTATCAATGTCCTTTTTTTCTTAAAATATTATAATAAATTTAATTTTATTATACTATGTATGTTTAATATCAATTTTACAATTTTTACATCTACTACATGGTATTGAAGGAATCATGGTATTGTCTACCATACGTGGTATTTTTTTACTTTTTCTGCACAAGTATGAGGTTAATGTTTTTTATCATATTTGACATGAATGGATATTTATGGTTTCATGACACCATAATTACATGAATATTACCGTGCATGATTTTTATTTTATTTTAAAATAAATACCTTTATTTTAAAAAAAATTTCCTTTTGGATAAATGATAAGTTTTATGAAAAAAATTTATATTTTCTACATGAATTAAGTTCAAGTATTTTATCAAATTTATTTTCCATTTAAAATGACATAGGGTTGAGTTTCTATCCCAATTATTACTTTTATTTGATTGATTTTATGATAGAATTATTTTTATAATGTAAATTTATCTTATATGGATTATGTTATGATGAAATTGTGTTTATGAATCCCATTTTATTCCATGGGTTATGATATGATGAATTATTTGTGTTTTATTTTTTGTGGCACATTTAAGAATGATTTCACTATGAGAGGGGTGGGATCTATATATACATTTAATTAATTGTGTACTGATTAATATTTACTGAGATATGAATGACTAGAATGACAAGTAAATCCGGTTCAGTACTACATAGCTAAAACGGAAAGCAAAACTGGTTTAGTGATGGACTTTGTCCACTGTGGTATTCTTGGATCAATATCTATCATATAATGGTAATAATATTAGTTTCATATTATTTTTACACAATTAAATGTTTTATTCCAATGCTATTATATCATGACTAAAGTTATTTTATGATCTATGCTTTACTTACTATGAAGATTTATTTAATTACTCATGATTTATATGTTTAAACGTTATGCTCATTTTTTAACGTTAAATTTTATATGGTTTTTTTATGTTCTCCATTATTACCCTTACTGAGCATTTGAGATCACCATTAATAATTTTTATTTTCCACCAGATATAAAAAATGGTTTTTGATAGGAAAACAAAAGGTTAAAATCATTATGAGATATTGTGATGATCATTCACCAGGAATAGAAGATTATGATACGAATTTCAAAAGGTAGTATACTAATAAGCTCGGTGGTTGTTTTGTTTGTAATGTATTAATTATTCTGCAAAATAAATGTAACGTCCATGTCAATCATGCTTGGGTCTCTATAGTAGGTGTCAGAGTAAGGGTTTAGTAAACATTTGGAATCTATGATGTGAAAACATTATTGATAAACCTAGAGAAATTTCTAAGGATAAGTCTAGGACTGACCTATGGATAATTCATGTATAGGTCACACTCCTAGGTTCTTTTTTATTATCCTGGCTAAAGTTGGCATAAGAGAAAGATATCATAGATTGAAATATTATATGTAATTTGTCATACTTATGTTATTCTAATCTCTAATATGTATATCCCACACTTTTCATTTTGTTATTAGTCAATAACAAGATCTATATTGTACATAGTTAACCATTGAATGTTCTTGATTTAAAATGCATGTGAATTATGAAGATAAATTTTTTCTATGGAGACATCATGAAGGGAAATATGATGACGTTACAATAATTGGTCATACTGATGCGGATAAATAGATTGTAGGAAAATTTGAAAGGTATGGGATGTTTTTTCATAAATTTTTTCATTAAACCTATGAATATTGATGTGGAGAAACTGTAAGACATGATTCATATTTTACGAAAAATAATGATGATAGATCTTGAGAAATGGTTTAAGAATAATGTTAGATGATTGAATTGTATATGTTTCAGAATTAAAATATTGTGTTACATGAATCATGAAATATACAAGTGATTTTAGAATATTTTTTTAATTAATGATTAGAAATCATATGTTAAATATTATTAAGGGGACACAAATTTATTTTAGGTCATGGTGATATACTTGGAGAACAAATTATTATAGTAAATAAAACCCATAATATGTACCCTATGCAACACCACAGGTAAATAAAGAGTGTGGCATTTTCACATTTATCCATATTTGTGAATAAAATGTTAATATAACTTTAAAGGGGATGCTATGCTCGATGGCGTACCCAACACGCAACACCGAGTTTCTTTGGAATCTTACGTTGCACTCTAATAATAAAATAATATTATTTTAAATGGTAGTTAATGCCTAGCTGTTGTGGTGGCGGGAATGAATAGAACTAACTAAATAATTATTATATATGTTTGTCAAATATTTTTACTTTTTACAATAACTGTTAGAGGATTACAAATGCGAATGAATCCAATTTTCAGCGTAAACATTCTAATATTCATTAAAAGGTCGATTAACCGCCTTTTGATGGAGAACCACTTTTAATTCCACTTGTTGACAATTTTATGTGTTATATTTGACTAAATAAAATTCATCTTTAGAATTGGGACATCAAAAATTAACTTTGTGTAAATTTTTGGTATTTTTCTGAAAAAGTTCAAATTTTAATGAATAGTGAAAAATGTTGTATTTTAATTCAAAACATCTTTTTAATCTAATTTATTTATATGATTACATTACCTTTTTAATTGGTTTTAAAGTTAAATTAGAATATATTTTTACATTTTAATCCAATAGTGGTCGTTGGAATTAATTTCACTTTGAAATCGGACTTAAACTAGTGTCAATCTTTTGATATATTTTGTTTCATAAAAACATGCTATTTGTTTTGACAGCAGGAATTAATTATTAAATTAATTAATGCAACTTATATGTTTTGAATTTTGTAAAATAGACATCATTTTTTAATTCAGAATATCAAATATAACTTATGGTGATTGTTTGGTAATTTTCTGAATAACTTCAATTTTTGATGAATAGTGAAACCACTAAGTGGTACTTATAAAAACTGATTTTCCGTTTAAATGAAATTTTAGCATCGTTGTGTTTAGATTTTCAAAAATCTGTCATACATGGTTGTCATTAAAAAGAATAATGTGGTTTAATGGGATTAAAATAATTTTTTGGTGAATAGAAACTTATTAAAATTTTAATTGCGATTATAGGTAATTAGTGTTGTTTAAGGTAAGAATAATGTTTTATTAAAATTAAATTACCTAGCCACATGTCCTACCCCCATTGGATGAGTCATGGCCGACCAAGACAATCCATGGGTCAACTTGGGGACCCCATGGAGTCACTTTGGTTGGAAAATGACATAAATACTTTTTTATTTAATGTTAAAATTAAAATGATACAAACATGAGTTTTTTAACTAAAACAATTTTTACATGTGGTTATACATGTCAGATTATTGACTATGAATATTCATTATAATTCTAAAAATATTTCCAACATCATAGTATTTTTATTATAATTTTTCTACATTATATAAATTAAATTATTTATGACATCATGATGATGCAGCGATGACCTCATTATTTAATGATTTATATATAATTGAAAGATAATGTAAAATATAAGACCTAAACATGTCCAAAACCTATTGTATCGGTGGATTTAGAACCCTTATCACCTTATCCTATAAACACATAAATGTGGGACCATTAAAATCCGAAACTCATTCTAAAATAAAGTAACATTTCTTTACTTTCCAAGAGTGCCCCTCCTCTCCTCTTATAAAATGCCCCCACCTCTACCTCCTTACCCACACTTCTATAGCCTTTGGCAAGGCCAAACCCTGCCCATTTTGTCTCTCCAAATCCCTCTATAACACTCAGAAGTCTCACTTTGGTCAGAAGTCTTCCCAACGAAACCTTTGAGCTCAAACCAAAGGGAGTTACCCGATTTTAAGGTAATGTCTTTACTTGAGTCCTTTTGTTTTATTTTGCTTATCCAACCCCCTAAACTCTTTTTATTTATTTATTTTGTAACAAATCCTATATCTTAAATATACTAGGATGTTGTTATAAGAATTAATCGAGCTACACTTACACACACCTTCGTCTAATGGTTAAAGAACATACTGTTTCTGTGGTTGGCGATTTTCTGCCTCACGAAACGATGATTGTTCAATATTCTTTTAACACCTTTAAAGGTGGAAATTATGATGTCACAGTATTTTACATATGATATATATTGTATTTATGTTTACTATATGTTTATTTATTTTATATTTAAAACATACCTTTATTCTTTTCATGTTGTGTAAATGGGATAATTTCATATGAGGAAGTGTGGACTACAGCCCCCTCAAGTGATGTGACTTGTACATGCAATACATGGAATGTATAAAGAATGAAATTAATGAAAATATGTGACCAATATATATAACATATATATTATAATGGAATTATAATATATATATATATATATATCATATAATTTTTTTAATTCCATTAATATGACAAAAAATGAAAGTAGTGTTCATGCGTACGTACGTCCTACCGTCTCCATGAACGGTGATTTTCGTTTTTTATCTCCAAATGATATGAAGTAGTATAAAATGAATATGTACTGGATATATATGACATTTTAATAATTAATACTATTCTGGAAATTATTTACTGATAACTACATGGGAAATCATTTTTCAAAAAAGTTCATTTTTGACTCATGTACCAAACATCGGCAAAAACATCTGATATGAACTAACATTATTAAACAATTATTATAACATTATAATATATGATATGAACTCAATAATAATATTTAAAGGAGGTCCTTAGGCAATTATAAATTGAACAATGTTTATTATTCAGGAATATAAAGAAAAGAACAAGACAAGTCGGACTTGAGGTAAGGGATCCTACTCCTCTCTTTCTTTTTAAGTACACTCTTTTATGTCATTCCTTTTAAGATCTTATTTATTATGATTGGTATGTTATTTTATATTAATCCTACTTTACTTATTATTTTCATATGATGAGAGACCCTATTTCCTCTCATCAATCTACTTTGGAAGTTTTGAGTGGCGCCGTTAGGCTGCCGAATTTTCGTAAGAGATCTAACCTCTCTCTTTCTTTTTATGTACTCTCTTTTATGTCATTTCATTTAATCTCATATTTATTATCTTTGGGGATGTTCTTTTATATTCCTCATACTTTACTTTTTATGGTCATATTATGAGAGACCCTATTTGATCTCATAAATCCATTTTTGGAAGATTTAAGTGGCGTGGTTAGGCTGCCGAGTTTTCGTAAGGGATTTTTCATCTCACTTTTATTCTCGTGATATTTATGCTACATTGGACAAAATTTCCTTTTAGTGGTGTATGTACTGCCCATTATTTAACTCATTGTGTAATATAATTTCATTTATGAGTATTTACATTAATGTTGTATTGTCTTTCTCTCACGGGGTGTATGTTTCGAAAGATACCCATGTCAGTAAGCGAACCAATCACCCTCCTATTTTTAAAAGACTTCTTTTATTATGTCTTTAAATTCACATACTATTATGTTGGGATATGTTCTTCCATATCCTTATTGATTTAAATTTTATGTCCAAGTGATGAGATACCCTTTTTATCTCTCATCAACTCTTTTCCTGAATTTTGTATTGACGTCGTTAGGCTGTCAAATTTTTGCAAGGGAACTTCTTAACCCAATTTTGATTCTTTGGGATAAACTTGTACACCTTGAATATGTAGTTCTATGATTATTTGTGAATGTCCTCTGATTGTTTTAAACATAATACCAACTTATATTTCATGTATTCGTTTGTCACACATAATTATGTAAATGATTTATCTTTAATCCAAGGATACCGTATTTGTATGGTACTTCGTCTCAATCTCCTTTCATTGAGGCATAATTTATTTTATACACAACCTTCTTTTATACGGTGTAGAAACCCCTTTGACTTTTACGTTTATCCAAAAGGAATATTTATTATACGAATCATTTTTCAAAACGACAAAAGAGAATGTTTTTGTCGTATGTATGCGGCGACAACGACTTCTCCACCAATGTGACCGTTATTTGAGTTTTGGCTTCCTCTACAAGCCATACCGTTTTTTTAAAAAGAAAAATAAATACCATGTTTTGCTTTTCTTTTATCTTGGTATTGAATATGGTTTTCATAATATTTTTATTATATCAATGTGTTGTATTGATATCTTGTGATTGAAATGTGGAAATATTATGCTTCCTTTATGCATGTTTTATGTGATATGATTATGTTATGGTTCTTGGTAATTGTTATGAAGACGGGTGGTTCTGTGATAAATTTAGGGTGGGTGAGCCCGATATAGCTCTCCAATGCATTGGGTAACGCGAAGGAGTGAAACGGTAAGGTTTCTCCAAAGAGATTTAGGGAATATACTGTGGTGGGTATTCCAAACGTAAACTAGAGGGTTACTACCTACGTAAGAATTTTATGAATGCATGAAGTTACCTTTATGTCTTATGATTTCTATGATTTATTCATGTTTTGATGAGGTATGTTAAAGTGCTTATGTTGTATGGGTGAAGAATGATTTCATTCTTATGTATATATGAACTCATGTTTCTTTTCCATATTTATATAACCCTTACTGAGTTTTTTATGCTCATCCCAAGTTTTTTATATGTTTTTCACAGGTCAAGGGAAAGGTACATGATATTATGATAGTGTCAAGGAAGTGTCAAGAAAGAATCCATGTTTTATTTTTTAAATATGTTTCCGCTGATGGGAAAGAATGAATACAATATTTTATGTAACCAATTTGTTTAAATGTGGAATGTAATGAATGTTTTATGATCTAATTCTCTAAAACTCTAAACCTGAAAAGATCCTCAATGTGTTATTTTGTAATAACTCAAGATTAAGTAATGTTTAATGCTGGGGCCTTATAATTGGTATTAGAGGTCGGTTTAGACAACTTTAGGGATTAGGAGTTTTTGTTAGACACATGGTTAGTCCCTATATCTATTATTCAAGTTAAATCCTTGTTTTATAACTTTTTTTAGGTCAAGTAAAGTCGGTTACAAATAGAAGGAGAAGGATCCCCAACGACATTCCTATCTCATCCTGATGACATGCTTGCAATAATTATTGCAAGGTCTTGTTCGGATGATTGTGAAACTTTTTCTAGCATACAACTCACTTGCAAGCAGTTGTTTGAGATATCAAACACCTCCTAATACCTCGTTATCATTGTGGATCATGGGTTGTTTTTAGACAAATACGATTTTTATAGTATTCTTATATTTTCAAGAAAGGTAAATATTATCAAGGTATTTTCAAATATTTTACCTTATCACAAGAATTTGAAGAATATTATGATTTTAAAAATGGTGCTGAGGAAGGAGACCCTTGCACAACCTATTTATATTTGATTTTAAAATATAGTCACTCAGCACATACTTATGGTATTTTAAAAGGACCAATAATAGAAATATTCAACTCAAATTCTGTCTGACTATTTTATAGAAATCATGTTTTATCAGATGTTTTGGAAGTATATGTCATACATGATTATTTTCCAAAAATATTTTTCTATGAACACCCATATGACCCATGTTGTATAAGGTGTATTTGGATAGAGGAAGCAAATGATTTTGAAGGATCTCTAAATCATTGTTGTAATGCATGGGACGTCTACCAATGTGAATAAGATGGAGATGAAACCGAGTGGACGCCATGATCAAGGTATGTTGTTATTCATTTTGGTAATCATTTTATTTTATCTTATGGTGGTAAAATAAGACTTCAAGAATTAAGATGTTGAGATCGTAACGAATTTGGATGAAAATGAGAGGTATAAAGAAACTATTGAGATTAAAACATGTTACGGTTATTTTTTCAGTTTTATAAAAAGGACAACACGAAGACCGTGTGACAACCCGTTGTGTCGGACAAAGCTGCAGGAATCAAACCTACAACCAGAGTGAGACTGGTATTTATCGCCTACCGCTGGACTACGTGAAGTCCCTGGTTAGTTTGAATGATTCTTTTTATTTAGATGATTTTATGAATTAAGAGTATGTTGATTTTGGGTTATCTATGGAAATTTATTAACCTATCATAGAGGATATGTGATTAGGTTAATTAATTTTCAATACGAGACATTAAGAGAAACTGATGTTGTTTGGAGTTAAATGTTACGATTTAACTAGGAAGACTATGTGACTAAATCCTTCAAATATTTGGGTTTCAATACTAGTTTGGATTACTTTGAAGAATTTTATGGACAAATTTTTTATCGAATGGTCCTTGTTGAACTTTGGGTTTAGTTGGACAAGTTTTGGAGATTAAGAATAGATTTTATTTTTATAAAGGGTTATCCTTTTCTAGATTATCTGATCTTGTACTAACCTTTTTGGTTTTGGTTTTGGTTAAAGTATAAAGACATGGGAAGTATATAGCTCTCTTTTGTGGATTAGGTGATTCTCTAGATGTTGATTATAATACTCTTAATTTGAACAAGTCTTCCTAAATAATCATCTTTTGGAGAAAATATGAGTTTGATTAAGGAATCTAGAAAAAGATGAAAGTCTACATGACAAGTAAGTATGTTTCATTATGATTTAGTTAAGTTAAAAAATAAATTCCTCAATGAAAATTAACTTAACACAAAAATGTTGTCTGTTAACGTTTCCTACTGGGGAATCGAATACCGTTTAACCCATCACAAGCTTGTGATTTTCTTATGGTTAACTTTCTCCTAGAAATGTTTACTATCACTCTCCATCAAGACATGACCCTCTGTTTTTTCCTCCATGTCCATATTTTCATACTTGGAATCCTAGTATGGGTTAACTCAGGTGACCTTTATACTTATCTTTCTTTATTTTAATGTGATTGTTTTACTGACTCTTGTTCCGATGTGGGATTTTCAATGATGTTTCCAAGCCCAATTTTAAAATTGTGAGGACGCAATTCCCAAAAGGAGGGAAGGATGTAACACCCTTGGTAAATAAAGAGTATGACATTTTCACATTTATCCATATTTGTGAATAAAATGTTAATATAACTTAAAAGGGGACTCTATGCTTGATGGCACACCCAACACGCAACAACGAGTTTTTTGGGAATCTTACGTTGCACTCTAATAATAAAATAAGATTATTTTAAATGGTACTTAATGGCTAACTCTTGTGATGGCGGGAATGAATATAACTAACTACAAAATTATTATATATGTATGTCAAATATTTTTACTTTTACAATAAATGATAGAGGATTAAAAATGCGAATGAATCCAATTTTAAGCGTAATCATTCTAATATTCTTTAAATGGTTGATTAACAACCTTTTGATGGTGAACCACTTTTAAATCCAAATTTTGAAAATTTTATGTGTTAAATTTGACTAAATAAAATTCTTTTTTAGAATCGGGACATCAAAATTTACTTTGGGTAATTTTTGGTATTTTTCCGAAAAAATTCATTTTTGAATGAATAGTGAAAAATGTTGTATTTTAATTCAGAACCACTTTTTAATCTAATTTATTTATATGATTAGATTATCTTTTGAATTGTTTTTAAAGTGAAATTCAAATATTTTTTTACCATTTAAACCAATAGTGGTCGTTGGAATTAATTTCACATTGAAATCAGACTTAAACTATTGTCAATCTTTTGATACATTTTGTTTCATAAAAACACGCTATTTGTTTTGACAGTGGGAATTAATTATTAAATTAATTAATGAAACTAATATGTTTTGAATTTTTTAAAATAGGCATCATTTTTGAATTCGGAATATCAAATATAGATTAGGGTGATTTTTGGTAATTTTCTGAAAAACATCAATTTTTGATGAATAGTGAAACTACTAAGTGGTACTTATAAAAACTGATTTTCCATTTAAATGAAATTTTAGCATCTTTTTGTTTTGAATTTCAAAAATCCAACATACATGGTTGTCATTAAGAAGTATAATGTGGTTCAATGGGATTAAATTTTTTTTGGTGAATAGTAACTTATTATGTTTTTAATCGCGATTAGAGGTAATTAGTGTAGTTTAATGTAAGAATAATGTTTTAATAAAATTAAATGACCTAGACACATGTCCTACCCCCATTGGATGAGTCATGACCGACCAAGACAATCCATGGGTCAACTTGGGGACCCCATGGAGCCACTTTGGTTGTAAAATGACATAAATACCTTTTTATTTAATGTTAAAATTAAAATGACACAAACATGAGTTTTTTAACTAAAACAATTTTTACATGGGGTTATAAAAGTCAGAGTTTTGACTATAAATATTAATTGGAAAGATAAAAAGATTTCCTACATTATAGTATTTTTATTATAATTTTTAGACATTAAATAAATTAAATTATTTATGACATCATGATGATGTAGTGATGACCTCATTATTTAACGATTTAAATAAAATGGACAGATAATGTATAATATAAGACCTACACATGTCCAAAACCTATTGTATGGGTGGATTTAGAACCCTTATCACCTTATCCTCGAAAAAAATCAATTTGGGACCATTAAAATCCGAAACTCATTCTAAAATAATGTAACATTTCTTTACTTTCCAAGAGTGGCCCTCCTCTCCTCTTATAAAAGACCCCCACCTCTACCTCATTACCCACACTTCCAAACTCTTTCGCTCGGCCAAACCCTACCCATTTTGTATTCCCACATCCCTCTATAACTCTTAGAAGCCTCACATTGGTCAGAAGTCTTCCCAAGGAATCCTTTGAGCTCAAACCTAAGGGAGTTACCCGATTTTAAGGTAATGTCTTCACTTGAGTCCTTTTGTTTTATTTTTCTTCTCCATCCTCCTAAACTCTTTTAATTCATTTCTTTTGTAACAAATATAGTATCTTAAATATACTAGGATGTTTTTATAATAATGATTCGCGCTACACTTACACACACCTTCATCTAATGGTTAAAGAACATACTGTTTCTATGGTTGGTGATTTTCTGCCTCACGAAACGATGATTGTTCAATATACATTTAACACCTTTAAATGTGGCCATAATGATGTCACTGTATTTTATATATGAAATATATGGTATTTATGTTTACTATATGCTTCTGTATTTTATATTTAAAACATACCTCTATTTTTTTCATGGTGTGTAAATGCAATAATTTCATATGAGGAAGTGTGGACTACCGCCCCCTCAAGTGATGTGACTCGTACATGCAATACATGGAATGTATAAAGAATTAAATTAATGAACATATGTGACCTATATATATAACATATATATTATACTAGAATTTTAATATATATATATATATATCATTTATTTTTTTTAATTCCATTAATATGAAAAAAAAATGAAAGTAGCGTTCATGTGTACATACGGCCTACCGTCTCCATGAACGGTGCTTTTCGTTTTTTATCTCCAAATGATATGGAGTAGTATAAAATGAATATGTACTGGATATATATTATATTTTTATCATTAATACTATTTTGGAAATTATTTACTTATAACTACATGTGAAATAATTTTTCAAACAAGTTCATTTTTGACTCATGTACCAAACATCAACAAAAACATATGATATGAACTAACATTATTAGACAATTATTATAACATTATAATATTTGATATGAACTGAATAATAATCTTTAAAGGAATTCCATAGGAAATTATAAATTGAACAAATTTTATTATTCAGGAATATAAAGAAACGAACAAGACAAGTCAGACTTGAGGTAAGGGATCATACTCCTCTCTTTCTTTTTAAGTACACTCTTTTATGTCATTCCTTTTATGCTCGCCTTTCTTATTATTGGGATTTTATTTTATACTACTCCTATTGTACTTCTTATCTTCATATGATGAGAGAACCTATTTACTCTCATCAATCCATTTTGGATGTTTTGAGTGGCACCGTTAGGCTGCTGAATTTTCGTAAGAGATCTAACCTCTCTCTTTCTTTTTAAGTACTCTCTTTTATGTCATTTACTTTAAGCTCATATTTCTTATGTTTGGGGATGTTATTTTATATTACTCATACTGTAATTTTTATGGTCATATTTTGAGAGACCATGTCTGATCTCATAAATCCATTTTTGGATGTTTTAAGTGGCACTGTTATGCTGCCGAGTTTTCGTAAGGGATTTTTCATCTCACTTTTATTACAGTGAGATTTACGCTACATTGGCCACAATTTCCTTTGAGTGGTGTATGTACTGCAAATTATTTTACTCATTGTGTAATATACTTTAATTTATGATTATTTACATTAATGTTGTATTGTCCTTCTCTCATGGTGTGTATGTTTCAAAAGATACCCATGTCAGAAAGGGAACCTTTCACCATCCTCTTTTTGAAAGACTTCTTTTGTTATGTCTTTAAATCCACATTATATTATGTTGGGATATGTTCTTCCATATCCTTATTTATTTAAATTTTATGTCCAAGTGATGAGATACCCTTTTTATCTCTCATCAACTCTTTTCCTGAATTTTGTAGTGATGCCATTAGGCTGTCAAATTTTTTAAAGGGAACTTCTTAACCCAATTTTGATTCTTTGGCATAAACTTGTACACCTTGAATATGTCGTTCTATGATTATGTGTGAATGTCCTCTGATTTTTTTACACTTAATACACTCTTATATTTCATGTATTCTTTTGTCACACATAATTATGTAACTAATTTTTCTTTAATACAAGGATGATGTCTTTGTATGGGACTTCGTCTCAATATCCTTTCATTGAGGCATATTTTATTTTATACACAACTTTCTTTTATACGGTGTATAAACCCCTTTAACTTTTACGTTTATCCAAAAGGAATCTTTTTTATATGAAGCATTTTACAAAACAACAAAAGAGAATGTTTTTGTCGCACGTATGCGGCGACAACGACTTCTTCACCGCCGTGACCATTATTTGAGTTTCGGCTTCCTCTACAATCCATACAGATTTTTTAAAGAAAAATAAATACCCTGTTTTAATTTTCTTTTATTTTGGTATTGAAAATGGTTTTCATAATGTTTTTATTATATCAATGTGTTTTATTGATATCTTGTGATTGAAATGTAGAAATGTTATGCTTCCTTTATGCATGTTTTATGTGATACGATTATGTTATGGTTCTTGGAAATTGTTATGAAGACTGGTGGTTCCATGATAAATTAAGGGCGGGTGAGCCCGATATAGCTCTCCAATGGATTGGGTAACAAAAAGGAGTGAAACGTTAAGGTTTCTCTGAAGAGATTTAGGGAATATATTGTGGTGGGTATTCCAAACATAACCAAGAGGGTTACTCCCTATGTAAAAAAGTTATGAATGCCTCAAGTTACCTTTATGTCTTATGATTTTTATGATTTATTCATGTTTTGATGAGGTATGTTAAAGTGCTTAGGTTTTATGGGTGAAGTATGATTTCATTCTCATGTATATATGAACTCATGTTTCTTTTCCATATTTTTATAACCCTTACTGAGCTTTTTATGCTCATCCCATGTTTTTTTGAAATGTTTTTCACAAGTCAAGGGAAAGGTACATGATATGATGATTGTGTCAAGGAAGTGTCAAGATATAATCCATGTTTTATTTTTTAAATATGTTTCCGTTGATGGGAAAAAATGAATACTATCTTTTTTGTAACAACTTTGTTTAAATGTGGAATGTAATGAAAGTTTTATGATCTAATTATCTAAAACTCTAAACCTGAAAAGATACTCAATGTGTAATCTTGTAATAACTCAAGATTAAGTAAGGTTTAAAGTTGGGGCCTTATACCCTATGTTCAGATAATGATGTATGGAAAAAGAGATGTTGGATTTGAATAATGTAATTGGATGTTGCTAGTTTATTTTGAACTAATTATGTATTTGTTGACAAGATGGTTATGACATCATGGATGATGTATAGAACATTTTGGGACTTTATGAATATATCGATTATGACTTGAAATAAGGAATCATGCATGTTTAGAAAATAGATATATAGTAATTTAGCTTACTACCATGACTCAAGAGAATTCAAGTTGAATTCATCAAAATGATTGGAATGTGACCAAAAATATATATCTTATGTTATATAGGGCATAAATAATGGTATTCACATTCTTTTTATATGAACATTTATGTAATTGTTCTTTTTTTGTACGATGACATTGGATAGAAGTATTTTGGATAAGCATAATGGATGGAACGGATTATGTTGGACAAAAGGTAGTATTATTTAAGGATAAAATTTTTTTTACATTATTTCTGGAATGATATAATAGTATAGTTTTTGAAAAAGGACAACTAATAGGATGGGGGACAACTCGTCGCGTCGGACAAGGCTGTGGGAATCAAACCCACCACCGACGTGCGACATGCCTTTATCGCCTACCACTGGCCTATGGGAAGTCTTCGATTAGTATAAGTTAGTTTAATTTTCATTAATCTGTATTATAGATGAAGTATAAGTACATTTTTGGAACTTTATAACATTAAACTCACCATAGATGGACTAATGTATATTTTCCAACTTGTGATAATCAATTTTTGATAGAGACAGATGGAATGACCTGTGATTATATCCCATGATTTTCTAACACAACAAGAATGGAAAATTTTACTTTATTTCGTTAAATAATAGATTAAGTGGAAACTATTCAAGTAACAACTAATGGTGACATTATACTGAAATCTAGTACGTATTTCTTCTCATGGAAATATTAATTTACATCAGGATAAAGTTTTGAAAACTAAATATTTTATCCTAGTATATTTTAATCCGATGAATCGTATGGTCCCTTAACTCATCAATGATTTATCACTTTTAAGGAGTTAACTTTTTTTGAACCTTATTCTCTAACACTATCCATTAGAACATTATGGTAATATTTATCTTCCAATTACATGATTTCACATCCCACCTATTTAATCTTTTGTGGAAACCCATTGATAGTTTCTTTGGGTAAATATTATGTTTCTAATAATACATTTATTAAATTTATGATTAATTATTCTTTTTTACAATGTGGTTTTCCATGAAAGAAACTTTCAATTATTACACCAATAATATCCTTGACGAATTTCTAGGGAAAAATTCATTTTCATGGTAGTATAATGTAAAACCCCAAGATTTTTTTAGATAAATTCTTTTAAATTTTTTGATGTATTCCTTTTAAGGATACACCTAGATTATCTTCCTCTATAAGCAACAACGTATTAGCTTGTAGTATATGCAACACTATTCATGGATTGTGATTCACAAAATATCAATTTCTTTTGATATAATTAATTCCATGCAACACTGATTACTGATTTTGATCAATTGAAAAATTAGCAATGTTTGGATTATGTTATACACAACACAAATGGAATCATTCAATACATAAAACATTAACATGGCTTGTAGTAGACGCAAACGAAACCTTTTTTTATTGCATGTTTTCTATGAAATATTGAGTTTCACTAAACAACTATATATTATTAATATATTATTATTTAATCAGATAAAAACTATATGTTATGTATTTTATTAACAAAAATTTTATTTCTATATAATATTAGCATTCATCTTAAACATTTTATAAAAAATGGTATGCGCACAAAATAAAATTTTCATATAAATGAACTATTTTTATAAAATGTAGTTTTACCGCCTATTGATGGCTCATCCCTTTTAAATCTACTTTTGACACATTTATTTGAAAAATTTAAAAAATATACTTTTTACTGGGAATTGAAACATAAAAATTTTCTTTTTTTAATTGTTGGTATTTTTCTAATGAAATTCATATTTGGAATAATAGAGACAAAAATACTACATTTTAATTCCAAAATTCATTTTCATATAATTTATTTATGTATTTAGCATATTTTTTAATTTGTTTTAAAGTGTACTTGGACTATAGTTTTATCATTTAATCTAATGTTTTTCATTGGATGTAATTTCACATTTAAATTGGATATAAACAAATATCAATCTTTTGTTAGTTATTACTTCTTAAAATTCCGTTTTTTTGTTTTGACAAATGGAAATAATTTTAAAATAATTACCACAACATATGTTTTATTAATTTGGAAAAGTATATTACATATTTTTAATCATAGGGTTCATATTATGTAACTTTTAACATTTTAATTTTTTACATTATGAATAGTAACTTTAGTAGTTATTATTTTTTACTATGGTTTAAGGATAAAATCATGCAAATTAGTATAAATAATAATATTATAAAAATATTAAACTACTCTAAAATGTGTATGAATCCTATTAGATGAGATATTCCCAACCATGTAAATCCATGGGTTGATTTTGGAACCCCATGGAACCACATCGATGCGAAAATAACATTTAATTCGAATTAATTCAATGAAAAGAGAAATATGACATAAACATGTAACTTCATAGTAAAAAATTTTAATATCATTTTATAAATAAGATAAATTCTACTCAAAATAATAATAGGAAATAAAAAAATATTTCCTACAACTTGTAATTTTGATTATATTTTTTACACACGACATAACGATATTTTTTATGACACAATGGTGATGTAGAGATTACCGTATTAATGACCGATTTAAATAAATAATATTATATATAATATAATATATTAATTTTTAAATATTTTATGAAGTCCACGATTTTATGGACGATTATGACTTTTTTATATTTGAATAAATGATGTGTTTTGAAAAGTTCAATTTTTATGGATTTTTAAAAAGTCAACATTTGAATAGTATGAAAATTGAAAAAATTGTGTTTAAAAAAACAATTGTATTAATTGATATATTAGTCCTAAAAATGTAATGATCTTCCAAATAACTTTTATAGTGTGAAATATGTCATAAATTATGGATTTTAGGTTTTCATAGACATATATAGTGAACATATTAACCATGTAGTATAACTATACAATAAAGAGATGGAGCGGCTGAGAGAGGGCGATGAGCGCGAACGCCATGATTCGTGAAGCTTCACAGATGTGGTTTTTAGGACCACTCTTGTCAGATCTGTTTCTCCTGATGTCTACCAGACACCATTTGATTCCTTTCATCTGAAGATGTTTCTCCATAGAGGTCATGCGACCATTTCTTTTCCAAATTAGGAGGTTCATTTCCTATCTTATGATCTCATATTTGTTCTTTTTGGTAAAATATTTAATCTTCCTCCCTCTCAGAGTTTCTTACGGAAGGCATTCGAATCCATTTGTTTTACTAATTTTGAAATTGGGATGCTCAACTAACTAAATATTTCTATTCATTTCTCCTATGAAAATATTTATTTTTGGCTATGGTCTAAGGGTTCTTGGATTTTTGTGTGATGCATGACAAAGGTCCTTAAATGGTCCCCTATGTTTTATTTCATCACTGAATCCCCAATTTTCCATGTCTGGTTAGGGTTCCTAGTACTATCGTTGCACTTCTTCAAGAAACTTGGCCTCTTTCCTATTTTTAAACATATTGGTCATCCCATTATGTTGGATTTTGATTCTCAAATTTTCACAAGGTATTCAGTTGCGTGTGTTTGTGTGTGTGATGAGGTTGACCTTACGAAGCAACTACCTTTAGTAATTTGGATCCAAAATGGTTATCTGGGTTTTTTTGAAGAAGTGATTTATGAAAACTTACCTAGCTACTACTCTAATTGCCTATATCTTGGACACTCCCTTGGATATTGTGGACCTGGGAAGGACCCTTTGAATAATAATTATTTTGGATAACCTCCTTAGAGTAAAATGAAATCATTTTAGGTTTTCTAAGGAGAGAAGGACTCTTGTAGAACAAGCTCGACCCTCAAATTCTAAGGCCCTGTTTATGTATTCATTGGTCCCAGATTCTTCCACAGTGCACCCTTAGTGCCCTCAGGTTGTGGTTTTTTCATTGTTTTTGGTTTTCGTCCATAATTATGAACCTATTAAAGACAATTTCGGATTTGTTTCACCTTTAATTAGGCTTCCCAAGAGACTCACTCTATTTCTGGTTAATCTAATTATACTGATAATGAGCATGCACTTAAAATTGAGGATATTTATATTCATTCGAGTGACAATAAAGGTAAGAATCCTTTCATTGATTACTCTAATTTAGAAAAAACCATTGTCACTATATCTTTAGGGAATAAATAGAAGGAATTTAGCATTCCTCCGCAGCCAGTGCTCAATGAAAATCCACCTGCATCAACATTCTCTGAAGAGGGTGACTCCACATCGGGCAAAGAGGAACCCTACCATTGGATTGAGGAACAAAATGATATAATTAAACTTATAAATTGCACTCATGTAATTAAGGAAATATACAAGTATGTATTTTACCCTTGGATTGAGGAACAAGAATGGTTGTCCTTGGGAAGATATCATAACAAGGAAATATCTGTTGATCACTACCTTATTATTAGGGATATAATGTTTGATAGAGTTGAATTTGAGATCCATAAAACCCTAATTTTAATTACCTTCATCTTCGTTGGGATTAGATATCATGTAGATTTTTCTAGGCTACATATTTCTGCTTCCATGTTTCTGCAGCTCTAGGAGGGTGTGATAACCTTCCTTCTATGTTCATCTTTCACTCTCCCACTATAAGGCCCCGGCCTTAAACCTTACTTAATATTGAATTAAAAGAATAATTCACGTTGAGGATCTTTTCAGGTTTAGAGTTTTATAGAATTATAACATAACTATTACATCTCAAAAGATTACAAAGTAGTCACTTCTACTAAGTTTCAATAATAAAAAAACTCTTAAAACAAACATGTCTAGTTCCATGTTTTATATAGCATGACATTCCCTTGATCCCATCCTTGAACTTATTCCACATTAAGTCATGTGAAAAACATTTCAAAAAAAACTTGGGGTGAGCATAAAAAGCTCAGTAAGGGATACACTAAGAATGAAAACTGTTAGTTTTTCAAACATCAAGTAAACCATGTATACTCTATCAAAGTAATACCTTCACCTTCATGAAGTAGTAAAACTCTTCACTGAAAAAAAATATCATTACTTACATTTTTGTAACCAAAGGATTACCATAAAACCCATATAAAGAACACATAACATATATAAAGGTAACTTGGTACATAAACATACTTAAGTGGAATAACCATACGGTCGACTTCCACACATATCACTTAATGGAATAGCCATACAAGAAATTTCCATACATACTTAATGGAATAGCCATACGGCCGACTTCCATACCCAATGCATTAGATGTTATAACTTAACCACCCATCTTGGTATTCACGACACCACCCGTCATATGGTTTATAACATAACCACCCGTTAAAATGTCCAAGTACCAATATAAAATCATAAAACACAAAACCAATATAAAGGAAAGATAACATTTCCACATTTCAATCACAATATATCATAAATATATTGACATAATAAAATCCTTTATGAAAACAATTTTCAATACCAAAATACATAAAAGAGTATATGGTATTTATTTTATTTTAAAAAACATTACGGCTTGTTGAGGAAGCCAAAGACAAAATAATACTCGCGGCAGCGGAAAAGGTCGTTGTCACCGCGTACGTTAAAAAAACATTCCTTTTTTTCGTTTAGTAAAATGCTTCGTAGAAAAAGATTCCTTTTGTATAAAAGTAAAAGTCAAAGGTGTTTATACACCATATAAAATAAAGTTGTGTATAAAACGAAATATGCCTCAATGAAAGGAGATTGAGACGAAGTCCCTTACCTCGGGTCCGACTTGACTCGGTCGTTCTTTAACGTCCTGAATAATAAACTTGAGTTAATTTCTACTTGATTAAGAACCTTTTTAGAGTTCATTATTCCTTTTATATCACTTATTTCCATGTTATAAACATTATGTAACCATTTAAGTTAATAATGTTTGTTTTGTCGATATTTGGTTCTTAAGTCGAAAATGGACTTCTTACAACTACATGTTGTTCATGTGGTCAAAGGTTCTTTATATCCAGAATAAAATTCCAGATTTGGATAGCATGTATATCATATATATCCAGCATATACTTGTATTTATAATATTACATAATCATTTAGAGGTAAGAAATGAAATGCACCGTTCATGGAGACGGTAAGCCGTACGTACGCATGAACGCTACTTTCATTTCTATTTCGTATTTTATAGAATGGAATCATAATGATATAAGAGTATATTATAATTCCAGTATAATAACATATATAATATCATTTACTTTATCCTTTACACATCCCACATATGGTATTAACAAATCAAATCACATTCAGGGGCGGTAGTCCGCACTTCCTAAAATGAAGATATCGTGTTTACCCATAATGGAAACAATAATGGTATGCCATAAATGAAAAATACAGAAGCTTAAAAAAATCATAAACATATTATATATCATATATAAAAATAGTGACATCATAATGGCCACCTTTGAAGGTGTTAAATGAGTATTGAATAATCATCGTTTCGGGAGGCAGAATTTCGCCATCCACGGAAACCGTATGTTCTTTAACCATTTGATATAGTTGTGTGAGATTGAAGCTCTAATAAATCTAATAACAACAACCTAGTATATTTAAGATACTGGTTTTGTTACAAAAGAAGTAAATAAAAATAGTTTAGGGGGTTGGAGAAGCAAAATAAAACAAATGAACAAGAGAGAATGAATCACCTTTAAAAGTGTAACTCCTTTTGGTTTGAGCCTAAAGGCTTCCTTTGAAAGGATTCTGCCCAAAGGTAATCCTCTAGGTTGAGTATAGGGATGTGGAGAGAGTAAATGGGAAGGGTTTGGCCAAGCCAAATGCTTGAGGAGTGTGTGTAAGGTGGTAGAGGTGGGTGCCTTTTATAAGTGGAGAGGAGGGGCACTTTTGGAAAGTAACGAAATATTACTTTATTTGAAAATGTGTTTCGGTTTTAAAAGGTCCCACATTGATATAATTCGTGGCTAAGGTGATAAGGGTTCTAAATATACCCATCCAATAGGTTTTGGACATGTGTAGGTTTTAGATATTACATTATCTTTCCATTTTATTTAAATCATTAAATAATGAAGTCATCGCTGCATCATCATGATGTCATAAATACTTTAATTTATTTAAAGTCTAAAAATTATAAAAAAAAATTTCTATGATGAAGTAAATCTTTTTGTCTTTCCAATGACTATTTATAATCAAAAATCCGATCTTTATAGCCCCATGTAAAACTTGTTTTCGTAAAACATATTATGTTTGTGTCATTTTTACTTTTATTTAAAAAAAAGGCATTAAAGTCATTATCTCACCCAAGTGGCTCCATGGGGTCCCCTAAATCGACCCATGGGTTGTCTTGGTCGGCCATGACACATAAAATAGGGTTAGGACATGTTTCAAGATCATCTCATTTTATTAAAGCATTATTTTTACCTTAAACTACACTAATTACCTCTAATCGCGATTAAAACATAATAAGTTACTATTCACCAAAAAATTATTTTAATCTCATTGAACCAGATTTTACTTCTTAATGACAACCGTGTATGTTGGATTTTTGAAAATCAAAACCCAATGATGGCAAAATTTCATTTAAACGGAAAAATCAGTTTTTATAAGTACCACTTAGTGGTTTCACTATTCATCAAAAATTGAAGTTTTTCAGAAAATTACCAAAAATTCACCCTAAGCAATATTTGATATTAAAAATTCAAAAATGAATTCTATTTTAAAAAATTAAAAATATATAAGTCACATTAATTAATTTAATAATTAATTCCCGCTGTCAGAGCAAATAGTGTGTTTTTATGAAACAATAAGTATCAAAAGATTGACACTAGTTTAAGTCTGATTTCAAAGTGAAATTAATTCCAATGACCAATATTGGATTTAATGGTAAAAATATTTTCTAATTTCACTTTAAAACCAATTCAAAATATAATTTAATCATATAAATAAATTAGATTAAAAAGAGGTTTTGAATTAAAATACAACATTTTACACTATTCATTGAAAAAAATGAACTTTATCAGAAAGGTACCAAAAATTTACACAAAGTAAATTTTGATGTCCCGATTCTAAATAAGAGTTATTTTTGGTCCAATATAATTTATAAGATTAATAAAAACTATATTTAATGATGGTTCGCCGTCAAAAGGTGATAAGTGAACCCTTAGTGAAAATTAGGGTATAAATGCCTAAAATTGAACTCTTTCCGTATTTTAAGCCTTTATCTTTTATTGGGTAAATGTAAAAACATTTAAAAACATATATAATCATATTTTAGTTATTTCTATCCATTCATGCCAGTACAACGGCTACTTGTTAACTAACATTTAAAATAATATTATTTTATTACTTGTGTGCAATGTAAGTTTTCAAAGAAACTCATCATTGCGTATCGAGTACGCTATCGAACGTAGAAACCCCTTTTAATTAAAATTAATATTTATTTCGTAAATATTAATAAATATGAAAATTATTTATTCTTTAATTACCTGGGATGTTACATCCTTCCCCCCTTTTGGGAATTGCGTCCTCGCAATTTTATTCACTTATCAAAATAAGTTGGGGTATTTATCCCTCATAGCATTTTCAGATTCCCACGTTGCCTCTTCAATCACATGGTTTTTTCACAAAACCATTACCTGATGAATCACCTTATTCCGTAACACCTGCTCCCTGTGGTCAAGAATCTGGACTGGTTGTTCTTCATAAGATAGGCTCTCCTCCAGCTGAACTACATCTAGACTCAAAACATGACATGGATCTGGCATATACTTCCTCAACATTGAAACATGAAAAACATTGTGTACCTGAGATAATCTCAGAGGTAAAGCCACTCGGTAAGCAACTGATCCAACTTTCTCCAGAATTTCATATGGTCCAATAAACCTTGGACTCAGCTTTCCTTTCTTACCAAATCTCATCACACTTTTCCAAGGAGAAACCTTGAGAAAAACATGATCACCTACCTCGAAAGATAGATCCTTCCTCCGGTTATCCGCATAACTCTTCTGCCTACTCTGAGCTGTTCTCATGTGCTTCTGAATCAACTGAACTTTTTCTGCCATCTCTTCTACCAATTATGGTCCCATCAGCTTCCTTTCACCCACTTCATCCCAAAATGCTGGAGTTCGACACTGCTTCCCATATAATGCCTCAAATGGTGCCATCTGTATACTGGAATGAAAGTTGTTATTATAAGAAAACTCAACCAAGGAAAGATGTTGGTCCCAAATTCCCTGATAATCCATCGAACAAGCTCGTAGAATATCCTCCAAGGTCTGAATTGTTCATTCTGACTGCCCATCTGATTTAGGATGAAAAGCTGTACTAAAATTTAATTCAGTACCCAACGACTTCTGAAGGCCTTTCCAAAAGTTATATGTGAACCTGGGATCACGATCAGATACAATGGAGAGGGGAACTCCATGTAACCTGACTATCTCTTTAAGATACAAACCGGAAAGTTGATCTAGGGAAAAAGTATCTCGTATAGAAAGGAAATGAGAAGATTTAGTCAAACGATCAACAATAACCCAGATTGCATTATTACCTCGAGATGTCCTCGGTAATCCCACAACAAAGTCCATGGATATGTTTTCCTATTTCCACTCTGGCACTGGTAAAGGCTGAAGCATCCCTTTCGGTAACTGCCGCTCTGCTTTAACCTGCTGACAAGTCAGACACTTCACAGTAAAATCAGCAATATCTCTTTTCATTCCATCCCACCAGTAATACTCCCGCAGATCTCTGTACATCTTAGTACTGCCAGGATGAACTGAAAACGGGGAACTATGAGCCTCACATAACAACTCATTCTTCAACTGTGAATCACAAGGCACACATAATCTCTTCCAAAACCTCAAAACACAATCATTATCAATGTTGAATTCAGGCAACTTACCTATCTGAACCAGCTCTACCTTTTTCTTCAACTCTCTGTCTCGCTTCTGTGCTTGCTTGAATCTATCTGATAGAGAAGATTTCACTGATACCTGAAACAAAACAGAAGAACATCCTGTACCAACAACTTCTATGCCAAATTTCATCAGATCTTTAACCAAAGGATCACGTTCCAAACGCAATATTTCTAATGAAGCATTACTTTTTCGACTCAAAGCATCAGCCACTTTATTTTCTTTTCCCGGATGGTAATGAATTGTACAATCATAATCCTTGATTAATTCCAGCCATCACCTCTGTCTCATGTTCAATTCTTTCTGAGTGAATATATACTTTAAAATTTTGTGATCAATATATATTTCATAGTTTACTCCATACAAATGATGCCTCTAAATTTTTAAAGAAAACACAACAGCAGCTAATTCCAAATCATGTGTAGGGTAATTTACCTCATGAGTTTTCAACTGTCGTGAATCATAAGCAATTACCTGATCATTCTTCATAAGGACACAGCCAAGTCCCTTCAACGAAGCATCACTGTATATAACAAACTCACCATTCCTGGAAGGAAGTGTCAAAACTGGAGCATTCACCAATCTTATCTTCAACTCCTGAAAACAATCATCACATTCTTTTGTCCATATGAACTTAACACCCTTACGTGTTAGCTTAGTCATTGGACTAGATAACCGTGAAAAATTTTCAACAAACCTTCAGTAGTAACCTTCCAAACCAAGAAAACTACAGATCTCGGTTACATTTGTGGGTCTTGGCCATTCTTCAACAACTTTTGTTTTAGTAGGATCAACAGTTATGCCATCATTTGAAACAATGTGGCCTAGGAATGAAATTTGTTGTAACCAAAACTCACACTTGCTGAATTTTCCATATAGTTTCTTTTATTTTATGGTTTACAAGATAACCCTTAAATGACATTCATGCTCCTCTTTACTTTTAGAAAACACCAAAATATCGTCGATGAAAACAACCACAAACTTATCCAAGAACTCATGGAAAATTCTATTCATAAGGTCCATGAATACAGTAGGTGCATTGGGTAACCCAAAAGGCATAACTACAAATTCCTAATTTCCATATCTAGTACGGAACGCAGTCTTCGGAACGTCTACTTCTTTTACTTTCAACTGATGGTACCCCGACCTCATGTCAATCTTCGAAAAATACTGAGCTCCCTGGAGCTGATCAAACAAATCGTCGATATGAGGCAAAGGATACTTGTTCTTAACAGTAATATTATTCAAGGCTCTATAATCAATGCAAAGTCTCATTGATCCATCTTTCTTTTTATCAAACAAGACAGGAGCACCCCATGGTGATGTGCTAGGTGGAATGAAACCTTTATCTAATAACTCCTGCAATTGTTTCTTTAACTCTAAAAGTTCAACTTGAGCCATTCGATAAGGGGGGTTTGAAATTGGCTTAGAATGAGGAACTAAGTCAACAGTAAATTCAACTTCCCGATCATGAATAATACCAGGAAACTCATTAGGAAAAACCTCAAGATTCTCATTTACCACTGGCACATCATTAATCTGAAAATTTACTTTATTTTCAACAATATGTTCATGGTAACATTCATTTCCATCTTTTACTAGTTTCTCAACTTCCTGATATGTTATAGAAATCAAGGGTTCATTCTTGTACACAAACTGAAAATCTTTCCGAAAAGAAACCATTTTAGATCTACAGTCAATCTTACCATGATAAACAGAAATCTAATCCATGCCCAAAATAACATCAAACTCTACTAGAGGAAAAACAATAAGGTTTTCTGTTAGATTCTTTCCACACACAAGGATAGGAAGGTTCTTATAATTCCTTTTTGTCTCAACGTTCCCTCCAGGTGTTTTTACCATAAGTTCAGGATTCATATCTTGATATGGAATTTCCAATTTACTAGAAAACTTCTCAGAAATGAAAGAGTGTGTAGACCCTGAATCAAACAACACATTGGCAAAAACTGAACAAAAAAACTGTGTACCTGATACCACTTCATTCGATGGCCCAACATCTGCTGAAGTTGTTGCAAAGGATTTCACCACTCCATTCTGCTTGTAGTCTGGCTGCATTCCCCCAGTTGAGTTCTTCGTTGGACACTCGTTTGCATAATGACCCATTTCATTACACTTAAAACATCTTACCGTTGGCTTTTCATTGCCTGCTTGATCATCTTCCTTACAATTACGAGCAATATGACCAGACATACCACACCGAAAGCACTTACCAGACTTGGATAAACATTCTCCAGGATGCATTTTACTACACTTCTCATAGGATGGATATTTGGTTTTCTTACCTCCTTGCTTCTTTGATTAATTATTCCCCTTTGCCTGCCAACTAGACCTCTTATTCTGTTGTTTTTCATAGAACACCTGATCATCGGAAAACTCCATTTCCACCTTCTCCGCACATCGAACAAGTTTTTCATAACTTTTGAACTCACAAGAAGCTAAAGCCCTTCGATACTTTGGATTTAACCCTAAGTAAAAATGGTTTATTTTACTATCAAGTTCTCGTATGAAGTTTGGAGCATACCTTGCCAATCGAGTGAACTTTGCTTCATAAGAAGCCACTGAATCATCCTCCTGCCTCAATTCTAGGAACTTTTTTTCCATCCTAAGATGAACAACATTAGGAAAATATTTCTCAAGAAACATACCTTTGAATTCGTCCCAGTGAAGATCCTCAATCTCATCACTATCCCTGATATTTTTCACCATCGACCACCACTGATCAGCTTCACCTTCAAAACGGTAAATAGCAAGACTAACCTTTTGATGTTCTGAACACCCCATGACATCAAAAATATTCTCCAGTGCTTTAATCCACCCTTCAGCTTGCACAGGGTCAGATGATCCTCTGAATGATGGGAGATGTTGCCTCATGAAATGTTCCACCACTGACATGTTCCTCTGTGGTTGATCTGGCTGATCTCGTGCATGGATACCACCACCATTTATAGCCTGAGTCAACTGTGCCATCACTGCAACAAACTGTTCAGTTCCAATTCCTACCATCTCAGGTTGCTGATTTGGAAGGTTGTCTTCCTCCTGATTTCGTCCCAACATAGTTGCTTTGTTTCCTCTGCGGAAAACCATTCTGAACACATAAATATCTTAGGCGAAGCAACATGGTAATCCATAAATGCTATATCATTTCAATCATATTATAATTTAACACTTTTCTAACTCCTAAATTTGTCTAAACCGACCTCTGATACCAACTATATGGCCCCGGCCTTAAACCTTAATTAATATTGAATTAAAAGAATAATTCACGTTGAGGATGTTTTGAGGTTTAGAGTTTAAGAGAATTAGAACATAACTATTACATCTCAAAAGATTACAAAGTATTCACTTCTACTAAGTTTCAATAATAAAAAAACTCTTAAAATAAACATGTCTAGTTCCATGTTTTATATAGCATGACATTCCCTTGATCCCATCCTTGACCTTATTCCACATTATGTCCTGTGAAAAACATTTCAAAAAAACTTGGGTTGAGCATAAAAAAGCACAGTAAGGGATACACAAAGAATGAAAACTGTTAGTTTTTCAAACATCAAGTAAACCATGTATACTCTATCAATGTAATACCTTAACCTTCATGAAGTAGTAAAACTCTTCACTGAAAAAAAATATCATTACTTACCTTTTTGTAACCAAAGGATTACCATAAAACCCATATAAAGAACACATAACATATATAAAGGTAACTTGGGACATAATCATACTTAAGTGGAATAACCATACGGTCGACTTCCACACATATCACTTAATGTAATATCCATACGGCCAATTTCCATACATACTTAATGGAATAGCCATATGGCCGACTTCCATACCCAATGCATTGGAGGTTATAACGTAACCACCTATCCTGGTATTCACGGCACCACCCGTCATATGGTTTATAACCTAACCACCCGTTAAAATGTCCAAGTACCAATATAAAATCATAAAACATAAAACCAATATAAAGGAAAGATAACATTTCCACATTTCAATCACAATATATCATAAATATATTGACATAATAGAATCCTTTATCAAAAAAATTTTCAATACCAAAATACATAAAAGAGTATATGGTATTTATTTTATTTTAAAAAACATTATGGCTTGTTGAGGAAGCTAAAGACCAAATAATACTCGCGGCGGAGGAAAAGGTCCTTTTTACCGCGTATGTTAAAAAACATTCCTTTTTGTCGTTTAGTAAAACGCTTCGTAGAAAAAGATTACTTTTTTATAAAAGTAAATGTCAAAGGTGTTTATACACTGTATAAAAGAACGTTGTGTATAAAACGAAATATGCCTCAATGAAAGAAGATTGAGACGAAGTCCCTTATCTCGGGTCCGACTTGACTCGGTCGTTCTTTAACGTCCTGAATAATAAACTTGAGTTAATTTCTACTTGATTAAGATCCTTTTTAAAGTTCTTTATTCCTTTTATATCACTAATTGCCATGTTATAAACATTATGTAACCATTTAAGTTAATAATGTTTGTTTTGTCAATATTTGGTTCTTAAGTCGAAAATGGACTTCTTACAACTACATGTTGTTCGTGTGGTCAAAGGTTCTTTATATCCAGAATGAAATTCCTGATTTGGATAGCATGTATATCATATATATCCAGCATATACATGTATTTATAATATTTTATAATCATTTAGAGGTATGAAATGAAATGCACCGTTCACGGAGACGGTAATCCGTACGTACGCATGAACGCTACTTTCATTTCTATTTCATATTTTATAGAATGGAATCGTAATGATATAAGAGTATATTATAATTCCAGTATAATAACACATATAATATCATTTACTTTATCCTTTACACATCCCACATATGGTATTAACGAATCAAATCACTTTCAGGGGGTGGTAGTCCGCACTTCCTAAAATGAAGATATCATGTTTACCCATAATGGAAACAATAATGGTATGCCATAAATGAAAAATATAGAAGCTTAAGGAAATCATAAAAATATTATATATCATATATAAAAATAGTGACATCATAATGGCCACCTTTGAAGGTGTTAAATGAGTATTGAACAATCATCGTTTCGGGAGGCAGAATTTCGCCATCCACGGAAACTGTATGTTCTTTAACCATTTGATGTAGTTGTGTGAGAGTGTAGCTCTAATAAATCTTATAACAACATCCTAGTATATTGAAGATACTGGTGTTGTTACAAAATAAGTAAATAAAAAGAGTTTAGGGGGTTGGATAAGCATAATAAAACAAATGAAAAAGAGAGAATGAATCACCTTTAAAAGTGTAACTCCTTTTGATTTGAGCCTAAAGGCTTAATTTGAAAGGATTATGCCCAAAGGGAATCCTCTAGGATGAGGAGAGGGATGTGCAGAGAGTAAATGGGCAGGGTTTGGCCGAGCCAAAGGCTTTAGGAGTGTGTGTAAGGTGGTAGAGGTGGGGGACTTTTATAAGAGGATAGGAGGAGCACTTTTGGAATGTAAAGAAATATTACATTATTTGAAAATGTGTTTCGGTTTTAAAAGGTCCCACATTGATATGATTCGTGGATAAGGTTATAAGGTTTCGAAATCTACCCATCCAATAGGTTTTTGACATGTGTAGGTTTTAGATATTACATTATCTTTCCATTTTATTTAAATCGTTAAATAATGAAGTCATTGCTGCATCATCATGATGTCATAAATAATTTAATTTATATAAAGTCTAAAAATTATAAAAAAAATACTATGATGTAGGAAATCTTTTTATCTTTCCAATGACTATTTATGAAAAAAATATGATCTTTATATCCCCATGTAAAAATTTTTTTCGTAAAACATATTATGTTTTTGTCATTTTTACTTTTATTTAAAAAAAAGGCATTAAAGTCATTATCTCACCCAAGTGGCTCCATGGGGTCCCCTAAATAGACCCATGGGTTTTCTTGGTCTTCCATGACACAACCAATAGGGTTAGGACATGTTTCAAGATCATCTAAATTTATTAAAGTATTATTTTTACTTTAAACTACACTAATTACCTCTAATCGCGATTAAAACCTAATAAGTTACTATTCACCAAAAAAATTATTTTAATCTCATTGAACCACATTTTACTTCTTAATGACAACCATGTATGTAGTATTTTTGAAAATAAAAACACAATGATGGAAAAATTTCATTTAAACGGAAAAATAAGTTTTTATAAGTACCACTTAGTGGTTTCACTTTTCATCAAAAATTGAAGTTTTTCAGAAAATTACCAAAAATTCACCCTAAGCTATATTTGATATTACGAATTCAAAAATGAAGTCTATTTTACAAAATTAAAAATATATAAGTCACATTAATTAATTTAATAATTAATTCCCGCTGTCAGAGTAAATAGCGTGTTTTTATGAAACAATAAGTATCAAAAGATTGACACTAGTTTACGTCCGATTTCAAAGTGAAATTAATTCCAATGACCACTATTGGATTTAATGGTAAAAATATTTTCTAATTTAACTTTAAGACCAATTCAAAATAAAATCTAATCATTTAAATAGATTATATTAAAAAGAGGTTTTGAATTAAAATACAACATTTTACACTATTCATTGAAAAAAATGAACTTTATCAGAACGGTACCAAAAATTTACACAAAGTAAATTTTGATGACTCGATTATAAAGAAGAGTTATTTTTGGTCCAATATAATTTATAAGATTTATTAAAACTATATTTAATGATGGTTCACCGTCAAAAGGTGATAAGTGAACCCTTAGTGAAAATTAGGGTATAAATGCCTAAAATTGAACTCTTTCCGTATTTTAAGCCTTTATCTTTTATTGGGTAAATGTAAAAACATTTAAAAACATATATAATCATATTTTAGTTATTTCTATCCATTCCTTCCAGTACAACCGCTAATTGTTAACTAACAATTAAAATAATATTATTTTATTACTTGTGTGCAACGTATGTTTTCAAAGAAACTCATCGTTGCGTATCGAGTATGCTATCGAACGTAGAAACCCCTTTTAATTAAAATTAATATTTAATTCGTAAATATTAATAAATATGAAAATTCTTTATTCTTTAATTACCTAGGATGTTACACTCACCATGCGTCCATAACACACATTTGGGAAATTCAAACCTTGTCATGTGTGTTTGTGGGTTGTGCCTTTTGTGTTTCTTGCCTTGGAGGGCGATGACTATGTCACATAGTATGTAAAATAGTTTTTTGGCCCAGATGACATGTATTCGCTAGATTTTTTGAGTCCTCTGAAATGGATAAGCAGATGTTAGGTTGTTAATGTTGAGTTAGAGGTTGTTACCTTGTGTTATGTGAGCATTATTGTTCCTCGATAATTGAAATCTGTAGCTTTGGGAGGTCAAATTTCATCTTTTCAAGTGAAAAACACAAATGTTGAACTAGGTGGAAGCATTCGACAATGAGTTGCTTTCGTTGAGGACTCGAGCATGTGTGGATACTTCTCGTATGTATGCATGCCAACTCTTATAGATTTTCATGGATTTTGAGGTGTTTGTTGACATTTTCATTATTCTTTTCTATTTTTTATCTTGTTAGTACAAGATAATTGTACCTATTGTAATCACCTGACTTTTATGTTTTTTAGTAAATTTTGGGGAGCATGGGTTCTACCCATTCTTTGATCCTTTCTGAGTATAACTGTACGAGAGGACATGGAAAGAGTTAACTTATTTATCAAAGGGTTAAATTTAAAAATAGGGTTATTTTTTTAACTAAACATGTATAAAACATAATGGTTGATAGGATTTGTACCCAAAAACCTCTTATCCTAGAAAAAACATTATTTTTTAGCTATTACAAAGTGAAAATATTTTTATAATAAATTTAGATTTTATGATTCTTCTAGAAGTACCCCTTATATCCCTTATAAAATGAAACCTCCCTTTATATTCAACTCACACCTCTAAATTATTTTGTTTCATCAAAAACCTAAGAATTTCACCTCCCATACTCATCCACTTCATCCTAGATGACTATAGATTTTTAAATATCAATCTTATGGTGACCTTTTGTTCAAATCAAAACAACACACACAAAGAAGAGGTAATCATTTTATCCCTTCTTTCAATGTTATTTTATTATTATACTTCATCATTTTTTTGATTCCATAATAAAGTAATAAATCTACTATATTATAAATTATAATATGTTATTTTAATTATATGGAAACTATATACTTATTCATATATATCTTATGAATATCAATATCACCATACGTGTGTACATACGGCTTACCGTCTCCACGCCATTGTGTAATTTTTATTTAAAAATATTTTTTAGGATGGATATAATGATGGGTATAATGGATTTAAATAATTAATATTAAATTATAATTATTATTTATAATTATTATACCATCTGATTATATACTATTTTATATTAGAGAGAATGATATCGCCACTCGTGCGTACGTATGACCAACCGTCTCCACGACATGCTGAGATCCGTTCTCCATGTTAACATTTCAAGAATGACTATAAAATTTATATTATGAGTGAAAATAATTATTATGAACATAATTTCACGGTAAAAATAAATCCTATTCATAACAAACATGACTATTATGATAGATCATGAATGAGAAAATGAAGCAGTTAACCCCCGAGATAATGGTAATATTGAAATACTATAAAAATGATATAATAGGATTATATAGAATCATATATGTTAACATAAATATATATGGTTCGATTATAATTTAATATCATGATTTAACCATTATACAATAGTTTACCATAGACTTATCTAACAATATATACATGGTAAGGGATTATTTTGTCTCACATTTATTCGTGTGGGACATATTCCATAAACACCATCTATTTTTGTGTGTTGTGTTTATTATTTCCAAATATGTATTAATATTTTAATTATTAATGTTATAATATTTACATATTCATGTAATTTTCATTATTTTATGAGTAATTCGATTCCATTGATTATAATTTCAAAGGGATAATTTTGCAATCATACATTTATCTACGATTATATATATATAAGTATTCCTTATGGGTGTATTTATCATCTGTGTCCATGTTTTCTAAAAATAATCTCATAAAGTTCATTCTATTCATATATATAAATATATGTTTAATGTTATTGTGTCCATTTTTACTCACACTACATGGTATGGAAGGAATCTGTCTTCTGTTGACCACCTGAGGTACTTTATGATTTTTTTTCGAAAGTAAAATGGGAATGTTTCTTTAATATATACAGAATGAATGGAATTTTCTGTTTTTAAGAAAACATGTTTACGTTAATCATACTCTGTATTATTTCAATATTATTTTGAACTAAATTATTTTCTTTTTAAATACGGTGGCATTTTGTTAAAAGAAAAATTTTCTAAAATAATAAAGTATCTTTTCTTCGTGATTTAATTTTGAGTTTTTTATCAAAATAATTTTTCATATAATAAGATATAGGGTTATTATTCTATCCCTATTATTAATTTTATTTGACGGAGTTTATGATTGAATTATTTATATAATTCTCATTTTTCATATATTGATTATGTTATGATGAAATGATGTTTAAGAATCCAATTTTATTTCATGTTTTATGCAATAATGATTGATTTATAATAAGGCCACTGCCTTAAACCTTACTTAATCTTGAGTTATTACATGATTACACATTGAGGATCTTTTCAGGTTTACAGTTTTAGAGAATCAGATCATAAAACTTGAATTACATTCAACATTTAAAAAAGTAGTTACATAAAAGATAGTATTCATTTTTTCCATCAACAGAAATATATGTAAAATAAAACATGGATTCTTTCTTGACACTTCCTTGACACTATAATCATATCATGTACCCTTCCCTTGACCTGTGAAAAAACATTTCAAAAACATGGGATGAGCATAAAAAGCTCATTAATGGATATAAAAATATGGAAAGGAAACATGAGTACATGTATACATAAGAATGAAATCATACATTACCCATAAAACATAAGCACTTTAACATAACCCATAAAATCATGAATAAATCATAGAAATCATAAGACATAAAGGTAACTTGAGGCATTCATAACATTCTAACGTAGGGAGTAACCCTCTTGGTTACGTTTGGAATACCCACCACAATATATTCCCTAAATCTCTTTGGAGTTACCTTATCATTTCACTCCTTCGCGTTACCCAATGCATTGGAGAGCTATATCGGGCTCACCCGCCCTTAGTTTATCACAGAACCACCCATCTCCATAACAATTCACAAGTACCATAACATAATCATATCACATAAAACATGCATAAAGGAAACATAACATTTCCACCATTCAATAACAAGATATCAATACAACACATTGATATAAAAACATTATGAAAACCATTTTCAATACCAAAATAAAATAAAAGTAAAACATGGTATTTATTTTTCTTTTAAAAAGAATGTATGGCTTGTAGAGGAAGCCGAAACTCAAATAATGGTCACGGTGGCGGAGAAGTCGTTGTTACCACATACGTACGACAAAAACATTCCCTTTTGTCGTTTAGTAAAATGATTTTTATAAAAAAGATTCCTTTTGGATAAACGTAGAAGTCGAAGGGGTTTATAAACCATATAAAAGAAGGTTGTGTATAAAACAAAATATGCCTCAATGAAAGGAGATTGAGACGAAGTTGAATACAAAGTCGGTATCCTTGTATTAAGGATAAATCAATTACATAATTATGTGTGACAAAATAATACACCAAATGTAAGTGGATATTAAGTGTAAAATAATCAGAGGTTATTCATAGAACGACATATTCAAAGAGTACAAGTTTATCCCAAAAAAATCAAAATTGGGTTAAAAAGTTCCCTTGCAAAAATTTGACAGCCTAACGGCGTCACTACAAAATTCAGAAAATCAGTTGATGAGAGAGTGAATGGTATATCATCACTTGGACATAAACTTTACATCAATAAGGATATAGAAGAAAATATCTCAACATAATAAGATGTAAATTAAAAGATATTACAAAAGACGTCTTTTAAAAAGAGGAGGGTGAAAGGTTCCCTTACCGATTTGGGCATCTTTCGAAACGTACACCCCATGAAAGAAGGGTCATACAAAATTGATGTAAATACTCATAAACGAAAGTATATTACACATATAGTAGAATAATGGATATTAAATACACCACTAAAAGGAAATTGTGGCAAATTAAGCATAAATCCCACGGGAAAAAAAGTGAGATGAAAAATCCCTTACGAAAACTCGGCAGCCTAACGACGCCACTTATAACTTCCAAAAATGGATTGATGAGATCAAATAGGGTCTCTCATCCTATTAAAATAAAATGTACGGAAAGATTATTAAAAAAGAACATCCCCCATCATAACAAAGAGGAGCTTAAAAAAAGTGACATAACGGAGAGTACTTAAAATGAAAGAGAGAGGTTAGGTCTCTTACAAAAATTCGGCAGCCTAACGGCGCCACTCAAAACATCCAAAATAGATTGATGAAAGAGAATAGGGTCTCTAATCATATGAACATAAAAATTACAGTAAGAGTAATATAAAATAACATCATAATCACATGAAAGATGAGCTTAAAAGGAATGACATAAAAGAGTGTACTTAAAAAGAAAGAGAGGAGTAGGATCCCTTAGCTCGGGTCCGACGTGACTCGATCATTATTTAATGTCCTGAATAATAAACTTGAGTTAATTTCTAATTGTTTAAGAACCTTTTTCAAGTTAATTTTTCCTTTTATATCACTTATTTCCATGTTATAAGCATTATTTAATCATTTATGTTAATAATGTTTGTTTTGTCATTATTTGGTTCTTAAGTCGAAAGTGGACTTCTTACAATTACATGTTGTTCATGTGGTCAATGGTTAATTATATCCAGAATGATATTCATGATTTGGATATCATATATATCATATATATCCAGAATATAAATGTATTTATAATATTAAATAATCATTTAGAGGTATGAAATGAAATGCACCGTTCATGGAGACGGTAAGCCGTACGTACGCATGAACGCTACTTTCATTTCTATGTCATATTAATGGAATTAAAACTCAATGAGAGGTATGTATATTTTAATTCCAGAATTATATTCATCATTTATATGTAACATACATCATATATAATGACTTTAAATACATCCTTTATACATCCCACATATGGCATTAACGAATCAAATCACTTTGAGGGGGCGGTAGTCCGCACTTCCTAAAATGAAATTATCGTGTTTACCCACAGTGGAAACCATAAAGGTATGCCAGAAAAGAAAAATACAAAATCTTCAGTAAAACATAAACATATTATATATCATTTATTAATATATTAACATCTTAATGTCCACCTTTAAGGTGTTATATGAGTGTTGAACAATCATCGTTTCGTGAGGCAGAAATTCTCCATCCACAGAAACAGTATGTTCTTTAACAATTTGATGTAGGTGTGTGTAAGTGTAGCTCGAATTATTCTTATAACAACATCCAAGTATATTGAAGATAATGGATTTGTTACAAAATAAATGAATAAAAAGAGTTTAGGGGGTTGGAGAAGCAAAATAAAACAAAAGAACACAAGTGAATACATTACCTTAAAATCGGGTAACTCTTTTTTATTTGAGCTCAAAGGCTTCTTTGGGAAGACTTATGCCTACAGTGAGGCTTCAAGAAGTTAGATATGGATGTGGAGAGACAAAATGGGCAGGGGTTGGCCGAGCCAAAGGCTTTGGAAGTGTGGGTATGGAGGTAGAGGTGGGGGCCTTTTATTAGAGGAGAGGAGGGGCACTCTTGGAAAGTAAAGAAATATTACTTTATTTTAGAATGAGTTTCATATTTCTAATGGTCCCACATTGATTTTTTTCGAGGATAAGGTGATAAGGGTTCTAAATCCACCCATTCAATATTTTTTGGACTTGTTTAGGTCTTAGATTTTACATTATCTTTCAATTTTATTTAAATCGTTAAATAATGAGGTCATCGTTGCATCATCATGATGTCATAAATAATTTAATATATTAAATGTATAAAAATTATAAAATAAATACTATGATGTAGGAAATCCTTTTAGATTTCCAATGAATATTTATAGTAAAGAATCTGGCTTTAATAACACCATGTAAAAATTGTTTTAGTAAAACAACTCATGTTTGTGTCATTTTAATTTAATCATTAAATAAAAAGGTATTTATGTCATTTTCGAACCAAAGTTGCTCCATGGGGTCCCCAAGTTGACTCATGGATTGTCCTGGTCGTCCATGACTCATCCAATGAGGGTATGACATGTTTCTAGGTCATTTAATTTTATTAAAACATTATTCTTACCTTAAACTACACTAATTACCTCTAATCGCGATTAAAAACTTAATAAGTTACTATTCAGCAAAAAAATATTTTAATCCCATTGAACCACATTTTACTTCTTAATGACAACCATGTATGTAAGATTTTTTAAATTCAAAACACAAAGATGGAAAAATTTCATTTAAATGGAAAATCAGTTTTTATAAGTACCACTTAGTGGTTTGACTATTCATCAAAAATTGATGTTTTTCAGAAAATTACCAAAAACTCACCCTAAGCTATATTTGATATTCCGAATTCAAAAATGATGTCTATTTTACAACATTAAGAACATATAAGTGTCATTAATTAATTTAATAATTAATTCCCGCTGTCAAAACAAATAGCGTGTTTTTATAAAACAAAATGTATCAAAAGATGGACACTAGTTTAAGTCCGATTTCAAAGTGAAATTAATTTCAATGACCAATATTGGATTATACAGTAAAAATATATTCTAATTTTACTTTAAAAAAAATTCAAATGATAATATAATCATATAAATAAATTAGATTAAAAAGAGGTTTTGAATTAAAATACAACATTTTTCACTATTCATTAAAAAATAAACTTTATGGGAATGATACCAAAAATTTACACAAAGTAAATTTTTATGTCTCTATTATAAAGAAGAATTTTATTTTGTCAAATATAACACTTAAAATTGTCAAAAAGTGGTTTTAAAAGAGGTTTTCCATCAGAAGGCGGTTAATAGACCTTTTAAAGAATATTAGAATGTTTACGCTTAAAATTGGATTCATTCACATTTTTAATCCTTTAACATTTATTGTAAAAAGTAAAAATATTTGAAAAACATATATAATAATTTGTAGTTAGTTCTGTTCATTCCTGCCATTACAACGGCTAGGTGTTAACTACCATTTAAAATAATATTATTTTATTATTAGAGTGCAACGTAAGATTCCCAAGAAACTCGTTGTTGCGTATTGGGTACGCCATCGAGCATAGCATCCCCTTCAAAGTAATATTAATATTTTATTCACAAATATGGATAAATATAAAAATGCCATATTCTTTATTTACCTGGGGTGTTACGTCCTTCCCCCCTTTTTGGGAATTGTGTCCTCATAATTTTAAAATTGTGCTTGGAAACTTCATTGAAAATCCCACATCGGAACAAGAGTCAGTAAAACAATCATTTTAAAATAAAGAAAGATAAGTACAAAGGTCACCCGAGTTAACCCATACTAGGATTCCATGTATGAAAATATGGACATGGAGGAAAAAACAAAGGGTCATTTTCTGATGGAGAGTGATAGTAAACTTGTCTAGGAGAAAGTTAACCATAAGAAAATCACAAACCTGTGATGGGTTAAACGATTTTGATTCCCCAGTAGGATAATTTAACAGACAACATTTTTGTTTTAAGTAACTTTTCATTGAGGAATTTATTTTTGAGCTTAACTAAATCATAATGAAACATACTTACTTGTCATGTAGACTTACAACTTTTACTAGATTCCTTAATCAAAGTCATATTTTCTCCAAAAGATGAGTATTTAGGAAGACTTGTTCTCATTAAGAGTGCTATAATAAATTTCTAGAGAATCACCTAATCCACAATAGATAACTATATACTTCCCATGTCTTTAGACTCTACCCAAGACCAAAACAAAAAAAGTTAGTACTGGATCAGATAATCCAGAAAAGGATAACCCGTTATAAAAAGAAAATCAATTCTTAATCTCCAAAATTTGTCCAACAAAACCCAAAGTTCAACGAGGACCATTCGATAAACAATTTGTCCATAAAATTCTTCATGGTAAACCAAACTAAGATTTAAACCCAAATATTTGAAGGATTTAGTCACATAGTCGTCCAACTTAAATCGTAACATTTATCTCCAAACCACATCAGTTGCTCCTAAAGTCTCGTATTGAAAAGTAATTAACCGAATCACATATCCTACATGATAGGTTAATAATTTTCATAAATAACCAAAAATCAAATTACTCTTACATCATAAATTCATCTAACTAAAAAGAAAAATTCATACTAACCAGGGACTTCACGTAGTCCAGTGGTAGGCGATAAATACCAGTTTCACATTGGTTGTGGGTTCGATTCCCGTAGCTTTGTCCGACATAATGGGTTGTCACACGGTCTGCGTGTTTTCCTTTTCCCAAACTATATAATTCTCAAATAATTCCCCAAAATGAGATAAAATCATAAAAAATAACCATAACATAATTTAACCTCAATTTTATCTCATGCCTTTCACTTCGATCATAATATATAATAACCCATAATTACCTCAAAATTAAGGATCATATAAACCCAAATGGTTCTTTATAAATATGTACACAAAAGAACAGATAACTATTCCTTGAATAAAATTTTCATATATTAAACATCAGGGTTACACATACTATAAAAAGTCTTCTAATGTAACCCCATCATCAAAAGAGACTTAATACTCTTAAGAATTTAACCATAACTCTTGAAGCCCTTATATGTTGACTTCTTACTCATTCAACATTCTTCATGATCCATTAACCATTCCTTTCCATCTTATTCTGAAATACTTCTTTCCAACAAACAAAATCATGAATCATATCCTAATATTCCAAAATAAGAAAACAAAAGTTATGAAATAATCCATACCTTTGATTTGTCATTGTCAGTTTATTCATCCTCAATTGGAATGGAATTAGGTATTGGTAAATGAGTATTTGTACGATCTTGGTGATCCCATTCATGAAACGTTTTCATAGGAAATGTGTTTGCTTAATGACCATGTACACCACATTAAAAACATTCAATTGATCCCTCAGAAAGAACTTCTTTCCCTTTCCTCGAGTCAACTGGATGCTTCATTTTTCCATGGCATGTTCTTGCATTATGACCATCATTTCGACATCTATATCATATTTCTGTCCCTTTGAAACATTTTCCTAGGTGTTTCTTTCCACATCTTTGACACATAGGTTTTTGAACACACATACCTTTATGATTGTTACCTGTAGTTCCGTATGGATTTGTTTCTCGCATATATGGTGCCTTAGAGAAATCACCAAGGTTTAGGTGGAAAATCATGATTCCAGATAGTTGGTTTAGGATAAACACAAGAGTTCTTATTGCGGCTCCCATATCATTCAGTTACCCACTCAAAAAACTGTCACAGTTTCCTTCACATCCACTGTTACTTTGGTCCCTGCTAGATCCAGCCATTTTCTAAAACCAAAAAGGTCAGTGTGATTATATCAAAAAAACCATCATGTACTAATGAGGAAGATAAACACTAAGATATAATTACTCATTCTCTTTATCTAAAACAAGGACCCTTTCTGAAATCCTAACCATTATGGTAACGTCACTTATGCTTAAAGAATAACCTAACCTCAAATGTTATCTAAACAGACCTCTGATACCAACTATAAGGCCCCAGCCTTAAACCTTACTTAATCTTGAGTTATTAAAAAATTACACATTGAGGATATTTTCAGTTTTAGAGTTCTAGATAATTAGATCATAAAACTTGCATTACATTCCACATTTAAAAAAAGTAGTTACATAAAAGATAGTATTCATTTTTTCCATCATCATAAACATATGTAAAATAAAACATGGATTCTTTTTTGACACTTCTTTGACACTATCATCATATCATGTACCCTTCCCTTGACACGTGAAAAACATTTCAAAAACATGGTATGAGTTTAAAAATCTCTGTAAGGGATATAAAAATATGGAAAGGAAACATGAGTACATGTATACATAAGAATGAAATCATAATTTACCCATCAAACCTAATCACTTTAACATACCCCATAAAATCATGAATAAATCATTGAAATCATAAGATATAAAGGCAACTTGAGGCATTCATAAGATTCTTACGTAGGGAGTAACCCTCTTGGTTACGTTTGGAATACCCACCACAGTATATTCCCTAAATCTCTTCAGAGAAACCTTAACGTTTCACTCCTTCACGTTACCCAATGCATTGAAGAGAGATATCGGGCTCACCCGCCCTTAGTTTATCATGGAACCACCCGTCTTCATTACAATTCCCAAGTACCATAACATAATCTTATCACATAAAACAAGCATAAAGGAAACATAACATTTCCACCTTTCAATAAAAAGATATCAATACAACACATTGATATAAAAACATTATGAAATCCATTTTCAATACCAAAATAAAAGAAATGTAAAACATGGTATTTATTTTTCTTTTAAAAATAATGTATGGCTTGTAGAGGAAGCCGAAACTCAAATAATGGTCACAACGGCGGAGAAGTCGTTGTTTCCGCATACGTATGAAAAAAACATTCCCTTTTGTCATTTAGTAAAACACTTTGTATAAAAAAGATTCCTTTTAGATAAATGTAGAATTCAAAGGGGTTTATACACCGTATAAAAGAAGGTTGTGTATAAAACAAAATATGCCTCAATGAAAGGAGATTGAGACGAAGTCCCATACAAAGACGGTATCCTTGGATTAAGGATAAATCAATTACATAATTATGTGTGACAAATTAATACACCAAATATAAGTGGATATTAATTGTAAAACAATCAGAGATTATTAACACATATTCATAGAACGAAATATTAAAGGATTACAAGATTATCCCAAAAAATCAAAATTGGGTTAAGAAGTTCCCTTGCAAAAATTTGACAGCCTAACGGCGTCACTACAAAATTCAGAAAATCAGTTGATGAGAGATTGAATGGTATCTCATCACTTGGACATAAACATTACATCAATAAGGATATATAATAACATATCCCAACATAATAAGATGTAAATTAAAAGACATAACAAAATAAGTCTTTTAAAAAGAGGAGGGTGAAAGGTTCCCTTACCGATTTGGGCAACTTTCGAAACGTACACCCCATGAAAGAAGGTACATACAACATTGATGTAAATGCCCATAAAAGAAAGTATATTACACAAAGAGTAGAATAATGGATAGTAAATACACCACTCAAAGGAAATTGTGGCAAATGTAGCATAAATCTCACGTGAAAAAAAGTTAGATGAAAAATCACTTACGAAAACACGGCAGCCTAACGGCGCCACTTAAAACTTCCAAAAATGGATTGATGAGATCAAATAGGGTCTCTCATCATATTACAATAAAATTTACGGAATGAAGAATATAAAATCACATCCCCAGTCATAACAGAGAAGAGATTAAAATAAGTGACATAAAGGAGAGTACTTAAAAAAGAAAGAGAGAGGTTAGGTCTCTTACGAAAATTCGGCAGCCTAACGGCACCACTCAAAACATCCAAAATGGATTGATGAGAGATAATAGTGTCTCTAATCATATGAACATAAAAATTACAGTAAGAGTAATATAAAAGAACATCCCAATCACAAGAAATATGAGCTTTAAAGGAATGACATAAAAGAGTGTACTTAAAAAGAAAGAGAGGAGTAGGATACCTTACCTCGGGTCCGACTTGACTCGATCGTTCTTTAATGTCCTGAATAATAAACTTGAGTTAATTTATACTTGTTTAAGAAACTTTTTCAAGTTAATTATTCCTTTTATATCACCTATTTACATGTTATAAACATTATTTAATCATTTATGTTAATAATGTTTGTTTTGTCGATATTTGGTTCTTAAGTCGAAAGTGGACTTCTTACAATTACATGTTGTTCGTGTGGTCAAAGGTTAATTATATCCAGAATGATATTCATGATTTGGATATCAAATATATCATATATATCAATAATATACATGTATTTATAATATGACATAATCATTTAGAGGTAAGAAATGAAATGCACTATTTTTGGAGATGGTAAGCCGTACGTACGCATGAACGCTACTTTCATTTCTATGTCATATTAATGGAATTAAAACTAAATGAGAGGTATGTATATTTTAATTCCAGAATTATATTCATCACTTATATGTAACATAAATCATATATAATACTTTAATTACATACTTTATACATCCCACATATGGCATTATCAAATCAAATCACTTTGAGGGGGCAGTAGTCCGCACTTCCAAAAATGAAATTATCTTGTCTACCCACAATGGAAACCATAAAGGTATGCCACAAAAGAAAAATACAGAGGCTTAATTAAAACATAAACATATTATATTTCATATATAAATATATTTACATCATAATTTACACCTTTTAAGGTGTTATATGAGTGTTGAAAAATCATCATTTCGTGAGGCAGAAATTTTCCATCAACATAAACAGTATGTTCTTTAACCATTTGATGTAGGTGTGTGTATGTGTAGCTCTAATTCTTCTTATAACAAAATCCTATTATATTTAATATATTGGATTTGTTACAACAGAAATGAATAAAAAGAGTTTAGGGGGGTGGAGAAGCAAAACAAAACAAAATAACACAAGTGAAGACATTACCTTAAAATCGGGTAACTCTTTTTTATTTTAGCTCAAAGGCTTCTTTGGGAAGACTTATGCCCAATGTGAGGCTTCAAGGAGTTATAGAGGGATGTTGAGAGACAAAATGGTCAGGGTTCGTCCGAGCCAAAGGCTTTGGAAGTGTGGGTAAAGAGGTAGAGTTGGGGGCCTTTTATAAGAGGAGAGGAGGGGCACTCTTGGAAAGTAAAGAAATATTACTTTATTTTAGAATGAGTTTCGGATTTATAATGGTCCCACATTGATGTGTTTCAAGGATAAGGTGATAAGGGTTCGAAATCCACCCATCCAATATGTTTTGTACATGTCTAGGTCTTATATTTTACATAATCCTTCCATTTTATTTAAATCGTTAAATAATGAGGTCATCGCTGCATCATGATGATGTCATAAATAATATAATTTATTAAATGTCTAAAAATTATAAAAAAACTACTATGATGTAGTAAATCATTTTAGCTTTCCAATGAATATTTATAGTCCAAAATATGACTTGAATAACCCCATGTAAATTTTTTTTTAGTAAAACAACTCATGTTTGTCTCATTTTAATTTAATCATTAAATAAAAAGGTATATTTGTCATTTTCCAACCAAAGTGTCTCCATGGGGTCCCCATGTTGACCCATGGATTTTCTTGGTCGTCCATGACTCATCCAATGATGGTTGAACATGTGTCTAGGTCATTTAATTTTATTAAAACATTATTCATACCTTAAACTACACTAATTACCTCTAATCGCGATTAAAAACTTAATAAGTTACTATTCACCAAAAAAATATTTTCATCCCATTGAAACACATTTTACTTCTTAATTACAACCATGTATGTCGGATTTTTTAAATTCAAAACACAAATATGGCAAAATAAATTTAAACGGAAAATCAGTTTTTATAAGTACCACTTAGTGGTTTCAGTATTCATCAAAAATTGAAGTTTTTCAGAAAATTACAAAAAATTCACCCTAAGATATATTTGATATTCCAAATTCAAAAATGATGTCTATTTTACAACATTCAAAACATATAAGTTTCATTAATTAATTTAATAATTAATACCCACTGTCAAAACAAATAGCGTGTTTTTATGAAACAAAATGTATCAAAAGATTGACACTAGTTTAAGTCCGATTTCAAAGTGAAATTAATTCCAACGACCACTATTGGATTAAATGGTAAAAATATATTATAATTTTACTTTAAAAACAATTCAAAAGATAATATAATCATATATATAAATTAGATTAAAAAGGGGTTTTGAATTAAAATACAACATTTTTCACTATTCATTAAAAAATGAACTTTATCGGAATGAAACAAAAAATTTACACAAATTAAATTTTGATGTCTCAATTCTAAAGAAGAATTTTATTTTGTCAAATATAACACATACAGTTGTCAAAAAGTGGTTTTAAAATAGGTTTTCCATCAAAAGGTGGTTAATCGACCTTTAAAAGAATATAAGAATGTTTACACTTAAAATTGGATTCATTCGCATTTTTAATCCTCTAACATTTATTGTAAAAAGTAAAAATATTTGGAATACATATATAATCATTTTTAGTTAGTTCTATTCATTTCCGTCATTACAATGTCTAGGCGTTAACTACCATTTAAAATAATATTATTTTATTATTAGAGTGCAATGTAAGATTCCCAAGATACTCGTTGTTGCGTATTGGGTACGCCATCGAGCATAGAGTCACCTTTAAAATAATATTAATATTTTATTCACAAAAATGGATAAATATAAAAAAGTCATATTCTTTATTTACCTGGGGTGTTACATTTATGTTTATTTTTTTGAATCATGTAAGAATGATTTCACAATGAAATTCTTGGGACCTATATCTCCTTCCAATGCATTAGGTAAATATTTATGTCTAATGAGTTATACATGACTGGGAAGACAAGTAAATCGGTTTTATAAATACATGGAAATAACAAGAAGTAAACCCAGTTCAGTAATAGACTTTTTACACTATGATTGTCTTGGCTTCAATACCTTGTCTACAATGAAAGTCATATTATGTTATTATTATTTTTCCACAATTATATGTTGTATTCCTACTCTATTATATCATGGTTACTTTTCCATTGTGATCAATGCCTTATATAATACCACGATTTATTTCATGACACAAGATTTTGAGGTTTAATTGTTATGTTCTTGATTTTACATTCAATTTTTTATGGTATGTTTTATGTTTTCCATGTTTACCCTTACGTAAAATTTTATCACAACTTTTGTCTTTTCTATTTTAGCACATATTTAAATAATCGTTTTTGGTAGTATAACAAAAGAAGAAGATTATTATGAGAGATATGGAAAATCTTTCACAGTGGTTAGATGATTATGTTCCAAATTTCTAATGAAACTAAACTAATATAGTCATTGGGTATCTATTTTTGTCATGTATTAATTATTCAAAAATCAAAATGTAATGTCTATGTACATCATGATTGGGTCTCTACAAAGGGTGAGCTCAGATTCATAGTAATGAGTGGAATAAAACATAATCTTTTAAAACATTCTTTAGCGACCAGCCCCTGATATCCCAGAGCTATAGTCAACTATCAATTGAAGTAGCATTATTAGAAGGAATCAAGCCTTTATAGACTGATTAATATATTATTCTTGGAAAACAATATATGTAATTTAGATTCTTATTTCAAATTTATAAAAACATTACAACATTTTATTTTTTTCTTCTAATAAAATAAAAAACCTCAACTAAAATTATAATCTACCTAGTATATTCTTATATATAATTCATAGTATGCATCATGCAATATTTTAGAAAGAATGATAATAAGGGTGATATAAAATGCTTAGTAAGGGAAATATATAATATAATAAATATTGAATCAATGAGAATATACAATATAACATTGTAAATAACTGGAATTATATTCCATTCACATATGTAGTTCAGGAAAAATAAATATGGAATCGCATGACAACACAATGCATTCCATTAATCAATGAAATAAAAAGTAATGTATTTATAGATATGTCGAAAAAAATATCATTGATGAATAACAACTTAAACTTCCATGAGGGTAATGATTTCTTTATGGATGACATGTCATTGTCAGTTGAGGAACAATTACCATCAAGACCATTCACAAGATGGTTTAAAACTAAGGGTATAAATCCATTTTCAAAATTATTTGTCTAATGAGAACATGTTTATGCATCGAAGAGGTATATATTGTTTAGTATCCAACTGTCATTTTTATTCCAAATTTATCCACATATTGAATGACCAAAACATTTCTTATCAAATAACCATATTGATTGAGGAATATTGATCTGTTAATAATTCCCTTATTAATAAAATAACCATCAATGCATACATAATATGTATAATGGAATACTGTTTAGGTTATAGTATTATCCATAATATGTGTAATGAATAATTAGGTTAAATTCAATTCTCAATGATCATATGATGTTGTATATTTCTAGGGAACATAAATTATAAATTGAGTAAGTGAATGTGAATATTATCTTCTGATAAATCAGTAATAAACCATCTAACGGAATAATATATATGGTTTCCATATAACAAATACAGGTGGAGGAAAATAGTGGTATTTTATTATTAATAAAATAATGGATTAACATTCAAAAATATTCATGTGAAAACACCCATTTCTATTAAAAAAATTTGAAAAAATGTTTTTGAATAAAAAATAATCCTTTTAAACAAGAAATGTAGGCTTCATGGAAATGATGGTGGATGAATCCATATATGTCATACTAGGTAAAAAATAATATTCCTATTTAATAGAAAAAGGTAAAAAATCGTCATTGAGAAAGTGACATAACGATTCTATTGACACATTGATAAAAGAAATAATGGTAAAAAATAATGTACTAAATAAATTTAAATAAATTTTTGGAAACCGTTTAATAAAACCGGAATTTTAGAATTAAATAGGTTCTCTGACTAAGGAGAGATATATATTCTGGTTTTTAGATAAATATATTCAAACCAAATATTAGTTAAGAGGAGTGAAAAATGGAACCAATATAAGAAATGGTCATGAATAACTAGAGAATAATGAAACTGTTTTTTTAATTGTTATATATTTTGATCGAATGTACATTTTGTTGAAGGATAATTAGGATTAGTCTTAAGGAAAATTGTCATTAAACATTCTGATGTCACTAATACCACTTTGAATAATTTTTAAATAAAAAAACATGATTATATAAAATTAACTGAATGTATTAAATACAACTAATGTAAAATAATTTCATGATATAATATATCAAAAAAGGAATTTGGTACACAACATAAAATAAGTAAGTGATGAATATGAAATTTATCTTATGAATGTAAAAACGGAGATGGAAATCCCATACCAATGTGGCAGAAAATGAATTGGAAACCACAAAGGTATTAATAATTAAATAAAATAGTTAATATCCATTTATATAATAGGGTTCATGATATTATATATCAAATTGGAAATATATTCACTATATATATGAAATTAGATACACAAAAATAATCTCTTCCTCATAGAAATAATGGTGATACAAGAATTCCTTACTATGAGTTTCGTTTCAGTTGAACATCCTTTATCATCTTGTATAATAAACTTATATTAATTTTATAATTTCATTAGAAAAATGTTATTTTTTATATTTACTTTCATTTCAGTTTTCATGTTGTTTTATAAATTTACTAAAAAATTATGTTTATGTGGTGTTTTTTTACCAAATTCATATTATGTGTCAAAACAACTATTTTTGGTCAACTATGGTCAAATGGGTAATTATATAAAATCTAAAAAATAATGAAAATGAAATAATTATAATATTGGAACATCAATATTACTTTTAAAATCAATCGTTAAATATAGTTATTAATAAAAGCCATTGGTACACTCATGCAGATGGTATATCGTACGTACGCATGAGTGACATTCCCATTTTTAAATGATCATTATGGAATGAAGGTATATAAATAAAATATTTTTGGAATAATAATTATATAATAAACACCATTTAAATTAATCATATATAATTGTATATATATTAATGTGATATAAGTAGAATCACACCATTTTGAGGAGGTGGTAGTCCACACGTCCATGAACAACGTTATCTCTTTTTAAGTGTGTGAATGGGTAATAAATAAGATGATATATATATATATTATTTAGAATAATATAATTGTTTCATTAATATCATGTTTATGGTGATCATATCACTTATGTTTAATTATAGCTTTTGATTTATATGGTCCATGAACCGTGAGAACAAATCACATCGCTTTGATGGGGTGGTAGTCTACACATCCTCAAACGATGTAATCATATTAACATAAAATTGAATGTATAAAATTTATGTATTATAAAAGGTTTTTTGGAGTATAAAGACATAATAAATATCATATTTAAAATATATAAACAATGTATCCAACATAATTTCCACCATGAGAGGCTTTAAGGGAAAACATAACAATCCTTATTTCTGGAGGAATTAGTTCAGCACACACAGAAACAATATGTTCGATTCCATTAGATGGATGTGTATGCATGTGTAGGTTAAACCATTAGAATATGAAAAATCCTAGTATCATGAGTAAAAAATTCTTTTAACATCAATAGAAAAAATATATATATTAGGAGGTGGAGAATGGAAATGAATCTAAAAATCTTGAGAGATTGTTTTACCTCTTAATCAGGTAATATGATTTTGATTATATGAAAATGATTCCATGGGAGTATTTATTCACTAATGGAGGATTAGAGATATATATTATTATTGTTTGGAATCTATTTGGGATGATATTTACTTCGAATAAGAGGTTTTAGAGGTATGATGAATGGGTATAGGTGGTGGCCTTTTATAGGGAAGGAAAAGGACTCACTTGGTACTCTAGAAATAAAGATTGGTGTGTACATGTCTGTTCTTAATAAAAGCCATAAAAAACCAATAATTTAAGTTTCATGGCACATATATTGTAATAAAATGGGATTTCTGAAATTTTCTAGGTAATTTGGGCGCTTAAATTAAAGTCTTAGTACTTTGTTAAGGTTAATTTTTCCTTAATAATTGTAATTAATTTGAATACATTACAATATTTTTTTGTATAAAAAAATAATATATTTAAAGATATTGAAAATTATTCTTATTAAAAATATGGAATAAAATTTTTCAAATTCCAATCACATAAGTGGAGAAAATTAAATTAAATTTATTCACACAAAACAGGATGCCAATACAAGTTTTTTTGTAAAAACGTCCAAATAATGGATATTTTTTTAGTAACATTCAATTTGAAAGTGATTAAAACTACATAAATTTTATTAATTGATAAAAATATTATTTAAATTTAATTTTAAACCAATTAAATATATAATTTAACTTTATAAATAAATTATATTAAAAATCAGGTTTGAATTGAAATTCAGTATCAATAAACCTTCGTTAAAATATAAAATGTCCCAGAAAAATATTATTATTTAAACCTAACCTAATTATTATGTTTTTATTTAAATTATGACGATTGTTTGAAGATACTAAATCAATTTATGTATCAAAATTCATATTTAAAATGGGTTATCTATTAAATGGATGTAAAACATCTTTTAAAAAATAGGTTTTTATATGTGAAATATGGGTAGTTCCGATGATTTTCATATTAAACCTAATAGATGAAAATGATAAATATTTTATTAAATAAATAATATATATATATTGCATTCAAATAACGGACAAATTTTAATTAATTTAATTTATTAGGGTAAAACATCTTTTTGATCATAAAAATGGTTTTATATAAAATCATTCACTTTATATTCAACTGGATCCTATATTCATTTATAATTAATTTATAACCTATGAATTAATTTTGTATTATTAAAAATCATATGTTTTTATAAGGTAGTTAATTCTATTCATTAAAAATAATACCATGACTAAGATATATAATTTTAAATTAAATAATTATATTTTAGTAATACACTATTTTTCTGGTGAAACTAAATCCTACATGAATCACAAACCTTCAAGGAAGATCGCCCATGCATGTAACTCAAGATTTCAAGGAACTTCACTATTTAATATATATAAAATATCAAAAAATATCTATGTTTAATGTGACACAATATAACTCGGTGTTTCTCTTATTGAATCTATATTAAATTGTAAATATATTATAATTTATACAAATATTATATTATCCTATATGCTCGATATCACATGTCTTACATGCTATTGAATAAAAAGTTATTACATATGGATTTCGGTGCATCACATTCCCCCACTCATTTAAATTCTTTCTTCTAAATTAAATACCTATTATGGTGCTAAATTTTTTGATACTTCATAGGTTTTAAATCCCACATCATGGTAGGGGTTTATAAGTAATACTTTATAAATAGATAATATAATGTAAAAAATGTCACATGGATTTTTGTGTAAATAGGTATCTATATAATATAACAACAGTTGAAAGAAAATATATGTTCTTAGATGAATATCATATATATTTATAGGGATCGAATGAGGTTATCAATAAAAAATTTGTTAATGATCAATGGTATGTTGGGGCCTCAAATTGATAAATGGTTGATGATTTATAATTCCATTTACTACATAGAATATTAGTTATTAGTAAAAGATTTTTATTAAGACAATTTACTACTGTTGGATAATCATTAATATAATGAAATATTCTTACATGATAGGTTTCAATCTCATTTGAACAATCCTAACTTTTTGCTGAGCTTCGATCAAATTCTAAATCATCACTTTAACCCCAAAAAATTTATTACCGATAATGGATTTTTTTTATTCCCGAAACACTAAAAGAAACATTTAAATGATATTTAGGCCTATAAAAGAGTGACATGTATTTCTATTTGTCTTTAACTATCAAATGAATTAAATATTGTTAGTATATTAATTTCAAATCTTCAAAAATGTTACTATTGGTTCATCATATATATATATATATATATATTCACAAAAATGTGTACATAAAAAATGAAAATTGATCAAGGATATTTTGTAGGTCATGGGTCGTCTTGAAACACTTATCATCCTTCAGCCATGGGTCTATGACATGTGACCTTCCTAGATTTGAATGTTTTACACCCAACATATAAGTTGTCATTTTCTAAAATGATATTAACATAATTCCCAAACAAAATGTGATGGACACCATTGAAATTAAGTCAATCACTAAATATCCTTTTAACTAATGTTTTCACTACATCCTTAAAACATAAATACTTCGTTTTTTATATCCATATTGGAACATCATTTCTTTAGTGTTTATCTATATTATCATTAGTTCGATTTTTGAATTATTACACCTTATCTGCATTCTAAAACTCTTTTGGTTAAACCTATGTTACCTATTTAGTATCAAAATCATTTATAATGGTTTGTAATGAAAAGGTTGATATTATTATGCATATTCTTATAGATTGTCAAAATTGGTGTGTAGTAATCCTCATTATCATGTAACAGGTTACCCTGAGATAATCCCAAAACACATTGATGAAGTTTTTACTCCTAGGTACATTTGTGCTATAACCATATCCACTTGTAATATACCGACGTGGATAAATTTCTATGAAAACCCGCAAAATATATACTTTATCAAAATTCTAGATTTTCATGTATACATATCATATAATTATATATTTGGGTTATCTTCTATAACAAACATTTTTCTAAATCTACTTCCAAAGGTTTCTATTGAACATTTATGGAAACCAAATCTAGTGACCCATCCAAGATAACCAAAAGATGAAGATTTATGTCAATTAAATTGGCATGAATACAAGGAATCAAGCACCGAATACCAAAAAGTTTTGTAGTCTTGGAAAACTATATACAAATATGAAAATTTAATAACAAATAGATAAACTAAATGAAACATTTTTTTCTTGTAAACAATTAATTAGCATTGAGGATCACTCTAACCGATATAGTATATTTATTCATATAATTTATTGAATAAATCATGGAATCCCTTAGAAAAAACGTAATAAGGGTGATATCAAATGCTCACAAAGAGTAAAATACAAATAAGTAATAATGAATCAATTAGAATAGTAAATATGGAATGTTAAATAATATTAAATTTATTCAATTAAAATAACTAGATAAGGAAAATTAAACATGGCTAGGTATGGAACTAAAACACATTCCATTAATCAATGAACTGAAATGACTTGTATCCATAAATATGTGAACACAAAATCATACGTATGAATAGTAACTAAATGGACTATAATGGATATTATTTCATAATGGATGTGATTTTTAGGCACATGAGGACATATTACCATCTAGGACTTTCAATAGTTTGTTTAAAACTAAGGGTAAAACCCATATAAACAATTATTCATCTAATGAGACCTGTCTATGAAACGAGAAGCTATATAATGTTCGGGAACATCACATAATTTCTAATCCATAGTATCCCTGATATTGAATAACCAAAAATGCCTTGTCAAATATCCTTATTTATTGTTGAATATGGATATATCAATATTTACTAAATTCATCAAATAACTGTAAAATTAGGTACTATATATCGAATTGTATTCAGCTTTCGAAATAGTAAAATTCCAAATAAATGTTATTGATAATTAGGATAAATTAATCTATCAATGTTCACGTTCAGTGGAATATTTCCACAGGGCATCAATAATGAATTGAGGAGTGAATGTGAATACTATTGTAACATCCCATGTAAATAAAGAATATAATTTTTTTATGTTTATTAATATTAGTAAATTAAATATTAATTTTACTATAAATGGGATTGTATGATCGATGGAAAATCGGATACACAACAATGAGTTTCTTTGAAAAATTACGTTGCACAAAATGTTGTGTTATACCAAAAAAATAATATCATAATATTATTTTTTTTGGTATAGTAGTTTACAATTAGCCCTTTTATTGGTGGGAATGAATACAACTAACTAAAATAGGATTATATATGTTGGTTAAATGTTTTTTACATTTATCAAATAAATTTTAGAGCCATAAATGTGAATGATTCCAATTTTATGCATAAATACTCTAATATTTTTTTAAAGGTCGATTTACAGCCTTTTAATGAAGAAACCTTTTTAAATATAGTTTTTGTCCAAATTGTATGTTATATTTGACAAAATAAAATACATATTGGGAATTGGGACATCAAAATTTACATTGGGTAAATTTTCTGTATTTTTTGATAAAGATCATTTTTAAATGAATAGTGAAAATACTGTATTTTAATTCAATACTATCCTTTCATATAATTTATTTAAATGGTTAGATTATTTTTTTAAACGGTTTTAATGTGTAATTATATTATATATTTACCATTTACTACAGTTTTTTACATTGGAAGTACTTTCAATTTGAATTTGGATGTAAACAAGTTTAAATATTTTGATAGTTTTTATTCCTTAAAAACACGTTTTTCTAGAGTGGAAATTAATTTTAAATTTATAAATTCAACTTATTTGATTTTAATATGGTAAAATATACATCATTTTTTAATTATGAATTTCAAATATTTCAAAGGATAGTTTTTTGTATTTTTCTAAAAAACATCCATTTTTTGATGAATAGTGAAAACACTTAATAGGAGTTAAAAACCCGACTTTTTCATTATAATGAAATTTTACCCCTTATGTGAATTGATATTTGAAAATATGACATAAATGATTTAAATTAATAAGTAAAATGTGCTTCAATATGATGAAAATGTTTTTTCGATGAATAGTAACTTTTGAATTTTATTTATCGCGGTTAAATGTGAACATAGTAATTTAAGTTAAAAAAATATTATAATAATATATAATTACCTTAACAGTTGTACTAACATTATTTTTGAAGTAATTTACAATCATGATCATCTTTGGTTCTATTTCTGGACCCCATGGAGCCACTATAGATTTATAATGACACTTTATATTAATTAATTTAATGTGATGACAAAAATAACTTAAACATATATCTTTTAGTAAACCAATTTTCACATGGGGTTATATAAGTTATCTATTTTGAATATAAATATTATTTTGAAAGAAAAAAATATTTCCTATATCACGGTATTTTTATAATTTTTGGACATCAAATAAATAAAATTATTTATGACACAATTATGATGTTCTGTTTACCTCATTAAAGAATGATTTAAATAAATATGATTATAAATTTTAAAAAAATATCCAAAAGTGGTCTAATTATTTTTGGGTGAAATTATTTATAATATGATTCAACTTATATTTGAAATTAATGTGTTTTTGGCCTTTTTAAACCGAAGATATGTTTATAATAAAATAATATTTTTCATACTTTCTTATTGAGCCCCTCCTCGCCCATATAAAAGAACACTACTTCTAACCCATTCCTCAAACCACTCAATACCTGTGTCTCAAAAACCACTTCCTAAATAATCTTCCTAAATCCTTATATTTTTTTCTAGATGCATTACCTTGGGCAGAAGGCACTTCAAGTAATCCTTTTGGTACAAACCAAAGGGATTTACCCAATTAAAAGGTATCATATTCTCTTGTGTTGTTTTCATTTATTTTACTTATCCAACCCCTGAACTCTATTTTATTCTTTCTTATAAAATAAAACTAGTATCATAAATATACTATGATGTTGTTATGATAATTATTATAACTAGACATCCACACACCTCCATCTAATGGGTATGGAACATACAGTTTTTGTGGACGACGAACTACTGCATCACGAAACGATGAGTGTTAAAATATCTCAAACCGCCTCTCATGGTGGCCATTATGATGGAATTATATTCATATATGATATATATTATTTTTATTTTTTCTTTACGATTCTGTATTTTTCATTTATATCATACCTTAATGTTTCCATAATGGATAAACACAATAATTTCATCTGAAGAAGTGCGGACTACCACCCCCTCAATGTGATATAACTCATTCATGACTTATGCAGGACATATAAAGGAAGATTTTAATGAAATTATATATTATATTATGCTGTAATTATAATATACTGATGTATCATTATTTTTTAATTCGATTAAAATATGAAATATAAATGAGAGTAACGTTCATGCGTACATACAGCTTACCTTCTCCATGAACAGTGCATTTCATTTCTTATCTTCAAATATTATGTACTATACAAAATACATATATACTGGATTTATATAATATTTATTATATAAAAATCATTAATATCATTCAATCCAAAATGGAGTTTTGACAACATGAAAAACTTGTAATTTTAAGAAGTTCATTTTGACAAAGTACCAAATATCGACCAAACAACCATTATTAACATAAATGATTTCATAAAATTGATAACATGTTAATAAGTCATATCAAAAGAAATAATAAACTAGAAAAAGGTTCTTATGAATGTAGAAATTAACTTTAGTATATTATTCCTGAGATTAATGAATGAACGGGTCAAGTCAGTCATGAGGTAAGGGAACTTCTTAACCCAATTTCCATTATTTGGGTTGATCTTATAATTCTAGTTTAAGTCATTTGATTATGTGAGAAATAAAAATTTATATCTTATCATGTATTTTTACATGATTTATATTTTTTAATGGTGAATACACATAATCGATCTATATTATTTACAAAATGTCCTTTGTAAAGGACTTCGTATCAATCTTCTTTCATTGTGACATAATTTGATTTATAAAAAACTATCTTTTATACAATGTATAATCCCATTTGGCTTTTACTTTTAGTAAAAAGGAGTCATTTTTATATGTATAATTTTACTAAACAAAAAAAATGTTTTTAACGTTTTCAGCGACAATGACCTCTCCACCACCGTAATCGTTATTTGGATTCCCATATAAGCCTTCATGTTTTTACAAGGAAAACAAATCCCTTTTTATGTTTTTGGGTGATTTGGTATTGAAAATAGTTTTTGAAATGGATTGATTATTAATATCTCATCATGATTTCTTTTTATTGCAAAAAAAAATTATATTAGTGAAATGTTTATATTATCAATATTTTATGTGTTATGATTTTATAATGGTACTTAGCCATTTGATGAGTGGTTACGTGATAAAACAAATGATGGGTGGTGCTGTGATAAATCATGATGGGTAATTAAGGTATAGCCTCCAATTAATTGGTTATGGAAGTTGGTCGAATGGCTATTCTATTTAGTGATATGTCTGGTAGTCGACCGTACGGTTATTCCATTTAATTATGTTTATGTCGCAAATTACCATTATATGTTATGTGTTCGTTCTATGGGTTTTATGGTAATATTTTGGTTACAAATGGTATGAAATGATATTTTAGTCAGTAATGAGTATTTACTACTTCATAATGGTGAAAAGTATTTCATATGATAAGGTACTCAGGGTTTACTTGTAGTTTTGAAAAAATAACTTTTTTCATTCTTTATGTACCCCTTACTAAGGTTATAGTGCTCACCCCATGTATTTGAAATGTTTTTCAGGTGGTATAATGTTGGATTCGGTCAAGGATGGGATCATGGAAAATTCATGATGTCTAAAATGTGGAACTAGACATGTTTCTATTTAAGTGTTTTTATTTTATGAAAAAATGGATACTGAGTAGTAGTGTCTATATGTAATATTCATGTTCATATGTAATAGTTATGGCCTAATTCTCTAAAACCCAAAACCTAAAAATTTCAACAATGTGAATTATTAATTTAACTCATGATTTTATAATGTATTAAGGATGGGGCCTTATAGCTTGTATCAATGGGCAGTTTAGAAAATATTAGTTATTAAGATTTTTTGTCAAACACAAGTTCAGTCCCTATTTAAATTATTTTAGTTAAATCCGTGTTTTATAGATTTTTCAGGTCAGGGAAAATATATTACAAATGGAATGAAGAAGATGTCAATCAAAAATCTTATCTCTTCTATATGACATACTTGCAATAATTCATGAAATGTCATGTCCATATGATTGTGAAACTTTTTCTAGCATACAAACTCACTTGGATGTAGTTGTTTAAGATATCAAACACCCCCACTATACCTCGATATCATCATTAATAATGTGATGTAATTAATCAAATCCAATTTTTTCAATATTCTCATATTTTCACAGAAGTTAAATATTATCAATGAAATTTCAAATCTCTTACCTAATCACTAGATTTGGAAACATATTATGATTTTGAAAAAGGTCATCATGATTGAGACACTTACACAAACATTTTATATTTTATTTTATCATATAGTCACAAAGAGCATAATTATTGTATTTCAAAAGGACCATTGATTAAAATATTCAACTCAAACTCGATCCGACTAATTTTTAAAATTCATGTTTTATCAGATGTTTTCAAATTATATGTCATACATGATTATTTTCTGAATCTATTTTTTTCAAACAACCATATGAACCATGTTGTACAAGTTGTATATTTATGATGTAATCAAATGATTTTTAAGGATCTCTAAATCAATTTTTCAATGCATAGACCTTCTACCTACGAGAACAAGATGACGATGAAACTATTTAGACACCATGATAAAGGTATGATGTTATTTCTTCTAGGAATTGTTTTATTTTATCATTTGAAGGTGAATATACATATATATATATATATAATTATGTTGATGTCTTAATGTATTGGGATGAAAATTAAAGCTATAATGAAACCCATGAGGTTAGAACATGTTAGGGTTATTTTTTAGTTTTATAAAAAGGACAACCTATAAGATGGGTGGAAACCCATCGCGTCTAGCTAGGCCACATGAATTTAACCCATAACTGAAGGGATACAAGGGCGCATTGCTTACCACTAGCCTACATGAATTACCTAGTTAGTATGAATTATTAGATATAGTTAAATGATTTTATGGATCAATAATAATTTGATTTTGGGGACATATGTTTTCTGAAATGGGTATCTTTAATGTATGAAAATGATTTGGTGATTAAGTGGTAAAGGTTATTTTGGAATATGTACTCTGTTTTGGGGAAACACTATATGCCTATGAAAAATAGAATACATTGAGATTTCAATTGAGGAGTAATGTTAGAATTTAATTTTGAAAGAATCTAAATTTTTATTGTGGATTTATAAGCATTATAGGTTATTAAAGGAAAATATTAACCTAACTTTGAGAATATGTGACTTGGATAATAACACAATTGTATGAGACATTAAAAGTAGTCGATGTTATTTGGTGATCATTGTTGAGAATTACTATGTAAGACATTGCGATTAAATCCTTCCAAAATATGGGATTCAATATTAGTTTGGATTACTTTGATGGATTTTAAGGACAATTGTATATTAAATGGTATTTGTTGAACTTTGTTTATGGTTTTTTGAATTTTGGAGATTAAGAGTGGTATTTTTTTTGAAATGATTATCCTTTTTGGGTATTATGTTGTCTTGTACTAGCCTTTTTAATTTGGTTTAAGGATAAATATGGAATAAATATATAGTTTATATTTTTAGATTATGTGATACTCTAGATGTTGATTCTAGCGCATCACGTGTAACCAAGTCATCAAGAATACTCATTTTTTGGAGAAGAGATGAGTTTCTGGTAGGAATTTAGTAAATAATTAATATCTACATAACAATTAAGTATGTTGCCTTGTATTACTATTTAAACTCAAATATAAATTTCTCACCTTTATGAAATGTAACATAAAAAAATGTTTTCCGTTAACTTTTCTTAATGGGGAATCAAAGACCATTTAACCCATTACAAATTTGTGATTTTATGGTTGTTAACTTTCTCTTAATCATGTTTTATCCTCTCTCTATCAAAAAATAACATTTAGTTTCTCCCCCATATCCATGTTTTCATGGAATACTAGTATAGGTTATATTGGTTGACATTTTTATATATCATTCATTTTTAATTGTTATTTTTATTTATAATTCATCAATGTGGGACATTCAATGAAGATTCAATCCTAATTTTGAAATTGCAAGGACACAATTTCCAAAAGTGGAGATGGTTGTAACAGCCCAAGTAAATAACGAATATGACATTATACATATTTAAAAATATTTTTAAATTAATTATTAATTTTACATTAATGGGGATTCTATGATCAATGACATACCTAATATTCAACCATGGGTTTTTTTAAAACATAATTTACACAAAACGTTGAGTTATACCAAAAAATAATATAAAAATATGGTTATTTTAAAGGGTATTTAACGCATAGCTGTTTTATTGGAAGGAATGAATATAAAATACTAAAATAGGATTATATAATTATTTTTAATGTTTATACATTTATCAAATATATTTTTGAGGCTTAAAATATGAATGAATCCAATTATAAGCATAAATACTCTAATATTCATTAAAAGGCCGATTTACTGCCTTTTGATGGAGAATCTCATTTAAATATATTGTTTTAACTTTTATATTTTCTTTTTGAAAAAATTAAATTCTTCTTTATAATTGATACATATAAATATACTTTGGGTAAATTTTGTTATTTTTATGATAAAGTTTATTTTTAATGAATAGTGAATAGATAATGTATTTTAATTAAAAACTACCTTTTAATATAATTTATTAACATGGTTTGATTATTTTTTATATATTTTTAAACTATAATTAGATTCTATATCTACCATTTAATCCAATTATTGACATTGGAAGTACTTTCTCTTTGAATTTGGACATAAACAAGTGTCAATATTTGGATGGTTTATATTCCTTTAAATCAGGCTTTTTGTTTTGACAGTGGGAATTAATTTTAAATTAACTAAAGAAACTTATATGTTTTGAATTTTGTAAAATTGAAATAATTTTTTATTATGTAATATCAAATATAAAATTGGATAATTTTTTGGAATTTTTCTGAAAAAAAAATCAATTTTTGATTAATAGTGAAAACACTTATTAGTGATTTAAAACCAGACTTTTTAATTTAAATGAAATCAGACTATTTTTGTGAATTGAATTTAGAAAATCGAACATAAATGTTTTTTATTTTTATGTAAAATGTGGTTCAATATGATAAAAATAATATTTTGTGAATAGTAACTTTTGATTTTTATTTACCGCGGTTAAAGGTTAATAGGATAATTCACGGTAAAAAAAATATTATTATAATATATAATTATCTTGACACGTGTCCTAACCTAATTGGTTGAGTCATACCTGACCATTTCTATCCTTGGGTCTATTTTGGGACCCCATAGAGCCACTAAAGTGTGATAATGACACTTTATATAAAATAATTTTAAGAAAAGGCAATATTGACTTAATCAAATATCTTTTATTAAATCCGAATTTACATGGGGTTATATAAGTTATCACTTCAAGTATAAATATTATTTTGAAGCTAAAATTATTTCATAGAACATAGTATTATTTTATAATGACTATAATTCAAATAAATAAAATTATTTATAAAACAATAGTGATGCAGTGTTATCTCTTTAATGAATGATTTACATAAATCAGATAATAAATATTAAAACAATATCCAAAAACCTATCCAATTCTTAGTGGACTATTTTATTTCAAATATTAGTAATCATATATTTTCATTTTATTAGTTTTTGATCTTTTTATACTAAAGATATTTTTATAATAAAATAATATTTTCAACATACCTAAAGAGCCCCTTCTACTGCTTAAAAAAGGACACCACTTCTATCCCATTCCACACACCTCTCAAGCCCTTTTTCTCATTGAAAATTTTCATAAATAATCTCTTTATATCCCTATATTTCTCTAAGATGTCTTACCATAGGAATAAGGCACTTCATGTAAACATTTTGGTCCAAACCAAAGGGAGTTAATTGATTTAAATGTAATATCTTCCTTTATGTTATTATCATTTATTTTACTTCTACAACCCCCTAAACACGTTTTTCATTTTTTTAACAATAAAATCATCTTAAATATAAGTTAATATTGTTATGATAAGTATTCGATCATCACATCCACACACCTTCATCTAATGGATAGAGAACATATTGTTTCTATGGACGACGAACTACTGCCTAATGAAAAGATGATTGATCAAATATCTCAAACCACCTCTCATTATGTCCATTATGATGGCACTATATTTATATATGACATATATTACGTATATTTTTTCGTAATTCTTATTTAATTTTCATTTATTTCATACCATTGTGGTTTAAATAATGGGTGAACATGATAATTTAATTTGAGAAAGTGCGGACTACTGCCCCCTGAAAGTGAGATGACTCGTTCATGCCTTATGTGATATGTATAAAGGATGGAGTTAATGAAATTATATATGATATTATATTGTAATTATAATATACCTATGTAAAATTATTTTTTCATTCCATTATAATAAAAAATTGAAATGAAAGTAGCGTTCATACGTACGTACGACTTACCATCCCCATGAACTGTGAATTTCATTTCTTATATCTAAATGTTATATACAATTATAAATACATATATACTAGATTTCTATGATATATATGATATCTAAATAATTAATATAATTCTATAGATAATGGTATTTGGAATACATGAACAACTTGTAATTAGAATATGTTCATTTTGACTAAAGTACCCAATATCGACCAAACGACCATTATAAAAATAAATGATTACATAATATTTATAACATCGTAATAAGTGATATAAAAGGAATAATAAAATTGAAAATGGTTCTTATGAAAGTATAAATATACTTTAGATTATTATTTATGAGATTAAAGATTGAATGTGTCAAGTCAGACATGTGGTAAGGGAACTTCTAAACCAATTTCTATTCATTGGGTTTATATTCTCTTTCTTGTTTATGTCATTATTTTATTATGTGAGAAATGAATTTTTATATCATAACAAGTATTTATAATTTCATTATGTGTTCTTATAGTGAATACAACAAATAGATATATTTTATTTAAAAAATAATCTTGGTAAGAGACTGCATCTCAATATCCTTTCATTGAGTTGTATTTTGATTTATAGACGAAATTCTTTTATTCAGTGTATAAACCCCATTAAATTTTACAACTATTAAAAATTAATATTTTTTCTACGAAGTTTTTTACATAATGAAAAATGAATTGTTTTAAATGTTTTTGGTGACAATGAACTCTCCATTGCCATAATCATTGTTTGGCTTCCATTATAAGCCTTAGTGTTTTTATAAGGAAAATAAATGGGTTTTTTCTTTTATCGTGTGTTTTTGTATTGAAAATGGTTTTTGAAATAGATCGATTTTTAATATCTTGAAATTATTTCTTGTGATTAAAAAAAAAATTATTACTGAAATGTATATATAATCAATATTTTAATCGTTATGATTTTATAATGGTACATGGAAATTTGACAGGTGGTTATGTGATAAACCAAATGAAGGGTGGTTCCATGAGAAACCAAGATGGGTGGTTACGTTATAACCTCCAATGCATTGGAAATGGAAGTCGGCCATATAGATATTACATTTAGTGATATGTGTCGAAGTAGACCTTATTGTTATTCCAATTAAGTATGTTAACGTTCCAAGTTACCTTTATATGTTATGTGTTCTTTATAGGGGTTTTATGGTAATCATTTGGATACAAAATGGTAAGAAATGGTCTTTTCTTCAGTAAGAGTATTTACTACATCATAAAGGAAAAATTATTCATTATGATAAGGTATTCATGTTTTACTTGTTTTTTTAATAACTAATAGTTTTCCTTCTTTGTGTATCCCTTAATAAACATTTTTCGCTCATCCCATGTTTTTGAAATTTTTTTCAGAGGGAAAAAATTTGAATAGGGTCGAGGATGGGATCATGGAAAATTCATGTCGTCTAAATCATGGAAATAGTTCTATTTCTTTTTAAGATTTTTTATTATATGAAAAAATGGATATTGATTAGTAGTGTCTAAATGAAATATTTGTGTTGATATATAATAGTAATGGAAAAATTCTCTAAAACACTAAACCTAAAAAAACCTCAATGTGAATTCCTTATTTAACTCAGGATTATATAAAATTTTAAGGTTGGGGCCTTATAACAATCGTTGGAAAAATAATGACAATAATCCATATTTTGGAAGAATAAGGATTCCATCAATTCAACAATCCCAAGTGGAGTAAAATAGTGGGTTGTTGTCATTGATGACATAAAAGAATAACATTTAAAAATATTGATCATTAAAATATTATTTTCATAAAAAAACATTGGTATTATTTTTTTATCCAAAAAATGATCCTTTAAAAATTCATAATATGGAATCATAGAAATTATGGATGATGAATTCATTCATATTGTATGGGTTAAAAATAATATTCAGTTGGTATCACAAATTTTTAAGAACTGTCTCCATAGGAAAGAAAAAATATGATTAATATGAAACATTGGTAAAAGTCAAAAAGGTAAAAAATTATTTAACATAGCATTTTAAAAACAATTTTTATAATATTTGAATAAAACATGGTTTTTAGAATAAAATTAGTTATCCGACTAAAGATTGATATAATGTATTGTGTTCTGAAAAACATTTTCTAAAATCATCTTAGTACCAAAGTGTTAAAAATTGCTGTAATACATGAAATGGTCATTAATTAGAAGAGAATAATTAATTGTTTTTTGACAATTGATATATAATTTCTTCAAATGGAAATTCCATTTAGTGATCAATATTATCAGTCTTGAGGAAAATAATATTTAAACATTCTAACATGTCCCGCCACTTTGAAACATTTTTAAATCATAGAACTAATGAAATAAAAATATTAAATGAAATTATTAATTATAATTAATAAAAAATAATTTCATGATATAACATATCATGATTTTTATTATTTACAGAACACATAATAATTTAGTTGTATATAAGACATTTATCTCATGAATGTAAAACCTAAGATGGAAGTCCGTTACCAAAGTGATAACAAATGAATAAAACCCCCAAATGTATTACTCATTAAAAAATTAATTTTAATACCATGTATAAAATAGGATTCATTATATTATAGGTCAATGTGTCATTATGTACACCATATATAACAAATTATGTGCACAATAATAAATTTTCCCTCGTGGAAATATAAGTGAGACAAGATTTCCTTACGTTGAGTTTCTTTCAGGTGAACATCCTCTAAACTCCAGTATAATATACATATGTTAATTTTTCTACTTGATTAAGAACCATTTTCATGTTCATATTTAGATTTATTTATCTTATTTTGATTTTTTATACAATTACTTAAACAATAATGTTAACATCAAGTATTTTTTGACCAAATTCGTGTTATGTGTGAAAATAACTATTGTTGGTCAACTATGGTCTATGGGGTCATGATATAACATATAAATAAAAATAAAAATTACATATATACCATATTTATACATCAGTAATATTTTTAAAATTAATCATTAAATATGGTTTTGAAAATGAGCTGATGTTACACTCATGGAGACATTAGGTTGTACGTAAGCAAGTGTAATATAACCATTTTTAAATGATCATTGTGAAAAGAATGTAAAGAAATAGAATATTTTTAGACATGTAATTATATAATAAATTCAATATTATTTAATCATATATAATAATATATATAATTATAGGATGTAAAAGTAATCACATTAGGTCAAGGAAGCAGTAGTCCACACGCCCACAAACAACGTTATCTTCTTTAAATTGTGTGAAAGGGTAACAAACGAGATCATATATATGTATATATATATATTTATAGTATATATCTAGATAGTTAATAATATTATGAATATATTATTTATGGTGTTAATTTCACTTATTTTTAATTATACCCATTCATTTATACAGTCCATGTGTTGTGTGAACGAATCACTTCCCTTTGAGGGTGTGGTATCCCACATCTAGAAACGATGTTAACGTATGAACATAAAAGATACATTATTATATTTATGTGTTATGAAAGGTTTAAATAAGTATAAATACGTAATAAATTGAATATATAACATATATAAACAATTTTTCAATCATAATTTCCACCATGAGAGTCGGTAGAGGAAAATTGAACAATCATTATTTCATGAGGCAGTAGTTCATCATACACAAAAACTGTATGTTCACTTCCATTAGATAGAGTTGTGTGTATATTTAGGTAAAACGATATGTTTAAAAGAATCCATGTATCTTTATAATACTGGTTTTTTCATACTAGAATATAGAAAAATAGATTTTATGTGGTGGATAATGGAAATGAATCTTAAAAGCCAGAGATAAGGTGTTACCAATTAATCAGGTAACGTTATTTGGTTTATACCAAAAGGCTTACTTGGTAGGATTTCTTCCCAATGGGAGTATTCAATATCGAGGAATAGATTTTTGGGAATCTATATTGGAATATATTTTCTGGTACTAAAAGTTTTGAGAGGTGTGGGGAATGGGTAGAGGTGGTATCCTTTTATATGTATGGATAATGACTCACTTAGTATTCTTGAAAATAATTTAATTGAGAACATCATCTTACATAATAAATATCATAATAAACTAAAAAAACTTAACAATTTAATTTTTCATGGATGAAATATGGACATCCAACAGGTGTTTTACATGTATCTAGGACATTTGGGCACTTAAATTAAAGCACTAGTCTTTTATTAAGATTATCTTTTCTATAATAATTGTAATTATTTTTACTCATATTTAGTAGTATTTTTTTCATATATATATTTTTTATTTATTAGAAATTATAAATTCTTATTATTACAAATATTCAATCCATTTTTTGAAATTCCAATCACAAAGTGGCATAATGTCAATTTAAGTTAATCACAAAGACATGACGACAATGTTGATTTTGAAAGTAAAAACGTCTTATAGTTGGCTATGATTTATAGTCAACATCAATTTAAATTGATTAAAATGGCATAAAGTGCATTAATTAATAAAAATATTTTTTAATTAACCGTTAAAATCAATTAAATTTATAATTTATCCACTAAAAAGAATTATATTAAACATGAAGTTTTGAACTAAAATTCAGTACATTTAACTATTCATTAAAAATGAAATGTCTCCGAAAAAATCCAAAAAATCACTATAACCTAATTATTATGTTTATATTTCACATATAATGAATATTTTGACATATTAAATCAATTAAAGTGTTAAAGTTAATATTTAAAATGGAATCTCTATTGAAATGAGGTAAAATTGACTCTATAAAAATATAGGTATTTATATGTGAAATTGGGTTTGTTCTTATTTATTGCACATCAAAACTAATGGAAGAATATAAATAAAATTATCGAATATATAAATTTTTTATTCCATTAAATTAAATTACAAATTTTATAACATTAATTTATTATGGTTAAACAACTTCTTCAGAATAAAAATGGTTTTATAAAAAAACATATCATTTATATTCATGTAGTTCCTATATTAATTTATAATAAATTTATTACATATGATTTAATCTTATATTATTATAAACCAAATATTTTCAAAATATAGTTAATAGTATTCATAACTAAAAACATTTCATAAATGATATATCATATTATTTTAGATAATAGTATTTTAATAATACATTTTTATTTGGTGAAACTCGGTATTTCATGTAACGCAAACATTCCTGGAAGGTCACACTTCTATGTGACACAATGCATCATGGAAGGTCTCTATTGTGTTTAACACACTCTATATTGGAATATCATGCTTGGAATCTATTGTAAATAATAAACATATTATAAATTATATGGATATAATATTACCTTACAGACTTGTTGTCAAGTGTCATAAATACAATCGAGTATGAGGCTCTTACATTATTTTTAGGGAATAACATTATCCATACCTTATTTAAATTTCATCCTTTCAATTTAATATATATTATAGTGATAAATGTTATGATTTTTCCTATAATTTAAATCCCACATCGTGAGAATAGTTCATAAGTAATACTATATAAAGGAGAGAATTGAGAGTAAAATTCTGACATCGAATACGATTTTCTAGGACTCTATGTATGATAAAAAAAATTATGTAGAGATACATTCATTTAGGAGAAAAGTTAATATTCATGGGGATATAAATAGGTGATAAATCAAAAACAAGAGAAAGATCAATGGAATGTTTCAGCCCGCGAAATTATAAATCGTTGATGGCTTATAAGGCCCACAACTAAACAAAAATTTAAGTATTAGAAAAATATTTAATTTGTAATCAATTTTAATAATGTTGGTAAATTCATGAATATAAAAATATATTCATAAATGAAAGGTTTCAATCTCATATGAACAATATTGACATTAGATTGTGCACTGCTAAAATTCTAATTCATCTCTTTACACCCACAAAATTAAATATCAATAAGGAATTTTTTAATTCATGAATCACTAAATGAATCATTAATAGGATATTAAGGCCTAAAAAATAGTGAAAATTCATACTATTTTTTTTAACTGTCTCCCAAAATAATATTATGTAAGAACCCTGATCCTCTTTTCAGGTATGTTTTTCTTTTTCTGGTGTTTTGAGGAAAAGATGAATTTCTGGAAATTTTTGAAGTACACGCCATGTACTCGGTTAATGCGGGTATCCATGTGTTGTCCATGTAGCCACCTTACACACGTCCATGTGTGGTGACCTGGAGGCCGCTTAAAGCAGGGCTCGGTAAGGGAATGTACACAACGTGTATTCAAAAGTACACACCATGTATGTTCTTTTTGTTTTATTATACATAATGAGGTGGCGTTTGATGGAAATAACGTTCTCTTTCTCAACCTAGTTCATCTGAGAGCATCCGTAAAACCAAAAATCTTCTCTGAGCCCTCGATCATGCATCCACACTCTAATTTGACTGTCGTCGATTGAGTTGTGATCACCTCGATAAGCTCTTAATTCTTCTATAGCTTAATTTCATGATTCTTCCCCTTTCGATTGATATCCTCATTTGAATGTTTTAGATGATTATGTATATCAACAGTTTTCTTGGGTGATTAAATGATTTAGATTCAAATATAGCGATCCACCAATACCGAGGTAGTTGGTTTGTGCCTTTCTGTTGAACGTCTTTGTGTAATATATGCAATTTTGTCCAATACGCTTGAATGGGGTATTGTAAGTTTACCATTTTAACCCTGTTTATTGCATGTAATGATTGTATGCATGATTAGAGGTTAATTGGATGTTAATAGGGTTGATTTCTATGATTTAGAAGTGTTTTCCCATGCAAGTTCTTTTAGGACCTTTTGTTCTTGTTTATCACATTCATATTCAATGATGTTTTCCCATTCCTAGTGCAGTAGGATGGAGTAATTATTTGATCTGACATGCTTGATATGTTGTAGACTATTTAGCCATGTAGTTCTTGAGGTTTACATTGCCTGTATTTCATTTCTATGCTCATTTGACTTAAAGAGGGCCGTGAGAACTTGGTGCAGTATATTATAATGGGAATTAACCACATGAGCTTCGTCATATATTCTTTATCACTTTTTACTACAAGTGGAATTGACCATGTGAGCTTCCTCAGAGAGTCTTTAATCACTTTTGAATATAAGGGGAATTGACTGATAGTGATTCCTTAGAGATTCTTTCTTATATACATATAACTAAACGAGAGGGGATAAGTTGTGTGTACTTCCCAAAAGGTTACCTACTTTGATTAGATGATTACATGATATGTAGAATTTTATGAATTGAAACTATGGAATTGTTAACTGATAAGTACTCCCTTGTTTACTGCTCTTTTACATATTCCCTGCCATATATATTCACTAACTGTTAGGCATAGATCTTTTGGTGGCCGCCTACTAGGATTAGTCTTCGAACCTATTTGGGTCATGATTTTGGGCCCAAATTGATTTTATTGTTGTAGGTATAGATAAAGTCAATCACCCTTATACTTTTGTATTTTACTTCTTTGGAGATGGAGAACATGGGACCGTGCTGATCCTTATGATGCTGAGGAGTTTATCTGTTTTCTTTTGTACTTGGTTTATTTCTATATTCAATCATTGTGACTTGTTTGGATGTTTTCCTAGACAAATGTATCATTCATTATTTATATATTTGGGCTCTAGTGGTTTATTACTTCTTCATTTTTTACTTATTTCATGTTTTACTTCTTCCGCTATTGCTATTTTTACTTCCACTGTGTTACTATGTATATGAACGCATCGTTTCCCCACTATCACACCCAATGCCCTCGCTGCTAGTCAGCAGCCTCTAGAATTCGAGGAAATGCACTTAAGGCCACGTGACCAACTAGGTACGGGGTGCCTTTGGTTGGCTTCCAGAACCTGGACATTACAAAATTGTATCAAAGGTATTATTTTCTTCTTGACTTACTGTTTGGAGCTTATTTATAGGGATAGGATGGAATTGGTAATTAGTAATATGATGTGACCAAGATTAGCAAACCACTGTATAGGGAAAAGACAATATACCACATTTATTGTAATTCATCTGGTTTTTTAAATATTACAATCGATTTGATTTCTCCTGGAGGGATTCACGTGTTTTACGCTGTTATTGTGGATGTAATTAAGGTTCTATTTCTATTGAAACCAGATGAAATGAGGGTGTTCCATCTCATTCATCATATAGGAACTTGCTAGAAATCACATGTCATGAATTTTTTCCATGGCATTTAGGGTGAATTAGCGATTTCATGTTGTTGTGATAGATTTTGTTCTAGATATGCATGCAGTTTTGATATCTACTTTGATAAAATACCTCTTGTTTGATAGGGTATTGCGCTGTGTAAGGTTTTTTTGAATAGATGCCAAACGTTGGTTCATGAGGTGTTATTGGCCCTCATGAATCGGAATTTGGTGGATCATTGATTTCGTTCCTAGTTTATTACATGTATAAGAATACAAACTATGAATCGCGAGAAATTTGGGGCCTTAAAGATCATAATTTGCTACCTTAATGTCTGATTCAGTGTTTTTCTGGGTTTCGGTGCAGTTTCTGAGGAAAACTGTCTGAAAAAACCTATAATACATGGCGTGTAATGTTGAATAAAGTCCATGTATTCTACTATATTGGATGAAACTGTTTTTTTAGTATATGGTGTACACTGTATGTACACGTCGTGTAGTCTCTAACCGTGTCTCAGACTATGTGGGAAGGGACATGGGGTATGGAATCTTTGGCAGGACACACCATGTACCTGATGTACATGTCGTATTGTAGAACTGTGTAACTAGCCTTTTCACTAACAAAATTGGTAGGTTGAGTCTTTTCTAAATACAACCTGTGTCCGTCTGGAACACACCGTGTAGTGTAACTCTTGTACCCAACCATGTAATGAACAACACTTGTTGGAAAACTCTTCCTAGTACACGTTGAGTCCAACTGGAACACGCTGTGTAGTGTGTTCCATGTATATGGTCATGTCACTATCAATATGGGTAGGTGAAACTTTCCTAGTACATGTCGTGTCTGGAACAAACACATTGTGTAGTCTTATTCTAGGAGAACCGTGTCGCTTAGTCGTGAAGAATAAATCTGGTAGGGGAAGTGATGTCTAGAACATGCAATGTGTTTATGAAACATACCTTGTGTTTGGGTTGTTGCATGACCAGTCGTGGAAGGAGTACACCCCCATGTGAAATAATTAATGGAACACACCATTTAGGACTCATAAAAACCAACTATCCATGTTTTGGAAAACATCAATGGATTCATTATATTGGTCCCCTCTATTACTTCTATGTTTTTAGTCCCAATTAATCTTGATCTTTGGTGTACGCTTGACCTTGCTGTGTCTTGCCCCCGAGACATCCTTTGGTTTAATGCCAGTTATAGGGCGGTGATCAGACACAAGATATGGATTCTCAGGGAATGCTGAAAGATCCTCCAGTAGTGCCAGTATTGGCACCAACAAGTATACCTGTCCCAGGTGTCGATGCATAGTCTAGGGAGTGATTTCTGAAGATGATGCAAACCTTCCATGGAACACCACCTCCAGCCCCGTCAACTGTAGAATTGATGTTGGTCTTTTAGCAACTGCATCCTCCCACTTTGTCAAGGGATGTAGGACCCCAGGCTGCAGTGTCATGGCTAGAAGCCATGTTGACAGTCATCGAGAATCTAGAGATGCCTTCAGAGAGGAGGGTAAATCCCACTTCTTAAATGCTTCGAGAGTAATCCAAGAGGTGGTGGGATTTGAAATCACTGGAGATACTCTTGTAAAATATGAATTGGTATGAGTTTAAACACTTCTTCTATGATTTATTCTATCCGGTGACCTTGAGGGATGATTGAGCTTGGGAGTTCATGAGTCTCCAGAAGGGTACTCTTTCTTTTATGGAGTATTCATCTTCCTTCACTGACCTGCAGAGCTTTACACCATTTCTTGGGGGTATGATTTGTTCCTTGCATGGACGTTTGAGGATGGTCTAAGGAAAGAAATATAATCCCTGGTGAACATCATCACGTTGACTTCGATATCCACAATAGTCAACCAGGTGCTGATCACAGAGCGTAATCTATTGGATTCTTTAGCAGTGATCCAGGGTGGTTCAACATCCAGGGTTACTACATCGCCGGTTGATAACAGGAAGCACTGTAGCGAGACTATACCGGGATATCAGTGTAGTTGGTATGCATATTTTGGGGGATAGGTGGTGTGCTTCTAGTGCGGTAAAAGCAGGCATACGAGGCCACATTTCCTAAGAGACCAGTGGAGTGCCGATATTGCGACAAGATGGGTCATCCTCAGTGCTTCTGTCAGATCTTCTCACCAGTAGTTAGTGAAAAGGGTTAAACTAGGAATCCATGTTTAAGAGTAGCACTGCATGTTACTCCTTAGTCATGGAATTGATGTTCTTCCGGTCGTTCGGGTCGAGGTGGAGGTCATGGTCGTGGTAGCCAGTCGCCCGATTTTTAGCGACAACAGGTTGGATCAGCTCAGAGTGGTCAGGCAGGGTCCCAAGGCCATTGTGTAAGCTTATCTTTTAAGTGGAGCAGACCAAACAGAATTAGGATCCCAGACCATCTACAGTTTGAGGTACGATTCTAGGTGCCTCATTTTATATTCTGCTCTTATCGATACATGGGTTTCTCATTGATCTGTTTCTGTTGCTTTTGTGTAGAGCCTTGGGCTTTATATCTTTTATTCTGCTGATATGTTCACACTAGACACTTCATTGGGGAATAAAAACACTAGTGTATGTTTGTTCAAGGAGTTCCCTATAGTTGTGGGAGGGTGTTACTTCTTATGGGACCACTATCTTCTATAGATGACTGAATATGATGTCATTCACGGAATGGACTGGTTAGTTCCCTTCAATGATATTGTCGATTGTTATCGTCGTATGGTTAGTTTTGAATCACTATAGGGAAGATCATTTTTTTCACAAGGGATAATGGGATGCCACAGATACTAGAGTGGGAACTGAGAATAATGGGTTGGTAGGAGTTATAGCCCAGATTTCCAGCCTTTATCTGGACGATCAGGGGACTTCACAGATGGGCATTTCTCTAGTGGTGGATCATTTCAGAGATTTCTTTCCCGAAGACTTTTCAAGATTGCCTCCAGAGCATGAGGTAATATTTTCTATTACGATTGTTCCAGAGGCGGCACCAGTGTCCATTCATCCTTATAGTATGGCTACACCAGAGTTGTAGGAGCTCAAGAGAAGTTAGAGGAGTTGTAGGCGAAGGGTTTCATCCAACCCAGTACTTCACCTTGGGGTTCACCTGTCATGATTGCATTGAAGGTGGACATTACCCTCAGTCTTTCTGTGGATTACCGGAAGTTGAACCAGTTGATGGTTAAGAATCAATATCCCATGTCGAGGATTAATGATCTACTTGATCAGATTCAAGGAGCCTAGGGGTTCTCGAAAATTGACTTCAGATCTGGTTACTATTAGTTGTGTGTTAGACCATCAGATATACATCTTATAGTCTTATAAATCATGTATGGACTATTATAGTATGTGGTTATACCATTCGGTCTCATGAAAACAGCTGTATATTTCATTGCACTGATGAACCAAGTGTTCTATCCATACATTGATTCTTTCATGGTTGTCTTCATGGATGATATCTTGGTGTACTCTCGCACTCGACACAACCATAACACACATTTTTGAGAACATTCTAAGTAAACTGAGAGAGAATTAATAATATTCAATTCTCTCAATATTCCACTTTTGGATAGACCATAATCATTTTATCGGTCATGTTATCATATAGACAGGAGTATCAATAGGCCTTGAGAAAGTGAGAACACCTGTTTCCTAGTAGTAGCCAAAGAACATCTCTAAGGTGTGAATTTTTCGAGTATTGGCATGATTCTAATGAGATTTCATACATGTCGTTTCACACATAGCAGCTCCACTGAAGGGTCTGACTAAGTAGTTTGCATTGTTCTTATGGTCAGATTCTTGTGAGTCAGCCTTTCATGAGCTAAAAGGGAGGTTGACATTAGCACTGATACTAGTTCTACCAGATCTGAGCCAGAGCTATAATGTGTACCTTTATTCTTCAAGAATTGATTTTGGAGTTGTGCTTATGTAGGGGGAAGGGTCCGTTGCATAGGGTTCTAGGTAGTTGGGTCCACATGAGAGGAATTACCCGACGCACGATCTGGAGTTGGCTGTTGTAGTTCATGCTTTATGTTATTGGAGACATTATCTTATGGGAGGCCATATTGTGGTTTTCACGAACCAAAAATGTCTCATCTACATCTTCGCTCAGTGAGATCTAAATTTGAGACAATGAATGTCGGTTGAGTACCATCAGTCCTTTGACTTTGAGCGTTCATATATGTTTGGGAAGGGCAATGCAGAAGCTGATACGTTGGGCAGGAGGACTCAGATACAGGTAGTTTAGGAGGCAAGAAGTGAGTGGTAACTAATGGGTCTATTCTCTGAGATGAATTTGGAGTTTCATGAAAGATAGGGGAAGGATTTTTTTCTATTGTGGCTATTACCTCTAGTCTTCTTGATAGAGTGAGAATGAGGCAGCTCTTAGATTAAAAAAACCTAGTCTTACAAGAAAGCGTGTCATGGGAGGACCCTATTTCTAGATAGACCATTGGTGAGGATGAGATCCTGCATTTCCATTGGTGTGTATGGGTTCCAACCGACGTACTCGAGGAGCAAATTTATGACTTTAATTCCTTAGTTTGGGCAGTTCATCCGGTTGTCACTTAGATGAATCATGATGTCCACCGTCAGTATTGGTAGCCAAGTATGAAGGGAGATGTTGTTGGTTTTGTCTTGAGGTGTTCCACTTTTTATTAGGTGAACGCGGAGCATCAGTGACCAATAGGGCTTTTGAAGTAATTACCCATTCCCGAGTGGAAGTGGAATGACATCACGATGGATTTCATGATAGGGTTTCCAAGGTCGCCATGAGGGAATAATGCACTATGGGTTTTCATTGATTGAGCCACGAAGGTTTCTCACTTCCTGCCAATCAAGGAGATCATCAGTGTTGATGAGTTGTGAAGGTTATAAATCTGAGTGATTTTATGTCTACATTGCGATCCACACAACATTGTTTCAGGGAGTGATGCACATTTTACTTATGGAGTCTAGAAGGGGCTTCAGAATGCTTTGTGTACATATGTGCTTTTGAGTACATCTTACCATCCCCAGATAGATGGACAGTCCAAGCGTACGATTTAGGTGTTTGAGGACATGCTTTGAGTATCTATTGTAGATTTTGGAGGTTCATGGGGGAAACATATACCACTAATGGTGTTTGAAAACAACAATAGTTTCCATGTGACTATTCATATTGATCCTTATGAAACTTTCATTGGTAGGCCATGCCAATCACCCATATGTTGGTTGGAGGTAGGGGATATAGCTTTGCTGGGACCTCGACTTTTCCAAGAGACCAAATTAGAGATAGATCTAATTCGGAAGAGGATGGATATTGCACCGTCTCGATAGATTTATTATCCTAATCATTGGAGACAACCTATGGAGTTCGAGTTCAGAGATCAGGTTTTCCTACGTGTCACACCGAGGTTGGGACACAAGAGGATTAGAATTTTGGGTAAACTTTCTTCTAGGTACGTCAGGACATTTGAGGTTTTGGAGAGAGATGGGATGATTTCATATCAGTTGAAGTTACCTCAGAGTTATCGGGATATGCAAGACATTTTCCACATTTGTCAACATTGACGTTACATCTCATACTTGTCTCATACATTCCAACCCGAGGAATATAGAAGGAGGTGGATGCATCATTCGAGGTGCATCCTACCCAAAATATTGATCGAAGAACAAAGGTTCTTCATGGATAGTTTGTTCCTCTAGTACGAGTGATATGTTAGCATGGGGGAGTATAGGACGAGACTTGGGAGAGGGAGGCTGATGTACGATCGTAGTGACTGATGCTATTCAAGGTTTCTTATTCTATGGCGCCTTGCTAGGGAAATTCAGGGACAAATTTCTTTAAGGGTTTAAGGTAGTAAGAACTCGGATCTCCTTTTCAGTAATGTTTTTCATTTTCATGTGTTTTGATAAAAAGTGAATGTTTTGGAATTTTTTGATGAAAACGTCGTGTACATTATATGTGAAGACCTGTAAATTTCAATGAAATTTTTTTCTTAAACTATTTGGGATTTTACGAGTATTCAGTTTCTAACAGAACCTAATTCCGAGGCCCGGTGTGCCCGAAATAATTTTTTGAAGTTTATCTCGGGTACGTTCAGTGAACGAACAAGCAGGTTTTTCTATCCTTTGAACCTGTGCTCGGAATTGAAATCTTAGGGCACCAATGAAACCATACTGACGATAATTTCTTATGGGGACCTTTACTAAAGATGCGTTTTCTCGGGAGGTGATGCTAAAAAAATGTGGATTAAATGAGAAGTGAATAAAATTGTGGGACAATTTTATTCTTTTATCTAAGGTGGTTTTATCCTACACGGGGGAGTTATGGTGGGACCCACTAGAATCCTAACTACCCATGTGAGGATAAATTTGAGGTGGGTCACATAGGCTCCCCATCCCTTCTCATTCTCTAAACTCCTTAACCCCCCCAAATTAAACTTGATTGTTTAATGTTGGCAACCCCCTTGAATTTAATTGAGTAACTCTACCTCTCCCCACTTTCCCACATTAATTCTTGCCAACACAAACATAATTAATTAATTGATCCACATCAATTAAATTAATTGAGTGTTTGAATTCTAAATTTTTAATGCATGGAAAAATAAAATAAAATAATGAGAAGCCTTATTTTATTTTGGTTAGAATATTTGCGTGAGGATGAATTGGGATAACTATAGTTTCTTTTGAAGAACTTCATCCTCAACGATGAATGCCAACTCTCCGATGAAGAACATCACTCGGCGACCCCAGTTTCTCCATCCACTTCATCCTCCACGACAAGGGAGGAGACTTCGATGCGGGAACTCGCTAGCGATGACGCGTCTTCTATTCTCCTATCTGTGATAAAAGAGGAGACATCACTTCCTCGAGTGCACACCGACGACGACAGAAACGACATCGTCATCCATGACACTTGACAACCCCGAACCCCTTTTCGAGGTAGGGGTTTATTTTTGAAAGTGGATGTTTACGTACACTGTTCTTGTTGGAAATCGTTGTTGAATATGGTCGATTTCTATCATTTTACACAGAGGGTGCGAGCCGAATGAACAAGGACCGACAACCCTCCATTGTTCTGGTTTATTATTTTAGAATTGACAATTGACGGCAAAGGAAGCACGACTCCATCGCACCTATTCGGAACGAGGCGAAGGGAACTGGTTCCATCACGCCAGTTGTGAGGAAAGAACTGTGACCCGCTACATGGGCCGCATCGGCGGATGAACTGGCAGGCCCATCGGCCAGCCGTGCAGGGTTGGACTGCGGCGCCAGGAGGGTGCCTCGCTGGAGGATCAGTGACCCGCCCATGTCGGCCGCGTGTGCAGAAGACCAGCCGGTTTGGGAAATGGCGGCGCCGCCAGTGTAGAAGATTCCCCCTACCCGTGGTGCCCGCTCGGCTTCGGCGGAGCCGCGCGGCCACCAAGCCGAGCCAGTCGGGCCGCGCTCCCAGCCCAGCCGCGCCAGGTCGGGCTGAGCCGGGTCGCGCTGGGCCTGTCTGAGCCGCGTCGGGCCGAGCCACGCCAGGACGGGCCGTTCCCCTTCGTCCTTAGTTATTTAATTCTTTGAGCTGAGTTATGTAATTCTTTGGACTGGTCCAACACCCCTGTTGGGTCAGACCCATCAAATTGGGTCAACCCGACCCGTTGGCCCACTAGGCTAAACAGGTCGGGCCCTTTACTCAAATAAACGTGAATAACATAAGGACCACGCGTCCGATCGACGCGTCGTCTGTGGAACAAGGACTCTTTCGATGAGACGATCATTTTGTGATAATCTATGTCAGTTTCAGATGAATTTAGATATCATCTAGGTTAGAAACAATTGTATTTCCAACCGGGCCCCTGGAACGGAAAAGTCAATATCTCTCTAACCAGGCGACTGATTGATGCTTCGTCTGTCGCGTTAAGTTCCTATTGATGAGATAGAACTTTGGGATACATTAACTCTGGACTTCGTGACAATTTATGTATCGAACCACTTGGCTCGTGGAGCAGTCCCTCCCTGATTCAAGAGTGTTGGGTGTGGGAATCCTAGAGCTGGCTGTGACTGCGACGACGATGATGACTGTACTTGGATCCTACGTGGGTTCGGCAGCGAGGATGAATGTACTTGGATCTTCTGTGGGTTCTACAGTGATGATGACTGTACTTAGATCCTACATGGGATCGACAGCGATTGTTACTATACTTGGATCCTACGTGGGTTCGGCAGCAACGAATTCTATACTTGGATCCTACGTGGGTTCGGCATGGGAGATGATTCAGAGGCCACATCTATCATCTCCACCCCTCTTCGTGAATAGTATACATATGTGAGCTGAGTCTTGACTTTCCACCAATATCATTGATATGATTGACTTACTTTCATGTTTGGACTGGGTTGTGCTTTCTGATGTTGACTAGGTTGTACTTGAACTCTTGAGTTGGAGCCGAACTGGAATTGATGACTTAGGTATATGTATGGACATATACCTAAGTACAGTTTATTGATACTTCATTTTATATATCTTCTCATTTATGGTATATCCTTTGTGGATTCTGGGAGACCATTGGGAGTCTCGAGGTCCCTACTAAATATCGTATACTCACCCCTACACGGCTATGCCCGAACTACGTTGTGTTGGATGCAGACGACATACATCACTGATCGAGGTGATGTCCAGTGGAGCGGGATGGTACATGGAGGTGGACCACTTAGCGGGACGTACATGGAGAAGACGGCTAGACTCGGGGAGCTGAGGAGACCATCTGTACCCACCCATTAGGTGGGATAGCTAGAGTACGACTCGATGGTTGCTGATTTACGTTACTACTACTGTAATTTCTTTTAAGTTGTACTGTACATTCAGTTGCATTTGTATTCTGGCCCATTTTATATTCAACACTTACTTCTGTACTCAGTTTACTTAGTGTTTACATCATCTTGTATTCTCTGTTGTGTTTGTTTACATATATAAATGTAATTCCTTCCCTTTTATTGGGATTTACACCTTTGGTTCTATTCGGTAGCCCTTAGCCTATGGAAAGCGGGCTGGGGGTAGTCACGGCATGGGCCTAGAGAATGGGTCGTGACAAATTAGAATCTGAGGAGTCAGTTCTACCATAGAACATAGGGCTCTGATAATTTCTTCCTATGAATAAATAGTGTTAAGTGTATTGAGTGTGGTTTTCAGTCCAGAGAGTCTAGTGTTGGTGCAGCAGCCGACCTATCCATACACCGGGTCCCTGAATTCTAATTTCCGACTCAGTTCTCGAAAACCCTGATTGAATGTGGGTTTAAAAACATTTCATTGTGATTAAATTGTATCATCTCACCAGGTATACATTATTAACCATGGTTCACCTGTTTCTTTTCAGGATGGCCCCACGACGACAGCTAGGTAGGGATTCGAACTTTGTGTGAGATGTCAACCCACTGAGTGACGAGGCCTCGGTGTAGGGCTACATTATAGCGGAGACACCAACGGTACCACTACACACTTGGCCACCGATACCACCATCCCCAGCAGTGGAGAGTGAATGTCACCTGAGTGCACTGCATGAGTTTCAGCGTCAAAGTCCACCCTAGTTCCACGGAGAGACAGACACTCAGGCAGCCGATTATTGGCTGGAGGCTATCGTCTAAGTGTTCAGATTAGTAGGGACACTAGCTGACCTAATGGGGATCCTTGAGGCGAGTCTCCTGAATGTAGTAGTAGGTATATGGTGTAGCTTGATGCTCCAGGTACACGACGATTCATCTCTTCTATGGACGGACTTCGAGAGTATCTTCCACTTGGTGTTCGTTCTACCCACCCTCCGTATGGTGTGCTTCTAGGAGTTACTCCAGCTGCGGCAGGGCAGCATGACAGTTTCCTCGTACTCGGTGAGGTTTACCGACCTCTCACGCTACTCCACAGACATGGTACGAGACCCATTCTTCTAGGATCGTACCTTCAACCAGGGCCTGAGGCATGAGATCAGGCCTTTGATGATCTCCCTTAGAATTCCGACATAGGCATGAGTACTGGAGCGAGACCTACTTTTGGAGAGTTTCCTTGCTGAGCATACGCCAGCAGTGAGGCCTACCTATGGGAAACACGTAGTGGAGTCTTCTGCAGCCGGTAGTAGATAGATTTCATAGAGGTCCATGTGGACCAGGACATTAGGTGGTTGAGCTCAAGATACAGGTTCATAGGTGCGGGGAACACGCAGCAGAGCCAGTCATACGAGAGACAGGCAGTGCTATGCATTCGGTGGGCAGGGCCAAATGGCTCTTGACTTCCCAACCCAACATGCATAGAAGTAGTATATGGTTGAGGGACCACCCATGAAGAGGTAGAGGTTTGACCATGGCGGTCCACAGGGAGCAGGCGGACGAGGAAGAGGAGCTAGCCGAGCAACGGGTGGAGGGCGATGCTTTGAGGCTATACCACCACCTCCACCAAGAAGTCCACCTCGACCATGGGGAGCTGGCGGACATAGGCAGGCTCTGCTTCAGGTAGTGGAGGCTTACGACCACGATTCACTTGAGATGATTCGTGGTACTATAAATTTCTATTCCACCCTTTCTACGGTTCTTATAGACCCAGGAGTGAGTTATTATTTTATTCCCACTTCCCTTTTGCGGAGCTCCGAGATTCCGAGAGAGCTGTTGGGACAATCCATAAGGCTATAGACTCGTACGGGAACAGACACGACGATTAGACACTAGTGTCGGCCTTGTGATCTTCCTCTAGGAGGCGAGATCATTTTCTGAGATCTTCTTGTAGCAGCGTCAAGGCCTTATGACGTCACCTTGGGCAAGGATTGGTTATCTACAATCCATGCTCAGATCGACTGTATTAGGCGCAATGTGCGGTGTGTCCACACAGATGGGATAAGGTTCACCTTCACCAGTGAGAAGGGAGACTTTGCAGTGCAGTATGGACTTACGTAGAGGAGAGGGCAGACGATCACACATCAGTTGGCTAGTCTCACCATTTGAGTGGTTGATGTGCAGAGTTTGAGTTTTCCTGTTGTGGTGGATCAATATGCGAACATTTTTCCTGACAATGTTCCTGGAATCCATCCTCATAGAGGGGTAGATTTCTACATTGACCTATACCCTGGGATAGCCCCAATATCTACTAAAGCATATCGGATGGCTCCTACTGAGGTTCGTGAGCTACGGGTACATCTGGAGGACTAGTAGGGAAAGGGATTCATCCGACCCTGTGTTTCACCCTAGGATTCTCTGATTTTACTCGTCAAGAAGGCGGATGGGATCTTACGACAATGTGTTGGCTACAGTTGCCTGATTTAGGTGACCATAAATAACAAGTATCCACTCTCAGATATTGAAAACCTCTTTGATCAGGTTGAGGGATCACGATGGTTCTCAAAGATAGACCTCAGGTCACACTATAATTAGATTAGAGTTGGAGATGAGGATGTGCAGAAGATGGACATTAGGTGTCGGTATGTCCACTATGAGTTCTTGGTTATGCATTTTGTCATAACCAACACTCCGAAGTTTTCATGAGTCTCATGAACATGTTCTTCTAGCCACACCTCGATCGATTTGTTGTAGTCTTCATCGATGATTTATTGATTTACTCGACTCTTGAGGAGGAGCACACCTACCACTTATGGGTTGTACGTGACACACTCCCAGAGCACCAGCTTTATGGAAATCTCTCGAAGTGTCAGTTCTAGAATCTAGAGGTCCACTTCTTGGGAAATGTTATTTCTGAGGCGGGAGTTTCAGTGGATCCTGCAAAGATCGAGGCAGTACATTCTTGGGAGCCACCCAGGAGTGTGACAGAGATACGGAGTAGGGAGGATGTACTGGGATCTCAGACAACAGCACTGGTGGTCGGGTATGAAGAAGGTTTTGGCAGAGTTTGTTTCATGATCCCCCACCTGCCAGCAAGTGAATGCGGAGCACCAGGTACCAGCAGGCTTGGTACGGCCCTTAGAGGTCCCAGAGTGGAAGTGGTACGGGATACCCATGGATTTCATGACAGGGATCCATTGTACTTCCAGAGGGCATGACTCCATCTGGGTGATTGACGACCGACTCACCATGTCATCCCACATTCTACCTATCAGAGATCATGGATCAGTGGAGAGCATTAGACACCTCTACATTCATGAGATCATACAACTTCATGGTGTGCCTTCATCTATCATCTTCAATCGAGATGCTCACTTTACTTCCTAGCTTTGGAAGGTGTTTCAGGAGGTATTTGGGACACAACTACACTTGATCACCCCCTTTCATCATCAGACGGATGGCAAGACGGAGAGGAATATTGAGACTCTCGAGGACATGCTTCATGCATGTGTCCTTGATTTTGGTCGTAGCTGGGAGGATCACCTACCCTTGGTGGAGTTCGCGTATAACAACAGTTACCACTCCACCATCGGGATGGCACCATATGAGGCACTATACGACCGACCTTACAGATCACCTCTGTGCTGGACTGACCTTGGGGAGTCATCACTCGTAAGACCATAGATGGTTCAGACTATGACAGAGAAGGTGCAGATCATCCAGGAGTGGATGAGGACTGCACAGAGAAGATATAAGTCATACGCTGACACGATGCGGAGACTACTAGAGTTCGAGGATGGTGACCACGTTTTCTTACGGGTCTCACCTCGACGTGGATTACGAAGATTTTCCCGAGGTGGCAGGTTATCTCCGCACTTCATCGGACTATTCCATGTTCTCAGCAGGATAGGCAAGGTGGCTTATTTCTTGGCCCTTCCACCTCAGTTGCACTAGGTACTCGACATCTTCCACGTATATCAGTTGAGGAGATACGTGCATGACCTGATGTATATCATTGATCATGGGGAGATGGACATCGATGACAGGGAAAATTTTGCGGAGGTCTTTATGGAGATTGAGGATCGATAGGAGCAATTCCTACTTGGACAATCGATTCCTCTGGTGCACATTCATTGGCAGCATGGGAACCTCCAGGAGAGAACATGGGAGCGGGAGGCTCAGATGCGTGCACAATACCATCCTTTGTTTTCCTAGTTTTTGATGCAGCTGGACAGTGATGTAAATCAATGAGGTTGGAGTAATGTAATGAACTATAATTTTCATGGAAAATTTTTCATAAATTCTTTGGATTTTAGGAGTTTGCAGTTTCTGACGGAACCTGATTCTGAGGCCTGGTGTGCCCGGAATAATTTTCTGATGTTTAGCTTAGGTATGTTCAGTGAACGAATGAGGGGGTTTTTATATCTTTGGAACTGGTGCTCAGAATATAAATCCAAGGGAACTGATGAAACCAAAACACCATTAATTTCTTAAGAGGACCTTTACCGAAGATGTGTTTGCTCATGATGAGATGTCAAAAAAATGTGGATTAAATGAGAAGTGAATAAAATTGTAGGGAAATTTTATTCGTTTATCTATGTTTGGATTATCCTACATGGGGGAGTTAGGTTGGGACCCACTAGAATCCTAACTACCCATGTGAGGATAAATGTGAGGTGGGTCCCACACGATCTCCAACCCTTCACATTCTCTAAACTCTTTAAAGCCCCCCATTAAACTTCTTTGTTTAATGTTGGCAACCCCCTTGAATTTATTTAAGTAACTCTACCTCTCACCACACTCCCACTATAATTATTGCATGCACAAATATAATTAATTAATAGAACCTCATCAATTAAATGAATTGAGTTTTTGAATTCTAAATTTTGGATGCATGGAAAAATAAAATAAAATAAGGAGAAGCATTATTTTATTTTTTTTAGAATTTTTGTGTGATGAGGAATTGTGAGAACTCTAGTTTCTTTTGAATAACATCATCATCAACGAAGAACGCCAACTCTCCGACGAAGAACATCGCTCGGTGACCCCAGTTTCTACATCCTCTTCTTCCTCCATGGCAAGGGAGGAGACACTGATGCGGGAACTTTCTAGCAATTACACTTCTTCTATTCTTGTCTATGTGATAAAAGTGGAGACGCCACTTCATCAGGTGCACAACGACGATGATGAAAACGACGCCGTCATCCACGACTCTTGACAACTGCAAACTCCTTTTCGAGGTAGGGGTTTATTCTTGAATGTGGATGTTTACGTACCCTGTTCTTTTTGGAAATCGTTGTTGAATATGGTCGATTTCTATCATTTTATGCGGAGGGTTCATGATGAACGATCATGGCCCGAAAACACTCTGTTGTTCTCATTTATTATTTTAGAATTGTCAATTGATGGCCAAGGAACCACGATGTCGTCGCTCCGTGCCAAGAACGAGGTGAAGGGAACCTGAGCCATCACACCGGTTGTGCGGAAAGAACTATGGCCCGATACACGGGCTGCTTCCGAGGAAAAACATGTCGGCCCGTCGGCCGGCCTGGAGAAGAGGAGCAGCGGCGCCAGGAGGGTTCCATGCTAGAGGACCGGTCGGCCTGTCGGCCGGCAGGGAAGGGTTGGACCACGGCTCCAGGAGGGCACTGCGCTGGAGGATCGGCAGCCCGCCAATGCGAGCCACGTGTGCAGAAGACATGCCGGTCTAGCTGTGTGGTTTGGGAAAGGGCGGTGTCGCCGGTTTAGAAGCCCCCCCCCCCTTGAAGGCCGCTCGGCTTCATCCGCGCCTCTCAGCTTCAGCCGTGCCGCTCGCCCATCCGACCCAGTGAGATGGTCCACACTCCCGGCCGGGCCGTGTCGGGCTGGGTCGAGCTGGGCGGCGCCCGGTCGGGCCGAGCCGGGTCGCGCCCCTTCGGGCCGAGTTATTTAACTTTTTGGTCCAAGTCATGTAATTATTCAGACCGGTCCGACACCCCTGATGGGTCGGACCCTCCAAACTGGGTCAACCCGACCCATAGGCCCACTGGGCTAAATAGGTCGGGCCCGATATTCACTTAAACATGAATCACATAAGGACTGTGCGTCTGATCGATGCGCCGTCTGCGGCACTGGGACTCTTTCGATGAGACGATTTTTTTGAGATACTCTAAGTGTGTTTTGGATGAATTTGGATATCATTCAGGTTATAAATGAGTATATTTCTAACCGGGCCCTTGGGACAGAAAAGCCAATATCTCTCAGACCGGTCGTTTGATTGACGCACTATCTGTCACGTTGAGTTCCTATTGATGAGACAGAACTTTGGGATACATCATCTTTGGACTTCGTGAAAGTTGATGTATCTACCCCCTTGGATCATGGAGTGGACCCTCCCAGAATCGCCCATGCAGTGCACGGGAACCCTAGAGCTGGCTGTGACTGCGACGACGATGATGACTATACTTCGGTCTTACACGGGTTCGACAGTGAGGACGACTATACATGGATCCTTCATGGATTTGGCCACGATGATGGCTATACATGGATCCTACATGGGCTCGACAGTGATGGTTTCTGTACTTGGATCCTATGTGGGTTTGGGAGCAACAACTTCATTACTTGTATCCTACGTGGTTTCGGCAGGGGAGATGATTCAGAGACTACATCTATCATCTCCACCCCTCACCATGAGTAGTATACCTATGTTAGCTTAGTCTTGACTTTCAATCAGTATCATCGATGTGATTGACATACATTACTGTGTGGAATGGGTTGTGATTTCTTGTGTGGATTGGGATGTACTTGGGATCTTGAGTTGGAGCCAAACAGTAATTGATGACTTAGGTATTTTGTATGGGAATATACCTAAGTATAGTTTGTTGATACTTCGTGTTATATATCATTCCTTTGTGGTGCATTCATTGTGGATTATGGGAGACCTTCAGGAGTCTCAGGGTCCCTACTGAGTATCATATAGTCACCCCTACATTGGATATGCCTACACTACGTTGTGTTGGATGCAGACGACAGTCATCACTGATCGAGATGATGTCTAGTGGTACGGGATGGTACCTGGAGGTGGACCACTTGGGGGGGACATACATGGAGCAGACAGCAGGACCCGAGGAGATAAGGAGATCATCTGTAACCAACCTTCAGGTGGGATAGCCAGAGGACGACTTGGTGGTTGCTGATTTACTTTACTGTTGTTGTACTTTCATTTCAGTTGTACTGTACTTTCAGTTGGGTTTGTATTCTGTCTCATTTACTTTTCAGCACTTACTTTTGTACTCAGTTTACTTAGTGTTTACTTCAGCTTGCATTCTCAGTTATGTTTTTTTTACTTATATAAAGGAAATTCCTTCCCTTTTATTAGGATTTAAGCCTTTTGTGCTAGTCACCAGCCCCTGGCCTAAGGAAGGCGGGATTAGGGTAGTCACGGCACTGGCCCCGAGAACGGTTCGTGACATTATAAGTTCAAGCCATATAGGGGCCTTGCACACTGTTGTGTGTGGTGACCCAGAGAATTCATGAAGTGGGGCTTTGTAAGGGAAAGTACATGTCGTGTGCTTAAAAAGTAAACTTCGTGGACATTATGTTTTTCAATAAATGTACCAGGGTTGTGTCTGGCTGACAAAACTATCTCCTTCTCGACCTAGTTCATCTAAGAGCATCTGTACGACCACAAATCTTCTCTAAGCCCTTGATAGGGAATCTATTCTCTGATTCGACCGTCGTAGATTGTGTTGTGATCACCTAGGTAAGATCATCCTTCTAATATAGCTTTGTTTCCTGATTCATCATCTTTCAGTAGTAATCCTCTTTTGAATGTTTTAGACGTTTTTGTAGATCAACATTGTTCTTGAGAGATTCCATGCTTGAGGTTCACATATATCGATCCTTCAACACTAAGGTAAGAGGTTTGTGCCTTTCAATTTAATGTCTTTGAGTAATATGTGCAATTTTTTCCAATACCCTTGAACGAGGTATTGATGTTTTACTGTTTTAACCCTATTAATTTCATGACATTATTTTATGCTTGTGTAGAGGTTAATTGAATGTTAATAGCATTGATTTCTATTCTTGGGAAGTGTTTTACCATGAATGTTCTGTTTACGACCGATTTTTCATATTTAGACCATTAGGCTTCCTTGACGTCATCCCATGCCCATTACTATAGGATAGAGTGATTATATGATCTCACATGCTTTATATGTTCTAGATTGTTTAGCCATGTTGTTCTTGAATATTACTTGGTCCTTATTGGATTACTATGATCGTTTGACTTGCACAGGGCTGTGAGAACCTGGTGTAGTAGACTATAAGTGTAATTTACTGTGTGTGCTTCCTTAGACGGTCTTTATACCATTTAATACAAGGAGAATTGAGTGTGTGAGCTTCCTTAGAGAGTCTTTGATAAATTTTGAATATATCTGTAATTGACTGAGAGTTCTTCCTCAAAGTCTCTTTGTTATGTCCTTATAACTGAACCTGAGGGGATATGTAGTGTGTACTTCCTAGAAGGTTACCTTCTTTGATTAGCTGCTTACATGATATGTAGGATTTAATGCTTTGAAACTGTGGAATTGTTAACTGATAAGTACTTCCTTATTTACTGATCTTTTACTTATTGCCTTCCATATATATTCACTGGCTATTACGCACATATATTTTGGTAGATTCCAACTGGGATTAGTCTCACACACTATTTGGGTCATGATTTTGGGCCCAAACATATTATAATGGTGTGGGTATAGATACAGTAAAGCTCCCTTATACTTCAGGTACTTGACTACTTTTGAGTTGGAGAGCATTGGACCAATCTGAGGCTTGCGATGCTAAGGAGTTTATCTATTTTTGACATGGTTTATTTCTCTATTCATGCATTTTGACCTATTTTTCTGTTTTCCGAGACATATATATCATGCATCATTTATATATTTGGGCTCCAGTTGTTTTTTACTTCGACTGTTTACTTATTGCATGTTTTACTACTTCTGTTATTTCCATTTTTTTACTTCTTCTCTTTACTCTTCCAATGAGGAATTTTTCCCCCACTATCACACCTAAGGCCCCTGCTGGTAGTCGACAGCCTCTGGCATTTGGGGAAATGTGTTTTAGGCCATGTGACCAACTGGATATGGGGTTCCTTTGGATGGCTTCTGGAACTAGGACGTTAAAAATTGGGTAATAGATTAATTTCTAATCCTCAAATGTGTTTTTAATTGTTCATTGTTAATGTTAATTTGTTATTTTTTTTAAATAAATAAAATTTAATTTAACAAGGAAATTGTGTTCTTTATAAGTTGGTGTGATACCCTTATCATCCTTCGATTGAGGGTCCCAGACCCATGACCATTTCTAATTTTATTGGTTGTCAGCTGGGATACAGGATGTCCATTTCTAAAAGAATATTAATATAATTTCCAAAATAAAAATGATATAAATAATTAAAATTAGTTTAGTCGCTAAATATCCTTTTATCTGAGGTTTTACTATATCCTCAACACATAAGTTCATCATCGCTTTTACTTCCACCTAGGTCCTTTTGTTGTATAGGTTTTATTTATAATAACAATAGTTCTATTTCTAAATCATGACACCCTATCTTGAATCTAAAAATAATTAAGCATAACATATGAATCATTATAGTTATCCAAATCCTTCATAATCATTTGTAATGAAAAATGGGATTATCCTAATCAGAACCCCTGGGAGTGTCAAACTAGGAGCGCAGAAATTTCCATTGTCGTCTACTTCCTCCAGTCAGCCCTGAAACTCCTTTTCAGAGTTTTTACTCTTAGGTACATCTATGGATGAACCATTTCGACTTTTAATATCCATACAAGTATAGATTTTTAATAATAACCACATAATATATACATTACTAAAATTCTAGGGTTTTAACCTATAATTATCCAAAAAAAATATCTTAGACTAATGTTTTTAGCTTACATTTTCCTAAATCTATTTACCATGGTTATTACTAAATACATTTTGATACCATCTCTAGCGGCCCAGAAACTATATCCTAGAACTGGTTAGAACTGTCAATAACATTCACCTAATTACATGAAATATGTTCCCAAATGACCAATTAGTTTATTAGTCTTTGAAAACATGATATACATACTATAATTGTTATAAAAATAGTACACTAATTAAAACATATTTTTTATTCTATAAAAATAAAAAACATTGAGGATAACAATATTCAATCTAGTATTTTCTTTTAAATCATTCATAGTATGAATAATGGATTCCAAGGTAATGAAACTTTATAAGGATGAGCTCAAATGCACAGAAAAGAAAAAATATAGTAGAAGAAAGATTGAATCAATTAGAGTAGTAAATATTGAAAGGTAAATAACTGGAAATACATTCCATTCATATAATAACACAATGGAGCATTGATATAGAAATTTATGAAACTAAGACACAAACCACTAATCTATCAAATTAAATGACATGTATACATTGATATGTTGAGGCAAAATATCATGGATGAATAATTACTAAACTTTTAATGAGGGAAATGATTTAATAATGGACATCATGTCTATGTACCTAAGGACCTATTATAATCATGAACTTCCACTAGATAATTAATAACTAAGGGTAAAAACCCATATGTGTAATTATTTTTCTCATGATCACATGTAGATGCATTGAAGAGCTATATGATGTCCATGCTTCAACCGTTATTGTCATTCCAAATAATTTCTAATATTGAATACCAAAAACATACCTTATCAAATAACCATATTGAATGGGGAATACATATATATCAATAATTACCATATTAATCATGTTACTCTCAATGAATACATCATATGTACAATGTAATATGGTTTAGGAAATAATAAAATCCAAGATTAATGTTATGGTCAATTAATTTAAATTTCATGCTCAATGATCATATGCAGATGAATATTTATATGGGAGTTCAATAATTAGTTGACGAAGTGAATGTGAATACAATCCTTTTCCCAATTAATAATAAAAAATACATAGGAAGAATATGGATTATATCAATATAATAGAATAAGGGAGTTAAAATAGAGGGTTTTTGTCATTGAGGAAATAAATTATTAACCTTTAAAAATATTCTTGATGAAATTACGCTTTATATTTGAAAAACCATTTGAAAATATTTTTCCATAAAAAATAATCAGTTTAGTTTTGAATATGAGGCTTTACAGATATGATGGTAGACGAATCCATACATATATTATGCAGTAAAAAGAATATTCCTTTTGTATAGAAAAGGTTAGGAATTTCCTTGTTAGGAATGAGAAATGAAGATTATAATGAAATAATTGTAAAATAAAAAAATGGGAAAATATATTAACCAAATCATTATAACTTATTTTTAATAAACTTTTAATAAGACTAGTGGTTTAGGATAAAATTGGTTTTCTAAATAATGAGAGATATATTGTTGGGTTTTCTGAAAATCATTTAAAAATACTAGTAAAAAAGAATGAAAAATTTGTAATAACACATTAAATGTTGACGAATTACAATAAAATAAGATATTTTTTTTTTCAGAAAATGGTTTTATAATTCTATCAAATATAAATTCTATAATGACCCTCCAATTCCCATAGGCTTGAGAGTACCATGAGTCATTACTAGGCCTTAAGCGACATCCCCAGGTTGCCAAAGGCTGGTAGTAAATGCCAATGGGTTTTATGTACACGTGGGGGACAATTTACCCTTTAGGAAATAAACCCATAAACCAACCATAACAAAACATTAACTATATTATGCATGATCAAATGAAAGGCCAACTAAAAAATCTTCATTTATGTCAAACCACATCATAGTACACAACAACGGAAGACAAAAACAAGTATCAATGCGCACAACAGATAAAAAACTCAAGACTCTCAAAAGACACTAAGACTTAGTGCTCCAAAAGCTCCCAGATCCACAACATCTCCCAAGCATCACCACAAGCCACTAAAAATAAGATTCTTTACCTTTACATGTGTCCTGGAACACATCATAAAAAAATCACAAACGTGCCACAGAATGGGTGAGTATAAAACACTGTAGGTTTTCCCCAATGACTTCCCTACTCATGTGACTAGGATAAAAGTGTTAGCAAAAATTATATAAATTTTTTTTATGTAAATCATTTTTTCAAAAGAAGTTAATAATTAAATATAAAAAATTTATAAAAAGATTTGTAACCCAAAGCATCCAAGAGTACTTGAAACCAATTGTTCAACATGTCATTTTTCTAGAAAAATAACCAATCATGATTTAGTACTGTTTCACAGAATCCCTTTTTGGCATACCCAACCATTTCACAACCCATCAACTCAACCATGCATGCTTTGTTATGATAGTTCCACACTCATGAGTGGTTTCTCGTCGATCAATTAATTCATCACAAGGTAATTTTTTCCCATGTGCAATTACACCTTTGGCATCGAGCACAAGGTCATATTTCAACAAATCCTCAAACTTAAAAGGACCTTTTTCCATTAAACCTTTGGCAACGAGCACAAGGTTATATTTCAACCAAACCTCATATATGCAACATGAACACACATGACACATTCAAAAAAATTATTCCAAAACCATACTTAAAAAAACTTTTATTGAAAACCATTTCCATAAAAACCAAGTGTGTTCAACCAATTCAAACCCTTTTAATAAAATCGTACTTTTATAGAAAATCAAAAAATTAACCAATTTAATCAAGAAATTTCAATACCAAACCATTTAAATAAAATACAACTTTTTATTTAAAACACGTCTTTCGTCAAACCATTTACCATTCTCGCAAATATAAAATTTAAAATCAACATTTTAAATTCAAGAAGACAAATCTCTTTGCAAAAAAATTCACCATGATTTAACAATTTCATCCAAACCATAAATCATCACCAAAAAAGATTTATTCTATGATTTGAAAAATAAATTTAATTCACATAACCCAATTTGAATCTAAAAAAATCAATTCTATCATGAGGAGTTGAGAGTGAGCCTCCTACCACAAAGGTTTTGATGAAAAGCACAACAGTCGAAGAACGCTCTAGAAACTCAGGTCGATTATCCAAAATCTCACCTTAGATGTATTCTTGTAGCATGATCAAGACCAAATATCATAATATTTGAAATCCACACACGTAGATCTACCCATAATAGGTGTATATCTATGAAACTAATAGAAGAGGAGAAGTGGATCTAATTAGATCTAAGAAACCGATCAAAAATGACGAAGAACGGTCACATACCTCAAGAATACATCTTTCATTCACTATTACAAGCCTTCAGATTACCTCCGTAATAATGTGTGAACCCTCATTGAACTTTGGAGAACCAAAATCCCGAGTTAGGGCCACTTAAGAGCTTAAACGAGGCATTTAGATGCTAAAACACGTCAGATCCACAATTTAAAGATCCAATTTATGTGTCTGGATTGCTAGTTTGCACAGTTTAACAAACCATGCACCAACCGTGAGTTAGGTACTGCCTTGAACGCCCATATCTCATGGTTTGGCCACATGGTTAGACAAACTGTGTGCTGACTGTGTGGGAGATACTGCCTCCAAGACCCATTGTGCACGGTTTGGCCGTATGGTTTGGCCGCACGATTTTGAAAACTGTGTGTCGCCCGTGCGACATCCCCATTACTTCAAAACATCATTCCATGTTCTACTAACTCTTCCATTCAACACCCTTTACATTAAAACCATGAAAATCATAATGTAATGGTTACATTCCAGAATCCTGGGGTACACCATTCTCCCCACCTTTGGTATTTCAGTCCTCAGAAAGTAGAAACCATTCACCCTACTGAAAGAGTTCCAGCCACTACTCTTTCATTTACTTTTCACGTTCCCAAGTCTCTTTCTGAATCCGACCATTCTTCAATAAAACTCACACTAGAATGATTCTTTTTCCATGAAATACATTCTCTTGCCTATCTACAATCATTATCGAGATACGTATCAATGAAGCATCCGGATCTAAGTCAACGTGATAACATCTGATCACATGGTAATGATCCGGATGATACTTTTTCAACAAAGATACATGAAACACATTATGAACCAAACAAAATCACGGTGGTAATGCCAACCAATATTCCACCTCTCAAACCCATTCTGGTATCTCAAAAGGGCCAATGTATCTTGGAGATAACATGACCTGCTTCCTGGAATGACGATGTCCAAGACTTGGAGAGATCCTCAAGAAGACATGATCACCCACGATGAATGAACACGGTCTTAGATGGTGTTTTGAATAAGATTTATGAAGACTCTGAGCCATCTCTATCCTCTTTCTAATCAAATGGATCTTCTATACTATCTCCTGGACAAGTCTTGGCCTAACTAGTGAAGTTTCACCCATTTCCACCTAGCATAGTGGAGTACGACAATGACGCAAATACAATGTTTCAAACGGAGCCATGTGTATCGAGGCTTGATAGCTGTTATTGTATGAGAACACCACTAAGGGTATATGATCATCCCATGAGACAATAAATTCCATTACATAAGTCCTCAAAATATCTTCCAATTTTTTATCCTCTGCTCGTATTTCCCATCCATCTGAGGATGATACACCGAGCTCATAGTCAACTGAGTTTCGAGGGCTTGCTGTAATGATTTCCAAAAATGAGATGTGAACCTCGATTCTCAATCTGAGACTATAGACACTGGTACACCATTCCACATTACCACTTCTCGGATATATATATTAGAAAGATCTTACACTATATGAGTTTCATGAATATGGATGAAATGTGCTGGCTTTGTTAGATGATCCACTATCACCCAAATGGAATCGTGTTTCTGAACCGTTCTTGGAAGACCTGTAACAAAATACATTGATATATGATCCAATTTTCGCACATGGATATGTAAAGATTGTAACATACCAGTGGGTCTCTGATACTCTGCTTTAACCTGATGACAAGTTAAGCACCGCGAGATGACCTCAGCCACATTCCTTTTCTTGCCTCTCCACCAAAACGGTGCCTTCCATGCCTTATAAATATTCTATGTACCTGAGTGTACAAATCATCTTGAATGGTGGTAATCATGAAGGAGTTGTTCTTGACAACCCATAGGTACAACCATCCGATCTCTGAAGCAAAAAATTGAACCCCCATCATATTTCTAGTTCTCAATGGTCTCCCCACCATTGAGTTTTGAACATAAAACCAGACATTCTGCATCAGATGTTTGTGCTTCATTGACAATTATTGCTAAATCATGACAAAGTGTAGCTGAAAAAAATAGCAACTTCACCTTGGTTTTCACATTCCACATGCATGTCGTATAATACTGACATCAACTACCATTCTTTTAAAGCTTCCTTCGCCAACTGAGCATATAACTTTCTACTCATTGAATCTGCCACCGAATTTCCTTTTCCCGGTGTGTACATCAAGTCAAAGTCAATCATTTAGAGATACTCCATCCATCTCTGTTGCCTCATATTCAAACCTCACTGTGAGAAAATATGTTTCATTTTTTTGTGATCCGTAAGAACAATAAATTTCTCACCAAAGAGATAATGTATCCATGTTTTCAACGCATATACGATTGCATCCAACTCAAAATCAAGTGTTGGGTAATTATTATCATGTGCTCTCAACTTCCTTGAACCATAAGCAACCCCATGATATCTTTTCATGAGAACACAACCCAACCCTGATCCTAAAGCATCACAATAAAACACATACCCCTGTCCTGATTCTGGAAAGATCATGATAGGTGCTGATGTAAGCCGAACATTTAGTTCCTGAAAGAATTTATTACATTAATCTGTCCATAGGATGAGTGAATTCTTCTTAGTCAGAGATTTCATTGGTAAATCTAGTCATGATAAATCAATCACAATGAATTGGTAGTTACCAGCTAGACCAAGAAAAATGTGTTTCTTGAACACATTCTTCTGTTGTTGTGAAGAGATAACGGCTTCTATCTTTTTAGGATCAAAAAAAATGCCATTCTCAGAAATGACATGGCCAAGGAAACGTACTTCCTGTATCCAAAAATCTTACTTTGATAATTTGGAATACAAACGATCATATCTCATGATTTGTAACACTATTTCATGGTGCACCTCATGATTAGCCATTGTCTTTGAATAGACCAAAATATAATCCACAAACACCACAAAAAAAGAATCTAGATATCCATGAAATATCTGATTCATCAAATCCATGATGGCCACTGTGTATTTATTAGACTGAAAGGCATGACTACAAAATCGTAGTGGCCATATATTCTTTTGAAAGATGTATTTGGAATATCCTCCTTCCGAACTCACAATTGATGATATCCTGCTCACAAGTCAATCTTGAAGAACCACTGAGATCCCCTTCAATGATCGAATATATCATCAATGTATGGAAGTAGATATCTATTCTTTATCATAACTTGGTTAAGCTTAAAATAATCTACAGACAACCAAAGAGTTCAATCTGTCTTCTTCAAAAACAACACTGGTGCTACCCATGAAGAAGTACTTGGTCGAATGAAGCCCTTGCTTTCCAGCTCCTCTAACTACAAGTTCAATACTCATAACTCTGTTGGTGCCATCCTATAATACAAAAGGGAAATAGTACTAGTCCCCGGAAGGAGATCAATCGTAAACTCCACTTCCCTTAGAGGTGGTAACCCAGAGAATTTATTGGGAAGGATATATGGAAATTGATCCACATCAGCTAGAAAACTATTTTTCTCAATCTCTTACATTTATTCAAATGTCAACACTGCCAGTTGGTAAGAGGTCATTCCCACCATTGGTTCCAACATTCTCTTTGCATGTTTCTTTACCATCCTCTCTCCTCTGAAGAGATGGTTGATACCGTCCTAAGTCGTGAAACAAATCTTTCTCCTATTACAATCGATGTGAGCCTTAAACATTTTCAACCAATCCATACACTGGATTACATCAAAGTCATCCATGTTCAACATTGAGAAGTCCTATTTTAACTGAGCTCCATCAATATTTAAAGCACATGCTCTACACACAAAGGCTTGACATTCTCTTTCACCAAGAAGAGTTTTCAGCTTCAAAACAGAAGGCATCATTTCCAGTATTAAACATAGAAAGTCAACAGCATGAGATGCAATGAAGTAATTTGATACACCAATATCAAACAACACTCGCACAAGGGTAGAATTCAAAAGAATCGTACCACTCACTATAGATGGTCCATCCTAATCATCAACAATCATCATCTCAGCACCATAAAATTGCTTCATCGCTACACTGTTCTCTTTGTTACCATGTTGAGATAGCCCTGGTTGAGAAGTAATTGTATTTCGAGAATCACCATGGCTAGCTCTGTGATGCTGACGAGACTGACTCTACTGTCGTCATCCTATCGAAGCATACTATGATTGCAAAGCCAGGGATGTTTCCTGAGCACCAAAACTAGTAGCACTATGACAATAGCACTAGAGATACCCCATATTGTTGAAATTGTGACATGCTCTATGTTGCACCGTGCAATCACTCTTTATGTGGTCATTCGAACCACGTTATAAAAAACCTTTTTTTCTTTTGGGTCACAGAGGAAGTTTTACTGATCTAGTCGGCTGCTTCTGATTTGAACTCGCACCCTAGAAATAGTTTTCCCTTTTCCGGTTGTTCCCAACGATTGGGTTCCCACCATTTCCCATAGGTATCATCATAACTCCTCCTCTAGTACCCGAGATATCACTTTAAACAAAAATCTCTTTTTTTACCATCCCTGTATATTCTGTAATATAGAGGTTTGAAATCATCGATCAAATCTCTTGCCTTAGCCCTAATTCAAAGATGTGTGCCTTCAATGACGTACTTTCCCAAACCTCTGGTGCAGAACAGACTAAGTTTAGGAATTTATCCTCATACTCTGTGACAGAGAGACTGTCTTGTCTCTGGCTGAAAGGAGTCTGTTGTTTTCTAGATCTTTAACGTGTGATGATTGAATTGTTTGTTGAATATTTCTTCAATATCCTCCCATGTAAGGGCTTCATCCAATTTACAATGCACCACAAAATCCCACCACTGAAGTGCAAGATCCTTGAGCATATACATTTCCAACTTGACTATGACCATTGAGGGTGTGCTGATGAAATTGAAGATATGATTCATCCTTCTTAGCCACACCTCCGCCTTCTTGGGTTCAGCATCACCCGAATGTTCGGTGGATTCTGCTTCATGAACTGGATGGTATGGTCCACATGCCTTGGATCAATCCTAGGGTTCCTCGTATCCATTGCCTGAAAATCATGGACAATACATTGAACCCGCTCATGGTTCACATGTGGTTCTGGTGCAATAACATTTTCTACAGATTCTTTGGGTTAGTTTTGACGACGCCTATCGGGTTTTATTTTCTAAACCAAAAACAAACTTTGTCAATCTCACTCTCTACAAACTGATGTATTAGCATTAAAATTATATCACATCATCTATCACAACATTTTTTTCCAAAAACAACATTTTTCCATGATCAACCATTTTCGAAGACATTAAACATACTTTATGAAAATCAAACAATGTTCAAAATAAACCAAATACCTTGTCTTCAATGTCTTTCACATGAAAACAATTTCTGTATTTTTAAAAAATTGATTCCAAGCCCAAAATCATTACTCATTCCTCAAAATGATATATGCAATACTAGTGCGAAGTCATTCCTCTACAATGCATGTCATGCTCCTCTAATTGGATAAGCACATGACAATGAAATTTCTAACATTCTATAAGTGTATCCAAAACACTTATGTACCCAACACCCTGGTAATATGATGTTTAGAATAAACGGTTTAGGTATGTCCTTTTATTCAATATATTTCTAGTTCCAATGATCCTACTCCTATCTAATATTTCAACCTATGGAATAGACAAGAAGGAATTTCAACTCCAATACCAAGAACATCGATGACCACTTGTTAGGAAAGGACTGAACAAGCTGATACCATTTGTAATGACCCACCGATTCTCATTGGCTTGAGAGTACCATGAGACAATACTAAGCCTTAAGAAAAATCCCCAAGGCACAAAAGGATATCAATAAATACCAAAGGGGTTCAAGTACGGGTGAGGGATGATTTACCCTTTAAGAAATAAACCCATACACCAACCATACCAAGCATTCACTATATGCTTCATGAACAATTGAAAGACCAACTAAAAAACATCATTTATGTCAAACCACATCAGTGTAAAAAACACCGGATGACCAAACCAAGTATCAAAGTGCAAAATAGATAAACAACTAAATACTCTCAAAAGACACTACGACTCAGTTCTCCACAAGCTCCAATCTCGACAACATCCCCCAAGCATCACCACGATCCACTAGCAATAAGATGATTTGCCTTTCCCTGTGTCCCAGAACATGACATCTGCAAAAGCACAAACGTGCCAAACCAGGGGTGAGTAGAAAACTCAGTAGGTTTTCCCAATTACTTCCCTACTCACACCACTAGGAATGAAGAGTTAGCAACAATTATATAAAAACATTTTATATAAAACATTTTCTCAAATGTAGTTTATAACTAAATATAAATATGTTTCCAAAACCATTCGTAATTAAAAGCATCCAATATAGATCGAAAACTATTTTCCAATAAGTAATTGTTCTGGAAAAATAACCAATCAAGCTTTTGAACCAGTTAAAAAATTCCCAATTGGGCATACCCAACCATTTCACAACCCGTGAAATCAACCATGCATGCTTTGTTATGACAGTTCGATACTCATGAGCGGTTTCTCGTCGATCTACAAAGTCATCAAAAGGTAATTTTTCCCATGTTCCATTACACAATTTCACTGAGAACAAGTTCATATTTCAACCTACCCTTGTATTTTAAAGTCCCATGTTCCATTAAACGTTTGGCACCGAGCAGAAGGTCCTATTTCAACCAAGCCTCATATATGCAACATGGACACACACCACACAATCACAAAAATCATGCCAAAACCACCATTTCAATAAAAAAACCTTTTATTGTAAATCATTTCGATAAAAACCAAGTGTTTTCAACCAATTAAAAACCATTTCAATAAAACCGTACTTTTATTGAAAACAAAAGAATGAACCAATTTCATCAAGCCATTTCTATACCGAAAAAATTCAATAAAGCACCCCCTTTTCCTTAAAACCCATCTTTCATCAAAACATTTACCATTCCCGAAAATCCATAATTTAAAATCAACATTTTAAATTCAAGAAGCCAATTAACTTTTCACAACAATTTACCAAGATTTAACAAGTTCATCAGAACCATAAATCATCACTAAAGAAGATTTATTCCATCCTTTTCACAATCAATTTCATTAAAATAACAAAATTTGAATCTAAGACAATATATTATAGCAATAGGAGTTGAGAGTGAAGCCTCTTACCTCAAAGGTTTTGATGAAAACCACAACGGTAGAAGAACGCTGAAGAAACTCAGGTCGATTCTTCAAAAACCCGCCTTATATCTCTTCTCATATCAATATCAAGACCAAATATGAACATATTTGGCATCTAAACCCTTATATATACCCATAACGTGAGTATATCTAATTAACCGATAGAAGAGGAGATGTATATCTATGTAGATCTGAGAAACTGATCAAGAATGAAGAATAACGGTCACATACCTCTAGAATCCGACTTCGATTTTCTAAGAGAAGCCGGAGGTGATCTGAAATAGAAGGCATAAGGGTTGCATATACGAGGCTTGGTTAAAATAGGACCTTGTTCTTAGTGTAAAAAATTTAATACCACATGGGTCTTTTATGTACGTGGCTTGGTTTAAATATGAACATGTCCTCGGTGCCAAAGGTGTAATGGCACATGGGAAACAATTACCCTGTGACGACTTGGTAGATCAATGAGAAACCACTCATGAGTATCAAGTAAGGGTTATATACCAGAATCCAGTGGTACTAAACATTCCATAGAAAGATCTGTAGGATTTGTCTTAAGGAAAACAATCATTAAACATTCTAATGTTTTTCATACCAATTTGAAACATTTTTAAAACATAAACCTTTTTGAAAGAATAATATAAAATGAATTTATTAAATAACATGAATTAAACATAAATTCATTATAAAATATATCAAAATTGGTTGTGTTTACCCCACATAAAATAAGTAAGTGGTGAATATGATATTTATCTCATGAATGTAAAATGTGAGATGGAAGTCCATTACCAATGTGATAACAAATGAATTAGGAAATCAAAAGGTATTAAATATTAAATAACAAATTTTAATACCATGAATATAATATGTTTAATGATATTATATTTCAATGTAGAATTATGGTCACCATATATAAAAAATTAAATTCATAATAATAAATTATGCCTCATGGAATGAAATATTTTTCATGTCACTTATGTTTAATTACAACTACTAATTTATACATTCCATGTATCGTGTGAACGAATCACATCACTTTGAGGGGGCATCACTCCACACATCCTCAAACGATGTTATCATATTAATGTAAAATGTAATGTGTTAAATATGTTTATTATTAAAGGTTTAAATAATTATAAATACATAAAAATATAATATATATCATATATAAATAATCTTTCCATCATAATGGCCACTATGAGAGGTCATAAGGGAAAATTGATCAATCATCGTTTCCTAAGAGAGTTGTTCATTGTGCACAGAAACAATATACTACCTTACATTATATAGAGGTGTGTGTAAGTGTAGGTATAAACCATAAAATACAAACAACCAAGTATATTGAATATACAATGGTTTTTTAGAGTAATTCAAAAAAATAATTTTTTAAGTGGTGGATAATGGAAATGAAACTAAAAAGCATGAGAGAAGGTGTTGCCTCATTATTGGGTATCATATTATGGATTATAAAAAAAGGCTACCTTTGGAGAAATTATGATCTAAGGGAGGATACAAGGTATATGGGAGGATTTATGGGAAGATATTTGGGCACATATTGGCCGAACATAAAGGGTTTGAGAGGAGTGTGGAATTGGTAGATGTCGTGGCCTTTTATATGGAAGGAAAAGGTCTAACATGGTATTCCTAAAAAGATGTTTGGAGTGCACATGTAATTATGTAATAAAAGTAACAAAAACCAATAAAACTCAATATATGTAGTTTAATGTCTAAAATATGGAAATATAATGGGTTTTGGAAAATTTTCCAGGTTATTTGGGAATGATAAATAAAGGCATAGTTCTTCATTAAGATCAATTTTACGCTACTAATTAAAACTAATTTTAATCTCATTATTTAATGTATTTGGTACATAAAAGATTTGGTCTTATAATACATTATAAATTATTCCAAATAAAAATATTGAATCTATTTTTCCAAATTCAAATCAAATAAGTGGATGAAATTAAATTAACAATAATCTCGTAGACGGGCTGACAATGTGGGGGTTTAATGTAAAACATCAAAAAGTTGGGTTTGTTTTTATAGTCAATTTCAATGTGAAATTGATTTCTATTACCTAAATTGGATTAATCGGTAAAAATATTATCATATTATTCTATAAAAACAATTAAAATTATAATTTTACCATATAAATAAATAAGATTAAAAAGAACTTTTAAATTAAAATTCAGTGTTTTTTTAAAGATTATTAATAAAATGAAATGTGTAAGAAAAATATAAAATTTTCATCCTAATGAAATTCATAAGTTTCAATTTTAAATATTATTTTTATATTGATATATTTAATCAATTAATGTGTCAAAATTCATAATTAAAATGGGTTCTCCATTAAATGTAAGTAAAATTTCCTTAATAAAAATATAGTTTTTATGTCTGAAATGTGGGTTATTCTAATATTTTGAACATAAAACCTAACATATGTGTATAAAAAATATGTTATTTAATATAAAAAAAATATATATTCCATTAAAATATTTAACCAATAATAATCAGTTTAATTTAGAATTGTAAAACGGCTTTGTCAACATCAAAACTATAGCATATAAAAACAGTTCATTTATATTCAAATGGTTCTTATATTCATTTATAATTAATTATTAACCTATGAATTAATCATATACTATTATAAAACATATAATTTCATAAGTGAGTTAATAATATTTATAAACCCTAACATACTTTCTAGGTTATATCATATTATATTATATAATAATATTTTATTAATACATTGTTCTATTGTCACACTAAGTCTTGCATGTGAAAAAAACATTCAAGGAAGGTCTCTCTTGTGTGTAACACAAGATATCGAAAAAGGCATCTCTTGTGTGTAACACAAGCTATTTTCAAATGTATCTCTTTCATTTAACACACATTAACATCGTGTTTCCTCCAAGGAATCTATTCTAAGTAGTAAACATATTATAAGGTATAATGATATTATATTAACGTACACTCTTGTTGTCACGTGTCATACAAGCAATCAAAAATATGATCTTACTTGAGTTTTTTGAGTAGTCACATAATCATAATTAATTTGGAGAGATTTTATAAACAAAATTAAACCATAATTAATAAAAATGAGGTCATGTTATATACATGAATGAAATTAAATCAGGGAAGATAATTATTCTTGATCTCATACAGATGGAATGAATAATAATCAACACTAAAGAATGTTATCACACTCTTCTAATTGAATAATTATCCTATTAAAGGAAGATACATTCACCAAAAATCAGAGATTAATATCTCAAAAGACTCATTGAGTCCTTTAGTGTATTTTTTATTTTAGGCCCCACCCATCACTTTATGAATTCAAATCTATTTACCATAAGTGTCAGGAAGACCATGAAAACCATTCCGTAAGGAACCTCTTACTGAAAATAAATTTTCAATAAATCTAATTAGAAATAAATAAATAAAATTCATACCCATTCAATAGAATAGTGTTGATATTTAAGATATGTTCCCATAGAGAACCTGTATGTATTGGGGTATCATGGAAGAAAAATGTGGTACCATTAATGAAGAAATATAGTGGAAATGCTACATAAAATGTCATAGGATATACATTTATGATAATAGTTTTGTTTAACTAAATGTGTTTTTATTATATGAAGTAAATTTTTTGAAATATCAATTCTTTATAGTCTGTTAAAAATATGTGAATATTCTGAAGCATATCTCTCATTAGTTTCATTCCATATAGTTATCTTGGGCCAATTTTATGCATCAGATTCTTAACTGATTAAATTATAAACTAACACATTTTAACATAATTACCCAAGGGTTCATATATTATATATCTTCATCCACTTTCCAGTATCTATAAAATGATAAATTTAGTAGGAAACTAAACATGCATTTACTTTAACTAAATTTAGCATGGTTTTTTAAAAGTAGGATGAATGAGTTTTAAAATCATTTTGGTAACTCTTGATTCAAAAGAATATGAAAAGTGGATGACAATATAAACATGTAAATAACATAAATATCATGAAGAATATTCTATAATAAATCAATGAATTTTTTTACTAAATAGAATTAAATATTGTATTTATATAAAAAATTATTAAATAATAAATTTGAGTCATAAAAACACCACTTATGTAATGGGTAGTATTTCAAAGAACACCACATCAGTGATAGGGATTAAAAAACATATTAAAATACCATTAATAAATAAATTTCCTAATAGAAAGTCATAAATAGTTATTTTTATAAATAACATAAGTGAAATAATATGACCACTAGAAAACATGTGTCAAAGAGAAGAATTTGAGACATAAAACCCTTACCTCTTCTCGTAAATTTAATGAACAAACTTTAACCTATGGTATCATAAACATATAAACATTATTATATTATTTTATAATTTTAATTATATTCATTTTAATTCAAACCAATCATAAAAATGTATTCACTACATGAAATATTATAATTTTCCACACTAAGTGTAAATTTATTTAATTGTTTGAAATAGTTTCATAATATAATTTTTTATATTAATTACTATTCCAAACCTAATAATTTTGAAACCATTATTTTTACTATTGGTGATTATTTATAACAATTGATGATGTTCAAAATAAATTTTTTAGAGATGTTTTCTTTATCTATTAAGATGAAATCTATAATGAGTATGTTTTGGAGATTCTAGATGTTATAAGTGAATTTTTTATAATAAATGAATAATATACAGTTAAAAAATATCCAATCAAAAAAATATTTACAGAAATTTATATTAAAAATTATAATAGTAAATATATTCCTAAAATAATTGATGACTCTAATGCATAATATTACCCATGTAGGTGGTTAAAATGTCCCAAAAATAATATACAATAATTTTATAAATGATTATGAGTATGTTTTTATATTAACCAATGTTTTTAAAATATAAATATTACGTCGTAGTTAATAAATATTTATTGTAGAAAATTGAAATCCAGTTTAAAACGATAATGATTTAAATTCCTGAGATACATGGATACATAATAAAATAGATCATAAAATTTCCACATTATCAAAAACTCTTTTCTTCACTTCTACCATCATTAATAGACACATCATGCATAAACCCTTTCTTCATATCCTAAGAAAAAAAGTTTGATATTAGATTATATTTAATGATAAATAAGGGATATAGAAATGATCATATAAATAATATATTATTATATAAATATAAGAACATGCGATTAATATTTGAAGACCATACCATGCATATCATTGATCTTAATATTGACTGATGAAATAAATATTCATTTTTTATAAGAAAGGAATCATAAATGAATAAAAGAACATAGGCCATGAAATCAAATAATATTTATAAGACAATTTTTTTGGAATACAAATAAAAATATAATATTATTTATCAATTTAAGGCTCATTGTAAATACTATCATTGTTGATTAGATTCCCTCCCAATTCTATTAGAATTTTTTTAACGGTTAAATACAAATTCCATCATAGTGGGTAGAGTCTCGTATAGGATATAGTTCACTCCAAATTCATGTACTTATTATCTATGGAGATATCCATATTCTTCCAATTAATTACAGTAATATATATTTTTAATCCCTACCATAACATTTAAATAATTCATTTATTCATACGCTATATTGTCACAAAGCATTCATCACGTCTCATAACCTATAAGAAGGAAACAAGTTTCAAAACCATTTCAACATTTAATTACAAAATAACCTATTGAAAATAAATGATTTCCATTATAATATATTTTCATATAAAACAAGACGCATTTAGATGAATAATTTGTACAGAATATGGGTATCATATTAATAGTAATTCAAATGTTACATCAATGGATTTCATCTTATATGAAAACAGATTTAAAATATCACTCTGAAAATTTCATGAGGAAAAATTCATTTCATATTTAAGTAAAATTATAAAAATATATTAATTTAAAAAATAATATATAATAAAATTTATTTCATAATAACCATGAAATCAGATAATGTATTCTAAAAAAATATATTGGTAATGACTATGGAATCTTCCTTTCATTCCATTTACATTAAAATAATGATTATTTTCATATTTTTCAGAAAAAAGTCAATAGTAATTCAATCATAAAATAATAAAGAAATTATTGTTAATACATGCTTTAAAATTATAAATTTTTTAAAAATTATATAAAATAAACATAATAGAATATAAGAAATTTTAGTCTAACTTTTTATGTAATGCAAGTTCATTTAAGGAAGAAAATTTTCTACTGATGTGAGAAATAAAGACTAATTTTATTAAAAATATTATTTCAATATATTCAATACACACACACAAATATATATATATATAGGAAAATAATTGTAAAATAATATATATCCAAAATTTAGCAGTTTAATATAAATTTAATTGGATTATTGGGAGGAAATTCATAGAATTTTATCATGAGAACCATAATTTTAAATTCTCAAACTAAAAAATGAAATTTATTCTTATATCAATTAAAACATTTGTAACTATTGAATCATAATACCCCAAAAAATTTAAAAACATAAAATGAAGCACATGATATGATTAAAATAGATAGAATCATGATATAACTTTTTATGGGGATGTATGTACACCTCCGAATCATAAATATGTGTATAACATCGCATATATCTCATCAATACAATGTTGAGGTGATGAACTCATATGATATTTATAATCATTAAATGAAATACTTGTTAAAGAGTGAAACCCATTAGTTTTATTAAATACCTATAATTTTCATGAATATAATCACAATATACGATCAAGGGAAGTATAGACAATAAAAAATGTTAATAACTAGGGATTATGGAACATGTCTCTAAAAAACAAAAATGAGTTGAGAAAAACATTCTTCATGTTTAATTAGCATTCAAAGAGCTTGAAAATCATATATAATACATTAATATATAGTATATTTCCATAAAATAATATGATATTTACTTATAACATCATATTTGATCCACCTATACCATTTCGTCACCCATTTATTAATATTTCATTTTTAAAGACGTCATTTTCAAGTGTTATCTATTTATTTTTTCAAGTTATTTTGGAAGTTTTATAACGTATAAAATGATCATGGATTCATAAAAAAATGAATTTTCATAATCACAATAATATTTTGTATATTCATTATATATATAGTAACCCATAATTTATGAATATAATAATATTAAAACAATTGTTGATGGATGAAGTAGGTTGCACGTATGAATAAATGTTGTTTTCACTTTTCAACGAATGGAATGAAATAATGTTAAATAATAATTAACCTTTTTGAAATATTTAATATATCATATATATATATATCATATATATGTCATATATTTATTAAATAAATCATTATTACTATCCATTTATTTTGAAAATTAAAAATGAATCATGTCACTATTTATTTACTTTGTCCATAACGTCATCTTGATAGTTATATAATTCAAAAAAATTGACATATCCTCAAAATATATGTATTATAACTCATTGGGAAAAAATAATTCAAAACAATTGTGTTTATTTTAGTATTATATATACAATTTATTTTATTTTTCAATTAGGGGAAGAAAGAATATGTTTGTCTGGGGTAAAAATTTATTTATATTATTCTCTCACTAAAAATTAAAAACTTATTACCAAGATATAAAAAATTAGTTCATATTTAAAATAAATATTTGGAATTGAATATATTATAATTTCACCATTATCATACAATAATACATATACTAATGTCCAGAGAGTTACTATTCAAGATTTTCTTTACCGGAAAAATTATAAATTTTATTATCAAGAGAAAATGGAACCCAAATTCCATATATTTTATTTTTTATGAAAATAGTCTTCTTTATTACAAAAAAATAAAATAAATAAATGTTATTGGTTGATTTGTAGAACGTATCTCTCTATATTGACCATTTTTTACTATTTTCTATTTACTACATTGACAAAATATTTATTACAGTAACACTTTATGGTGTTCAAATATTAAATGTATATATTCAAAAACTTAGAACATCATGATTAATAATATTGTATCCATTTTTCAATATTGAATCTTTTGATTTAGTTAAACCTTTTTAAAAACCAATTCCCAAAATTGAATATAAATTTGTTTTTATAAAATACATTCTAAGAATTAACTTAAATCATAATAATGATTAGTACTGATTCAAATTTAATTAATTATGATTTTATATTAAAATAGATCGTATTTCACTTAATAACTAAATCATAAATTTTAAAAATTTTATTCAATTACATCATTTAATGAATAGAAATATGATATTTCAGAAATCAATATTATTCACTGTACACTGAAAAATAATTACTTTCATAAATTTATCAAAAATTCCGCACAAGTTGTTATTTATATGAAGATTTAATTAATTACTTAAATGTTATTTAATAAATGTTTTAAAACATTCATAAAAATATTAATTTCCTTAGAAAAAATGATATTTTTCTTAAATATGATGCATTTTCAAAGAAATAAATTAATTCTTTTAAAAATAGAGGTTATATTTTTATAAAATTAATTTATAAATTTTTATTTACTAGAACCATCATTTTTATATTTCAAAAGTATGTTACTTATATTCATACATTCCTATTTAATGGATAAGTTTTAAGCATCAAATTTTAAATAAAATAATTTAATAATATATCTCAAGTTGATTAAATCTTGGTTTTGTGTTCTATGAAAGATAACAAGAAAATTAATATTTTAAACTATATTTTATACGAGTAATATTATTCCTCAGATAAATAAATTGGTGCATCCAAATTTTATCTCGGTCAAAATAGGTTCAAAATTTGAAAAAATGATTACTCAAAAACCACATCAACTAAATGGATTAAGAACTTAATTAACCAAATTGAAGTAAAAAACCTAAAGGATACCTAATGTAACACTTTATTATATTCCCATAAAATGAAAATTTATTGGAAGTGAAAATTGATATATTAAGAAAAAAAATAATATACATGTACTAATAGAGAGTGATATATAATATGAACATGAAAATGTTGGGGGCAAAACACCTAAATAATTCATGGGTGAAACAACCATTGATTCATAAAAAAGGAGGGTAAAAATATGGAATTATTATTTAACAATTATTTTTCTATTGAAAAGTGGTTCATTTAATATAACGATAGAGTATATTATAAAATATAAATTCTCCGTTCTATTCTATTTTAGAATCACAAATCAATCTTATGGATCTAATTTTATTATTTTCACATATATATCAACGCTTCCTCTTTGAAATTGATATTCTAGATGAGTTGTTGACTCCTAATGAACATTCAATAAACTTTTAATGGGTCATAAAAACAATAAATGAAGTAGAAATAATTCATTATTTCTAAAAATAATAATCAAAATTTTTTCCCACGTTATCCAATATAGATAAATACTACATATTAATCCCTAAAACCTAAACAATAACACCATATAATCAACATAATAAATTCAAGAAATATATAATCTTATTATTCCTCCAAAATATATCTAAATATTTTAAAAACTAAAAATTATAATTTATTTTATCACATTATTTTACAATATCATCTTTAACATTTATCTCTAAACCACATGAATGTGTTCATAATGTCACATACGAAATAAGTGAAAACCTTGATTCTATTAAAACATGCTAATAAAACTAATCACTATAAAACTTCAATGAAAATATATATACTTCCAAAAATTGAACTTATACCCTTTACAGAAATAAAATAAAAGGATTTTTAATGTATTCTATAAATCCAATATTGAAATAAACATCATCAATTATATCCTGAATCATTTTTATCAAATATCTGTCCAATTTCTCGGTTAACAATACAATCATATTTATTTATTTAATATCAATCTTGACATTGAAAAAATAAAAATTATTATATAATTATTAGGTTTATATTATGGTTTATTAGTCTCTTAATCATGTGTTCAGCAAAAATATCAACTTAAGGCTGAATAAATGTTCATGGTTATCAATACAATTCAATATATGTTTTCAAATACTAAAATAAAAACTATATTCAAACAATCCATATATGTTTCATGATTACTTAAATATTAATATAATTATTTAAAAAAAATAAAACATATTTCTTAAAGCACAATACATATATAATTAAAACCAGTCACTTAAATTATTCAAATAACATATGTTCTTCATGGACTTAGAGATAACCCTAGGATTAGAGTATTATCTTAGATAATTCCCAAGCTCCTTGAAGATTAATAATTTATAGACATAAATAATAGTTTCTCTATATACATTATGACCACACAAAAATAATGTTCTCCTTTTATAATGAAATTATCTTAAGTTATCTTGCAGACATTCATGACATGGAGTAAACTAAACTCTCTTTAAACCACAGACCTTATCATATGAACGTTCATAAAACTCCATCTTCCTCTTCTTTGAGGTTTTATGAAAATAAATAGTTTTAAATTTTTTATTCATATTTTGTACTAGATGATTAGTAATAATCATATTTTTTCTCCTTATATTACCAATTTGATTTAGTTTCTCATTATGATAATCATTTAACTGTCCATACCATTCAACAATAATAAGTATCATACTAGTTCCATCCATTATCAAAAAAATTTAATTGTTTTGAATTAATAACCATAATGAGAAAAAATAATATAGATTAATGACATTTATAATTCAAAATACCTTATTTATAGTCAGTATATTCTTAGGGTTAACCATATACATCTTTTTTGTCATTAACTCAAATTCTTTATAGTGGTTCCAAATGAAAATTTGAATTAATCCAAGCATATCCTTAAAGTGTGTCAACACTGGTTTACAGTAATGGAACACACATTGTGTAACAAAATAATTCCAAATATATACTCCAAAAACAAATTTCTAGATTAATACCCCTACATAAATCAATTCCTAAACCAAATCCATGTTTATTATTGATACATGGATATATTTCCATGATAACCAACTAATTTTTCCCTTTTCCAAGGTATTAGATGAAATCAAAGAATTTGAATAAATTAAAGGTATCCAGAAAAGTTAAATAATCCTAGTCTAATTTTTTAATAAACTAAACTCTAATATACAAAATAGAGACACATACTATTTCAACCATAAATACTACATCTTATTGAATAAATATTAATTTTGTATTATTATAATACATGCTAAAAACATAATGGATTAGTGTATTTTTAATCGTGTATAAAAACAGAGGTTCACAAAATATCTACATCATTAGTAATATATATCATAACAACTAGAACCCTTTACTGACATATTATACTTATTGTATTTCTTCAAAAGATGGGGAATAAAAAATAATGTAAATTGTGAGCTAGATGCTCATTGAGAGTAAAAATGTTTGATATCAATGATCACTAAAACATAACATTAGAAAAATGGTATAAGGACACAAGAATAACATTTTAAAACCATAACTTGTAAAATATAGATAATAATATTGATCCATGGAATAATTCATGGTGAATTATATGTCATAAATAATAAATGAATCAATTATCAAGATCCATGAGATCACAACATTTCTATAATACATACATTTTTGTCATACAAATATGCCTGAAAAATGTTATCCTTAGTCAATGATCAATTCCAAGACATTCATAGAGAATTGGGTTCATTTCCTATTACATGTGATCATTAGTCAATGTTCACATATAATTCTGTCATATTTGATAGAGTCCATTTCTGAACTGGGATCACTCCCCATTCTCATCCACAAAATCACAAGTGTTATCTACATTTATTTGATGAATTTAATGGATATATAATTCTTGGACCACCAAAATTATAATCACAATAAATTCTTATGTATTCCAAATTATCAAAAATAATTTATCATATATTATAAATCATGTAATGGAAATAGGGTTTCATTAATATTACATCATTCATCATTGAAAAACATGTGGAAAATAAATTAGTTTCATAATAATATTATCATCATAATCATAAATCATCCAAATAAAAATTAAGAATGTTATAATTTTTTTTCATATTACTATTCAATCAAATTAAACATAAATTTATTTTATATCATTTGAAAATCTACGTTAAATAACAGATGAAAAATTTCATGAGAAGAATTGAAATTTCAATTTGAAATCAACTTGATAAAATATAAATATTTCTAAAATATTATAGTTATTTTTTATTTGAAAATAGACTTGGAACCATTTAATAGAAACATTCAATCATTTTTTATTTCTTGATGGTAGAAAATTTCATTCATGAATTTTATGTCATAAGAAATATTATAATCACATTTTCTATAAAAAGTCAAAAAATTCCACATTATTAAAAAACATGAGGATTAATTTCAAATTTTTTGTTAAAATTAAAAAATGGGAAGAATGAAATTAAACAATAATTGGATAATTAAAAAATCATTTTTGAAATAATTTTTTTAATTTTATGGACATGCAAAAAAAAATTATTTTCAACCGAAGAGAGAAAACAAGTGAGATTTCAAAAAAATACGGATTTGGAAAATATTAGAGATAAATAAAAGAAAATTAAATAAACCAAATAAATAATCATAAATAAAAAAAGTAGAATAATATTACTGGGCTTATTAAGATATAAGTTATAAATTTCTATCATCAGATCATAATCTCAAAAGATCTCAATATAACATTTGAATGTATCATAAATACCTAACTACATTGATACCTTTGTAATTGTTATCACCATACAATAATTAATTCAAATATCAAACATCTCTCAATGAAATAGTATTGATATGAAGAACTATTCAAACATTAGTAACTTCAAAAACTAGACATAAAAAAAGTCATACTCATGTGGATAATTAAATACTAATAATATTCCTCAAAGATATATTATAACACATTCATGGGTATTACATAAAAAATAAAGTAAATAGTTGGTGAATATTTCATTTGTTTCACGAAGAGAAAAGTGAGAGACAATATCCTTACGTTATGTTCAAATGTCTTCGAAAGTTTATAAAAAACAACACTAATAAATATAAATTTGTTATAAATTTATATAATAACAATTTATATTCCTAAAATTTCATATATGATCCATTTTAAACATTTAAACATTGATTTATTTATAATTCCTCATTAAACTATTCATTTCCAAGAATTATTTGTTTTGTGTTTCATGATTATTTATTTTAGGTAGATCCTATACAAGTTATTAACCATGGTTCAATCATATAAATAATGATAATAATCAAATTATATATATATATCTAATAGATATATATATATATATATATTCCTTCATAAAAGAAGTGCATTCAAAAATTAATTACACTATTCATGGAGACAGTGGGTTGTACGTATGTAAGTTTAGTACATTCATATTTCATAAGTATGAATGAATAATGGTAAATAAATAATTAAACTTAATATAAGAATTATTATACAATATATATTAAATAAATTTATTTACTATATTGTTTTAACAATCAATTTAATGTTTCAAATATAGAAAATATCATCATATATGGTCGGTGGTAGTCCACACCTACCAACAACCGACACTGTAGTTTTTATATGGAATGTATGGTAATAAGATGAATATAGTATTATAAATATAGAATAATAAATATTCCATTAAATTGATAAAGAGAAATTAAAACTGTTATAATTACTATTCATCAATTATGGTAGTTGAAAATGAATTTTGTCAGTATGTTTATGTAGTAGTCCACACGTACAAATATGAGATAATTTAGTTTTTGTTTGAGGGAATATATGGTGTATATTAGTGGTTCCATGGTCATGATATAATATCATTATATTTAGAAGATTTAATTAATTGTTTTATGCCGAATACCATAAAAGATTAATGGGTAATAGAAAAAATAAATTGAAAGGGATTGGGTATGATGACTACCTCTTCTTTAGTTTTCCACATTTGAATCCATTTTTTAGGATAAATGTAACAGTATTTCAGGGAAAAAATAACCACTAATACAATTATATGTAATTTCATAATAAAATTTTGATTTTTGTCTTCAATATATATGGATCAAGGATGTGTGACGAAAAAATTCAGTGGAATTACATTTTTAATGGATAGAAATGACACTCATGTAATTAGTAAATGATTAAATTATAACTAGGTATTTCAAAATGAGAATTCACCAAAATGGATATATAACTGAATGAAAAGTTTATAAGTTCAATGTATAACCATCCAATTAATTTTATATAGGATTTTGTTTTATTTCAAATCGTATCGACTATCATAATTCCTATGATAAAAAATTGTTATTTAACTACGGTAAAAACATTTTTAATTTTAATGTGTTATAATTTTACTTATAATTAAAAAAATTGGATCATTAATGGCAAAGCTATGGAATTTTCAAATACATATCAACATAATTTCATAAATTCAATGTAATTATGATTTTTATATAATTTATTTTAACATGTTTTTTTGATAAAATGTATTTACAACATTTTTACACAATTTGTATAAATTATTTATAATGTAAACATTATAGTCATGGAATTCAAATATAAACAAATAACACATACATAAAAATATATATTAACATAAATGATTTAGGGAACCCGATATTGTTACCAAATTGTACTACATTTAATGTCATTAAAATTATTAAATAAAATTTTCAATTAATTTAATAAATAATCTATCGATAATTCCTAAGAATGCATTGATATTATTTAATCAATAAAAATTATAAATAAATTAAAATGATAAAAAAATTAATTATTATTTCAAATAAACATATGTAAAAGAAAAAAAAATTCTTATCTTTATCAAAAACTGTTATATATATTAATGTCATGACAGTAAAATTTTGGAATTTTTAATACATAAAAAATAAAATAAATTTCATTATTAAAGTAAAATGGAAAAAAATTTCCATATATTAAAATTTTGGATGTCTATAATCAAATTTATTTCATATAATAAAATAATGCCATTTTTTTGTATTTTGAGACCTTATGAAATGGTTTCTACCAATTTTGACCCATCTTACCCTTATTGATTTGAAAAAATTTACAGCATTTACTATTTATATTGACCGACAATAAAAGGGATATATTAAAGAAAATTGAAATTATTAATTTAACATATTTTCTAATTTTTTAATGTTAAATATATAAATTTTTTAGAAATAAATGATAATATAAATGCATAAAATGGATTGAAAAATAGATTCTACAAAATTGAATTTTATGTATTAATAAATATATAAATCATCATCATTTTTTATTCTAATTAAATTAATTATATAATTATAAATAAAATGGATCATATGTAAATTAAGTACAAAATTTTAAAAATAATGTAGTATTTATTTAATGAATGGAAATGAAAATATTTAAAAAATTCTCATTTTCACAATTAAAATTAAAATCTTTCATTATAAAAAAATATGAAAATATCACACTAAAATAATTTTGATATGATTATTTAATCAAATATATTAATTTTATCTAACATATATTTTAAAATGGTGAAAAATTTATTATAATTTCATTGAAATAATACCAACAATTAGCATTTTTGAAGAAAATGAATTTTCAAAATATAAAATGTTTTCAATAAAAAAAGTTATTATTTATAAGAATTATTTAATCAATATTTATTATCATTGACCAGTATTTATATATTTCATAATATGTTTTCTCGTATTAATGATAAAAATTCATTGAATGGTTTTTTAATAATCAAAATAGAAAAAAAATGTTTTTATAATATATCTCAATTCTCATAATGATCAGTGATACATTTTAAGAAAAATTTCACCCTAATTAATCTTTTAAACTAAAAATTAGGGGTGGGAAAATGATATATTTTATAATAATAAATATTGGATCAAAATTGTATTATATAATGTATAATATTGTGATATATCATAATTGTAATGAATTATAAGTAATAGTATTTAATATAAAAATATTTAATAATTTTGATAAAAATATATCCTCGTTGTATTACTTATTTAAAGAGATTAAATTATATATTTTAATATGTTGATCATATAATTAATAAGTTATCTAATTTTCCATACATTAGCCATAATGATATTATAAAGACCATATTTATCCTTCAAAACCATGATATTATCTATCATTGTATGTGGTGACAGAAAAATGGAATGCATTACGTTGGGGACGGGGTAGTCCACATAACACTTGAATGATTTTTTTTCTCATTGGATTATGTATATGAATAAGAAATACATATTTAATTTAATATGTATACATTATAATGCATAAAGGATAAAAATATCCATATATTTTTTGGGATATATTAAATTTCAATGATAATAATTAATGAGTTATTTTCTGATGTTGATAACACACACATCAGGGACATGAATTTTATGTGAACGTCACCATAGAAAAGAAGGACATAGGCTAGGTAATGGTGACTAGTAACTTTTGAACATAACATAAATATATATGTGGATAAGTGTTTTTGTGTTTCAGGATTAAATTGAATGAGAGTTTTTTCTTTATGTGGTGAAATTGTTTTCGTATTTATTTGAAGGGAAGGATAATTATTTGAGTAAGCCTCACAATCTAAAAAATAAAACCTTTTTATTAATGTGAAATAGGCCAAAAAAGAGAGAAAATGGGAATTAAAATGAGTTCTTGTAATAATTTTTTATTAAATTATTTTTTTAATGGAAAAATTATGTTATTTATGTTTTTTTATGTGTTTAAATTTTCCCTATATTTTTTAATAACATGGAAATTAATTCCTATATTTAGCAGTGAATATTAATTAAACAGATTAATAATGAATATTTTTTCTTAACATGATACTTATAATATTAAATTTCAAATTATTTCTCTAAAATTAAATTTCTAAATGAAAAAAATGAATAATTAAAAAAACAATCAAAATTGGGAAAAAATATTTTTTTAGAAAATAACTTTTTATGCACTAAATTTATATAAAATATAAAATTATACTAGATATTAATTATATTTAAATATTTTTATTTTTTAATAAAATAATAAATTTTATATGGATATTATTGAAATATATTATTAAATATACCTTTTAAGTACATGATGCAATGAAAACAAAGATTTGTTTATTAATTATATATTTTTATTAGTTAAAAAAATGTTGAATATAGGTTTTATATGTCAAAAGAATATTTTAAAATGCATATTTTTGTTCCATGAAATGATAATTATTTATGTAATCATATATAAAATAATATTTCAATATTATATAATAAAAAATAATATAAATTTCATGTTTTGGGAAAATAATATTTTTTACAAAAAAATGAAATTCTAAAAAACGTTCAGAAATTAATATTAAGATAATTTTGATATTTTTGAATTCGAAAATGATATAAATCCTGAGAATTTAATATTCAATTTTTTTTTAAATTAATTCATGAATAATTTGTCTTTAGAGGTTGAAAATCTTGAAAATGGTGTTTACAATCTATTGTAGGTCTTGGGAATTCTATTGTCCTTCCCAAAATAGTTTTTCCCGTGAAATTTTGTTATATATAAGGTGTTGAAAAAAATTTTATGTTATCATCACAACCATTCTTCAATCTCATTTTTTTCTCTTATAGTATTTTATTTCTCCCACGGATCATCAGTAATAGAGTTTTCCAATTCGGAAATACATGCTCTCTAGTGTAATGTATATATATATTTGGTCATAATAATAAGATAATTAATGATCAAATTATATTCACTCAGATGTGATAAATTCATTGGTTATGTAATTATATCATTAATAATTAAACATGGAAGAAATAAAATACTTTATAATGGTTTCGTGGCATATCCATTTAGTATGATACAAAAAAATTCATTTTAATAATTCAAAAGTACCGATGAACCTAGGGTTTAAATTTCCCCTTTTACAAAATCTTATAACGCCATTACAAGGTCAAAACATAATGAATAATTTATCTATAAAATGAAATCCCATGTATTTTTTTAATATATATCATAACACTTTTTTATACTGTAGAAATCATTAATATCATCTTAAGTAGTCCAAAATTTCATAATAGAACCATATACAAGATATAGGAAATCCAACTTTTTTCCTCCAATATCATCTCAAGAGGTTGGATGATGATACCTCTTCCAATACAGTGCATTATATGTGTCGATATTAATGTTCTTATACAAAAAATATTGTGTACAAATTATATTAACTGTATATATTGAACCCATAAAACATGAATTTTTGGAGAACATTATACTATCCCGTCTCCCAATGTATGAATATTCCTTTCAGACTACCCATAATTTTTTTGATGATATGTTGTACATAAAGTGATCTTATTCTAGATAATAAATTAATGGATCTTCTAGAATTTCATTGTGAAGAAAGGTTCATAATCATATGTAAATTATAAAGGTTTCTCATAAATCTGTCAAATATCATTGATATAAATCTATGAAAAGGTCTTAGGGGAAAGATATTCTTTTAATGTTATGAAATTTACAAAAATATTAAAATGATAAAGAGATTCATTATTCTTTAGAGTCATTGAAAGCCTTGTAAAAAATCCCATTGTAACATTTTCTCACTTCCATTAAAATATATGAAGAAGTTACAAGACACCCTAAATAATTATTTTCAATCCTTCACTTGCTAGTATACAAAGAATATGTAAACATAACCTATAATTTCCAGCTTAATAAAATCCCAAAAAAAATTTATCTTAAATCCATATATATTTTGAAGTGTATGGTGAATTTTGAGCAATGTGTTACATATAGTAGTTCTATTTTCAACAAATATATAGATAAAATATATAACATCTTCCAAAATTTCAACACTCCATTTTTATAGATCCAATCTATCAATTTCCCAATATTAACTACATTAATATTTTTATATATGTTTATCATTACCCTACTACGAATTCTATATATTTTCGAGTTAGTATGGTTTATATATTTCAGGGAAATGTAATGAAGGGATACCTTTCCTAAATACCATCACATATAACTTTATTGGATCATTATATATATGATCCTCATTAATCATCATAATAATCACAACTACATGTCACCTCATTGTCAATGCATTATCTACCTTGATTCCCTTACTAGGGTAGTAGTGTATTGAAAAATAATGATACTTGAGATGTTCTAACCATATACTTTGTATCATGTTGATCTAAATATTGGATAATATATACATCAAACTATTTTTTCCATGTATATCATGTATCTGTTTCCATAGATGTAGTGGCTATATTATTTCAAAAGAAATTTTTTAGGTTCATGATTATGTTGGTGAGTATTATAGATCTTTTAATAAATTTTATAATTTTCCTAATTCATAGAGAGTCACCGTATAATTATTTCTAATGATAGAACCTTAATATATCTTCAATAATTCACTATTAGTTACGAATAGTTCCTTAAAAAATGCATTTTTAATAATTGTGATTCAATAAGACTCAACATTTCTTCTTTAAAGAATTCGTTAGATTACCTTAAAAACGTGAAATTGACACCATTATGAGTAAACAAGGATAATGGATTGGCCAACTAGGCTAAATCTTTGTCCCACCATTGATAGTAACCTTACAAGCCTAATGAATATTGGTTATTAGTTTTACTCATCTATTTGGATATTCATTTAATACAATTTTTTTGGGTCAGTAGATATATCATCCATGGGGAATATATTTCCACAAAAAGTAACATAATTATGAGATAACTCAATATTACTATATATATCAAATAACATATTTTTATGATGGTCAATATAAATATTTAAAGGTGATTCACACACACATAATAGATCTTATATTATATAATGATATCATTAATGAATAGAAGAATAAATTCATGAAAATAATTCTTGAATATACTTTACATCATATCTATAATGATAGAAGTTTCATTATTTAGTCATAATAAAATTACTATGAAATCAAAAAGAACATACCTTGTTTGAAGTAAATTCATGATGATATCATAATGATTCACTCTCTACTAATTATATACAGTGTAGTGATTGATCATTGCAATGTAGGGGTCTCTTGAAATTTGATAAAATAAGTCCAAAATATATATTAAAGGGTAACTGTTCATTATATTAATAGAATTTATGTCCCTATAGTTGATCAATAATATCATAGTCCAATGGTTTAATTCCAAATAAAATATGGGATCCCCATTATGAAACAATAGGAAATATAAATATATTATCACAACACTCTTTTAGGTATTTCATGAACACCCCCAACTCCACTAGTTCCATTCCATATAGATTCATATATATATATATATAACCACAATAAAAAATTAATTCGATAGTGAAGTCAACCTCATTCTTTGAGATATGGCCATGTATTTCTTCGAGAAAAAATAAAAGATTTTTTATAAAATAGTTATATCATCTATTATTTGGATAATTTCATTATCCTTATACAACATTTGATATTCCTATATTACTAAAATATAATTAAGGAGTGTTTTCAAGGGTGATTATAGAATACAATTATGATATGATTTCATTACATTGGAAATAAGGTATTATGATCCAAATTTATAGATATTAATATGTTATCACTTGTCTTCATCTATAAATAATTGAATACGAATAATGAGCTCTTGATATAAAATTATAAAAACTCAATTACTCTTAATTTTTAAGATGGATCCATTAAAATATTGATGGTTTTCATAATAATTGTTGAATCTCACTTGGATTATCCAAATATAATCCAAAATTTTTTACAAATACTCATTTGATTCCAATTTTCTCATACTAGACTCCAAAAAACTAGATATTGTAGTAATATTGCATTATTGGTACAAAATAACAGAGTTACCAAAGAATCTACTGCATTATTATTCATGGAAAAGTAGATGCATCCATATAATAAAATTGGAAACATAAGATACATCATTAAATCATATTGAGAATAATATTATCCGTTCTATCATATACCTAAAAATTGTAATTATTCCCCCAATTGGATTCCATGGAATGAAAAAAACTAGGGTGAGCTTAGCAGCTCAATAAGGTCTTACAATTAATGGAATCTAAAAACATCGAATAAGTTAAATCTATGTAATAAATTATTACTCACAATATATAATCTATAATGACTTAACCCACAAGGTTCATCCTAGATAAAAGAAGGATGAGCCTCCATAACCCCAAACCCACGAAAAATATGCTTGGGGATGGAAATTTGATATATATAGGAAAATAAATCATATTTAAGGCCATTTACTATGGTGGTTTTTGGCGTGATCCCATATCCAACTCTATGAAAAAGTGCATAGATAATTATAAAACTGATAAAAATATTGTATTCATACATCCATATTAAATTAAAGTATGAAAAATGTACTATAATGTGACTAAATGGAAGAATAAAACCCTAACAATAACTATATTAGTGTATCCTACTTAGTATGAGGGAAATAATTCAAATTAATTATTAGTACACTCAATGGCCTTTCTTTCTTAGAATTAAACTCCAAATGCACTAGATCTCCCTAGGATGTTGATCTAATACAAGTCTTCTACATAATACATGAAATATATGAGAATATACCATTTAGGGGTAATTATGAAAATACAAAATAAAAATCCCAAATACCTAAAAAGTGTGTAACAGATTGGAAGCAGTCAGATTGGATGAAATCTAGTGAAGAAAACCCAAGCATGAGATAGAACTCTATGTTGACCACTACATCGCTATACATGAGTAGTATATTCATCAACACCTAGTATGTCATATTTGATAACAAATACCAGAAGGTCTCTAAGAGTATCCTATATATATTTTCAATAGAATCTGTTTTTCATGGTCCCAACCCTATATAAAACTTTATAAACCTAATCAATGATCAAATGGTAACACTCATCTAAGAGTTTTCCCTCTGTGAGCCCTACCATCCCTCAAGAAACTCAATAATGTGATAGCTCAAATTTTTCAACACAAATATAATGTCACATACACACCATGCTGACTAGAACACATCTAAGATAATTGTCTTATTGGATATATCCAAGTAGAAAGTAAACACATGACTCATTATATCTCACTACCTTGGCAGTGGATCACACACAAGGCTGTCGGTGGAAACATTGAACCCTAGATGAAACCCCACACATAGAAAATGGTATTTCAGAATAAAAAGAATTATAAAAAATTACTAATATTAATACATAGATTGGGATCGAATGCCATGGGATAACCAAGGAGACAACTGACCCGACTAGAAACATATTCCTATACAGGGGACTGATGCACGTGTAAATATTGGTCATGCTGATACCAACAATCATTCTAAGAGAAACACGAAGGATATGGGGTTTACTTCGGTCCTCTCAGAGGGATACATTACTAATGATACACATAAATATAAAGAATCATAATGATATAAATCACTATTGAACATGAGAACTATCACGTACAGAATAAGTTTTAGGCAGCAGTAGAGGGGTCATGATCCTATTATGGGGACATGATGCCTAACTAAACCCTGATAAGAATAGACCACGTTATCTCACATAATCATTGTGGGTATGTAAATTTCAAACTAATAGGCCAATGATGTCCCATTGAATCACATCTGTAATCCCAACAAAATTGCTAATATCACATCAATTGTAGAAAACTACTCATAAAAGGATTTTATGGGCCTCAATTTGAGTACTGGAGAAGGAAATGGGTGAGGGTAAATGTATCCTAGGGAAATAAATGTTGTGTACCCACGATACATGTTTTCCCTCATATAATCATCCCATGGTAATGTTCCATCAGAAAACTATACTTTTTAAGAGAAATGCACAATATATAACCCATACCACATAGCATGTTACCTCTTCTGAAGATCTGGATATTCCCTTTTCCATACAAAATCATCGGTCCATGTATCCACACATATAATATACCCCTTCAACATGAAATGTTTCTCCATGTTTGGTAATAATCATGTGTCCCTATTCATGACTATGTAACTCAACTCTTTTCTCTGTCTTTTGGGTTTCTACATCCTCATGTCCATGTCCCTTATAATGATATTTTTGTCCACGTCCTCATCCACATAGCATGTGGTCACTACACATTGTGTACCCACAGTACATGTCATATAATCCCAAAAAGTACATCTTTGTCAGATGGGAATAACACGCAGTGTGTAATCCAACACTACACGATGAGTGATTGGAAATTATGAACATAAATGTACTCTGAGCCACCCAAAACCTTTGATTTTCACCCAAGAAGCACATATCAAACCCAATAGGGTCCCTAAAAGTCATATAAGGGCCTTAAAACCTTAAATAAATCCATTGATGAGGTATGAGACAGAATTATCATAAATATACATATATCATGATGAAACACTAATGTTTTGGGACCAAAACGATGCCTGAAATTTTGTGCTACTTGATCTGGTGATCTCAAGTGTGAAAAATAAGGCTCAGTACTGTATTGTCTCATAGGTTCATTCTCGGTTCATCCATCACTGTGGAAGACCCTTCCTCACCCCTACCATATACAAAATTAAGAATAGGGTGTTATGCTTATATGCTTAATTTCATTAATTCAATAGAACTCTATTTAAATCATTGAATACGGTCACGTCAAACTAGTTTTTCAACGTTGGAAAATTTTTTGTCATGCCTAGGGTAAAACCATCATTTTTAACTCAAGAAAAATCACATATTTCCAATCCCAGTATCCACACAAGAGTTATTACACATTTAATGATGAAATATGTGTTAATGATAAAATATATTTAATGTATTCATATCACCACACTAAGGATCTCTGGACCATAGAATCCTACTCTTTTATTGTGATCTTCAATAGAAATATTCCGATAATTATTAAAAAAAATCCACTAGAAAACCGTAATGGTTACACCCTCCCATCCTTCATGGGTTTTCATCCAGTAAAGAATAATCATACAAAAAAGGGTGAAACTAAGCTATCATTTAGATCTCCCACACTAGGAAACTCTATGAATGGTCACCTTATTGTCATAAAAACATACATAGGGGAACCATAATCCTAGGAAGGAAATTCAATTTACATAAAAAAATATAATTTATTTAATTGAAAAGGATACTCCACACCCACCATCAATCTAATGTTTTTCCATAATCGTGCTAAAATTGCACATGTCTGCTCTAATATTAATGGTATTTAAACACCATGCACATAGTAAACTATGGCCTTAGTGTATAGTGATAATCCACACCTCTAACCGAAAACATAAATTGACGTAACCCAAAATTAATCATTTCTACATGGATGAAATCCACCAAACCAACATGGAAACCAAATTGATGTTTTCCAAAACTGGTACTGTTTTCTTTACCTAACAGGAAATCCTATCTAATTGGTGACACAAAAAGGGAAATGGACCTCCTCAATAATTCATCTCACTGTATGACTGGTATCAACATCATTCCTCATAAGACTGGAATACTACCCACCTAAAAAAATTCCATCCACAACATGTCTAGTGGATATATGTTTACATGAGACCACATATAAAAACGTCAATTAAAAGTTTTATATTCCATCCTCGTAATTAAGAAAAAATTGTAATATGGGAAACTCTTGATCATGTATCATACCAAAAGAGGATGAATTTTTTTTGCTAGAATATAATACTATACACATTCCCATTGGTGGTTCTCAATATAGCACTGGGAAATCCCATTCCAGGGTTAACCATCACCCCTATATTTGAAAATTCTCACCTTAATGATTTAAAATTTGTGCCTACAAACGATTCTTCGAGATCTTACTACAAGGGAAATACTCTCATAGAATGTATAGAGATATCCTCCTATGTCTAACATAAAAAACCCTTGATGTGGAGCACACATGGATGTCATAATGTAAGACCACCTAGAAATGATCCATTAAGGATTATGGGTCTATTATATTAGTTTCAACAAAATTATGGGGTGTACAACTTGACCAAATGTATCACCATGAATAGAAAAAACGATATTGGATTTATGAACCCATATTCGATACAAACTTCACCAAAAAAAATGGAGCTGGTGATATCCTAACATTATAGAAAATTTCATGAACAATATTTTTTTATACTCATGTAAAATAATACAATGATTATAGCATGAGGGTATGCCTCCCTAACAGTAACCAATGCCATGGAACGTCAGCCACACCATACCTCATGTTTTCATCCACTTACAAGGATAACAACACATTTTATCCCTTGTGAGCACAATTGGTCTTACAAGACCTTACAATACCTCCATCTAATTATGCACATATTAAACCACATAGAATCACTTTAATGATAAAATTCTTGGATGAATGGATCCAATTGTGTCCCTAGGTCTCAAAGATGGGACAATATCAGGGAAAGGTTACTCATTTCACTATAAATACCCTTTGTATTAGAAGATAAATGAACCTACTTCCTAAAGTGCATCCCATCCATTTTTTCCAAATATCCATCATAACTAGATCACACTATGACCACTTATCACAATAAACTACCCTGAAATCACAAGTTGAAGGAACTCATCCTCCAAAACATGATACTATTAGCATTAGGCATCATTGAATCTCTTTCATGATTTTGTATCTAAACACAATAACATTTCTTAGTTTTGGACGTATCATTATTTCATATCAATTATATGCCACATCACTTCTCACGAACAAAAGGCTCTACCACTTCCCAACCTCACCATTGTTATGTATTAGGAAATAACTGTCAAGGAACAATAATCTCACTGGGGAATCTAACACATTTTATACAAAAGCCTAATTGATATAGGGTTTTTCTACAAACCATAATATAATATCTATGTCAAGAAAATACATCGACTACAACTGACTATATCATTATCTAAAATCTTCCTGGTCCTAGCCAAAACAAAAACATGATGGTTGTGGTGGTGGGAAATAATCTACGAACCCTCCACCTCTAGAAAATACTATTGATAGTTTTCCACATTCCTCATCATGAATAACATCTCAATAAAACAGTTCATCTTCTTCATTGGTATATCAATCATCCATCCATTAGTATCATAAGGGGTTGGACATGACTGCATAAGATTTCCAATCCCACTAAAATCATAATAACTAATTGGCCATGATGGTCAGGGCTTTCCCAATGGAATACATGAATGACAGTTACTCATGCATCATACGGCTATGGACTACAGGTCAAACTATACCTTGATAATATGTGACCCCTACCTTGAATGCTCTTCATATGTGTTTGATACCCACATATCGTCATCCTATGAAAATATATCCATTTATAGCTCAGTATAAAAAGATAAATTCACATGAATCCTTAGTGGTGGATGAATTAATAGATAAATTGGTGGAATCCATACTAAATGTATAGTTAGAAAAAAACCATACCCCTTACTAAGACCATATATGGAGATTCAATTAGTCATCAGATCATATCGTCAACCCTATTGTGAAAACCCAATAAGATTTCACAATGTAAACATCCTAAATAATGATGTTCCATGGTAAAAGATTATATCTGCATAGATGAATCAAGAAATACATTGAAATAAAAAAATTTCTATCTGATTTATTTATAAATGTTTCCATAATACCCGTTCCAAAATATTTCCTTTCATAATATAGTTTATTTGAGTCCAAGTTAATGGATGCGTTAGAAAACGAAAAAAAATTGGAGTCTCTGTACTGATATCTGAATTCCAAAACCATTAAAATTTTTCCCTATATCCCAATGTTATCTCACACACATGAAAAAACCTTACACTCCAGTCTTATAGATGTATGATATAGTTATCGTAGAATTTTATGCATCATAATACATGATTTTATACATAATTAACCATCAAATTATTATCCATCGATTATAATGTCCAGTGTCGTTGTCAGATTAAGTACATAACTAGACATCATGAAAAATATTTTTATTTGAATCTATATATAGAGGTCATAACATTCAATGAGATCTTATATCTTCATACGATACTCTAGGGAATACGTGGACAAAAGGTATGAGATAAAAATTAATGTAAGTGAATATGAATATAAATAAAACATAGAACATGGTTTAAAAGGAAAAAATGTTGTAAAAAATGTAATTTAACATGAATAATCCTAAGGAATAATAATATTTATAATATTAGAAAATAATATAATGACATCATATTAATTGTAGAACAACATATATCATAATTTAAACATGATTCACGGATAATCTACAAGACTATATTGCATACTGAACAAAGTCCCATAAAGTAATCTATTTTACTCCCTATCCCAACTTGAGGCCTCATGAGACTGAACATTACCAAATGAATTGGAGAATTATCTGGTTGATCCTATTAGAAAATCTCATGAATATTTGTTCCGCATGGAGAATAATCATTTGGGTAACACATGGAATGAAATGGGTATCCTAATCAACCACAAGGAATAAAAAATGATATTTTCATAAATTTTTTCCTAAAAGATTGGACTAATAACATATATAGAAATTAATTAGGGGAAATGGGAACAAATCATTATAATTTATGCCTAAATTAATTGGACACATGTAAACAGAGTGTTTAATAATCCTCAGAAATGAAACATTTTGGTTTTGTATTAGGTAAATATAAATGATAATTTAAACATGAAAATAAATATTTGTTTTTCTAAATAGAAAAATTAACCATGAAATATTTTAATGAATATATAAGTTATTTTATATTAATAATGGAGTATGAAAATGTATTTTGGAGTACACATGGAATCTTGTATGAAATCAGTATGTTCCCATGAATCATTCATTCTTATTCAGAAGAATTTATGGGAAATCCTTTATAAAAGATATATTACCCCATAATAGAAGGATCATATAATCTTGAAAGATGTGTTTGGAAAATAAAAAAATTTATAAGAATTATAGAAAAATAAATATGCATTACACAAGTGTAATGACAGAGAATGTGTAACCCAATGGAAAAAATGGAGGTTCGAGTGGAATTCCTTACCTGATGTCTAAAATGGTTCTACACATGATCATAATGTGATGAATAATACAATTATATTATTTAACTAATATGTACATAACCTTTTCGAAATTTACTTGATTTAGTATAATTTTATTACCTTTATTTATGGAATTTTTGATGAGAAATAGTGTTCAATTTAATTGTTTGAGAGTGTTCAGTTTCATAGTGTTTACGATCAGTTTGCTTATATAAGAAAATTAATGTTAAAGTAAAAAGTAAATATAAATAAAAAATTGGTTATGTAAGTTATTAATGAACATACATGAGGCTAAATTATCTTATAAATCATTTAATCTGGTAATATGATGAATCATTAGAAATAAATTTGTTGATAATCATTTTGATTATCTTTGGTTCTTTTCTCCCACTAAATTTTTTTCGTTTTATGAATTAAAATCATGTGTATATAATGATTATAGAAAATTAAATAGTTTGTAACAACTATATAATAATATGGTTTTAAAATAATTTATTATTACCAACAATGAATTCCATAATGGAAAATGAAAAGTACTCATCCTTGAAGCTGATAAATTAACATGTCATAAACAATGTTTTCATTTATAAGTTAAAAGGGAGAGGTAAAGGTGTTTGATTTTGGATTATTCAATTTAAAAAATAATATGTGTATGTTAATGGATTATTTATTCTATATAGATCATGAGAGGAGAGGACATAATAAAAAAATTAAAAGAACATGTTTAGAAAATTATAAATATAAATGAGTAAATTACCTCTTCAATTTATCCACTGTAAATACCTCCTATGGGAAATGGTAGTGGTATTTTAATGAGACCACGTGCTCTAGGAAATTTCAGAGATGTTTTTAAATTGATATGAGAATAATTGTTTTGAGGTTTAATGATTGATATGTGCGAGGATAAGAGGTGAAGGTTTATAGGGGAGGAGATGTGTGTTTTCTCATTATTTTATTCATTATACAATTATTTTGGATAAAGAAAATGAATAGTTTGACTACTATAACTAAATATTATAAAATATTGAAGGGATATTAGAGATTATTATAATTTCATCAGCAATGAATCTATAAATAGTGTATTTAACATTTAATGTATATATACCCTAAATAATCATTTTTACTCTTCCCCAAAAATTCAACTATTTTATAAAAAATCTAAGAGGATTAGGAAATTTTTTTTAATGTGTATAATTCAAGAAGGAATCATATTTTATGAAAATAAATTTTCATTAAATTAATTATATTACATTTTAAATTGTAATTAAATATTTATTACTTACTAAAAACAACACTTAATTAATAATTTTTAAAACATTAATTTACATATACTATGATATAATTATATCATAATTTAATTAAAGTTCTCATGAATTTATTCGTTAATTTAATGTTTGTGGTTACTATTCTGTTGTTTAGTTTACTATTCACATGGTTCATATTAGTATTCCAATGGATATGTTACTATTCATTAATTTTATTATTTTAAATTAAATAATCACCTCTTATTTATTAATTTGTTCATTTATAAATTTTTTATTGTGTTATTAATGTGATTAATACTATATAATTATATTAGAACATTGGATGTTCCATTGATAAATTTTTCGGGTCATTATATTTTTCCTGTTATGATATTTCACCCATGAAATTTTATTTTTCATTTTATGTTTCAAATAGGTGTCAGTGCTTTTCTCTAATCTCTTCTTTAGGTTTAAATGTTCCCTTTTCCTACTTATGGTTTTGCATTAGTACACTGACCATGTGGGTAATCATGTTGCATAAGACACCATATATATTATCTATGATCTTCATTGGACGCTCCTCATAATATATATTATTCTACAGCTGTACCACCTATAATTTCAGTAAACGTTAAGAATCTTGTATGTAATTACTCAATAGGGACATGTGTAATAAATTTTGTACTTGAGACATGGTTGGAGGATGTGTTGTTTGATATGACATAAAATTAAAATTATCGTGAATATATTAAGGAATTATGTACCTTGGAAATAGATTTAATTTCTCCCAAAATCACATTATCATCTCCCTTAGTGATATGTGGAGGATTACCAGGTCTACATCCTTAATCTCAAGGTCTATTTGAAGATTAGTTGTATAACTCTTTTCAAATTTTGGCTTCCTTGATGTCCTTCTTAATTTTATTCACCATCTATACCATTTCGTCATCATGTTTAGGTCATATTACATTACGTTGAATGGCTTCATCCCAACATGAAGGTGTTATGCCTCTTTTCCCAGAAAGGGACTTACATGGAGCAATTATGATGCTCGAGTGTAAACTATTGTTGTATGAGAACTCTAATGGAATAATATATTGGTATTATCCTCTATTGAAGTTCATAAAATAAGTTATCAACATGTATTCTATTGTGTTAATTGTAATTTCCTATTACCAATTAGTTTGAGGATGATATGCCATACTTAAGTCAATGTCCTTGTATTGATGACGTTGGATACATTTCAATAACATACAAGTGATTCTTGGAATCTAATTAGTTAAAATTTATTGTGGTATTTTATGTATCCTTACCAATTTATTTAAATATATACATGGAAGATGAATCAGTAAGAAATACTCTATAATGGAAATATAGTGGTCGGGATTTGTAAGATTATCCACATCAACCCATATCTCATTCTTTCCTATTGATGTTATAGGAATTACTGTGAAAAATACCATGTTAATGTTCTCACACATCCATGTTGTTATGGGTATTGATTGCATCATCCCCTTAGACTTGTGTATTTCATCACTAACATTATTACATACTAGATAGATTAAGGTATGTTCAACGATATATTTTTGCATAATATCCCATAAATAGTTCTGTTTTATATCTCGATACATATTTATGAACCCTTATATAATATAGAAGGTTGAGCTATGTGAATAAATAGGAATATCTTGCATTATCAATAGATTAGATGGTACACATAAATTTGTCGCAAATATCACAACTCCTTCCTGATTCATTTTACACTCTGCAGATTTCCCTTTTCCCATGGAATTTTCTGTCTTTAGAATTTTCTATCATTTCATCAAGCATCAATTATTTTATCCATAAAGTATCATTGTGAAATTATTAAAGAAAATATTCTAGATGTTCCTTCATTAATGATTCACATGTCCATCCTTTGTATATAAAGAATATTAGTAGATTCTCAATTCTCTTCATTGATAATGATAAAAGATCATTAATAGTTAGAGAATCCTTTACATTATTTTCCATAATAGGTTGGTAGTGGATAGAGCTGTTGTAATCTTAGATAACATTTGATGAATAGTAACTTTTTGAATTTTTTTTACCACAGTTAAAGGTAAATAGGTTGTGACAAGGTAAAAATATTATTTTAATAATATTAAATTAACATAACATATGTCCTATTCCTATTGGTTGATACATTTCCAACCCTCATCATCCTTGGATCAATTTTGGAACCCCATGGAGCCACTTAAGAGTGATAATGACACTTTATATTAATAAATTTAATGTTATGACAAAAATGACATAAACAAATATCTTTTAGTAAATAAATATTCACATGGGGTTATATAAGTTATCTTATCTAAAATAAATAATGATAGTAAAGATAATAGTATTTGCTATATCATGGTTTTTTTATAATTTGTAGACATCAAATAAATAAATTTATTTATGACACAATAATGATGTAGTGTTTACCTCTTTAATGAATGAATTAATGAAATATGATTATAAAAATTAAAACAATATACAAAACCTATCCAACTATTATTGGATTATTTTATTTCCAAAAAGAGTTATTTTATATTATACTTTAATCTTTTTTGGATCTTTATAAACAAAAATTAATTATATAATAAGATTATATTTTCATAGTTTCCTAAAGACACCCCTATAAAAAGTCATCACCTCTAACTCATTACCCACACATCTAAATCCAATACGCTCATCCACTATCTACCAAATAATCTCTCAATATCTCTCTCTTCCACCCAGAATATATACCTTATATTGAAGGCACAACAATAAATTCTTTTGGTTCTAACCAAATAGAGTTATCTGAATTTAAGGTAACGTCTTCCCTAATGTTATCTTCTTTTATTTTACATCTCAAACCCACCTAAACATTTTTTATTCCATTAATTTTTAAAAACACCATTATCTTATATATATTAGGATTTTTATGAAAAGTGTTTTATCTACACTTACACACACTTACTTCTAATGGGAAAAACATATTGTTTCTATGGATAGTGAACTACTTTCTCATGAAATGATGGTTGTTCAATTATCCCCAACTGCATCTCATTGTGAAAATTAATGTGAAAATGAATTAATATGTGATATATATAATATTTATAATTTTTCTATGTTTATTTATATTCATTTATATCTTACCTTTATGTGTTTCATAATGGGTAAATGCAATAATTTCATTTGAGGATGTGAAGTCTATCTCCCCCTCAATGTGATATAACTCATTAATGCCATATGTGGAACATATAAAGGAAGGAGTTAATTAAATTACATAACATATATATTAAACTATAATTATAATATATCTATGTATTATTATGTTTTCATTCCTTTAAATATAAAATAGAAATGAAATTAGTGTTCATGCCTACGTACTACTTACTGTCTCAATGAATGGTGTTTTTCATTTCATTACTCCAAATGATTTGGAATATTATAAATATATAAACACTGGATATATATAATATATATGATATCTAAATAATTAGTAACATTTTCTAGATAATGTAATTTTGACCACATAGACAATTTGTAATTATTACAAGCTCATTTTTTACTAATGTTCTGAACAACAAAAAAATGTCTGATGTGAACTAAAATAATTAACTAATTATTAATGAAAAATAATAAGTGAGATAAAAGGGATAATAAACATGAATAATTTTACTATGAAATTATTAATTAAATAATGTTAATTTTATAGGAACAACCCATAACATACGAGTCAAGTTAGACATGAAGTTAGGGGTTTCTTATCTAACTTTTAATTCTATGAGACTTCTATAGTTCGCCACATATTTATTGCATGTGGTTTATTGTGTACTACCATTTGATATATATTATCATGATTATAGTTATATTCATGGTATTTTATGATTAATTTGTTGGTTATTAACTTTTAGTCATACGATTTGATTAATTACAACATGGTAAGGGGGTTTTATCTCACTTTTAATTTTATGGGATTTCATTTGTTCGCCACTTATTTATTGCATGCTATGTATTCTGTACTTCAATTTCATATATATTATCATGATTATCTTTATATTCCAGATATTATGTGAATAATTTTTTTTTATTAACATTTTTTATATGACTCGATTGACTACAATGTTGTAAGGGGGTTTCAAATCACTTCTTATTCTCTTGAGATTCATACTATATTTTCCACTATTTCATTGTTTGTTGCATATATACATCACATGGTTGTATTCCTTGAGGAGTATACATTAATTTATGGGTATTTACATATTAATTTTATGATCCTTCTTTCATTGGGTGTATGTTTCTTATGTTACCAACTCGTCAAGGGAATTTCATATTTCAATTTCTACTCATTGGGGTTTTCACATATTTCATTGATTTATTACCAATTGATTAAGTGTAGAATCAATATTTATTTATTTATGTAGTAATTTCCACTCCCCTTTTGTGTCTATATAATTTTATTACAAATTATGACACCACTAATAAATTCTCATGTCATTGTTATGAACTCGATAAGGGTAAACTTAACTCAACTTAAATTCATGGAGTTTATAATCCAAGTAATTGGTTTTGTTTTTACATGAATATGTGTGAATGTCCTCAGAATGATTTAAAATAAATTTCCAATATTATTAGTGTATTAGTATTTTTCACACATAATTATTTCATTGAATTAACCTTAATATAAGGATATAATCATTATATGAGATTTCTTATGAATTTACATTAAATTGAGACTTCTTTGTTGTTATACACCAATTATCTTTTATATGGTTAACATAATGTACCTTGACATATTATATTAAGAATCCATTTATAATAATGATATTATAAGGGTTTTTACCTCAATTATATTTATTCAAGCATCTCTCATTTGGTTAAGAACTCTAAGAAAAATATCATTTTAAGTTTTTTAATGATTTATTCTTCTAAATATTTCTCATTAATACCAATGTTTTAAATACGGTTTGGAGGATATATTTATATGAACATGATTTTTTTAAAATAAAATTTCTTTTAAAATTTTCTATGTGGTATGGGACACTTTGATTAAAAAATCTCTTTTAAATTTCTTCCATTATAAATATGTTACTTTTAATTCATTTCACAAAAAGGGATATTTCTCTAAAAACATTTTAATAATCATTTTCAACTATGTAAATATCATTTACTAGATATTATTCTTGATTGAAGTTGATTTATTATAATACAATCTTCCATATTATATTGAATGCATTATGATATGCTTGACATTGGATAGAATATTTTTATACCCTTCATGGTTTATGACTGATGTATTGACATTTCATATGAAATTTTTAATACGAACCTTTATGTTATGTTTCAAAAATTTTGTATGAGGAATGAATAGGACTTAGTCAGTGACAGGTGGTGCCCAATATAGCCCCTCTATGCTTTAGTAGGTGTCGCGAGACAAATTAGTGTCTTAGATAAAGTCTATGAAAATAATTTTATTTTTAGTCTTGACACGATGCCTTGACTATGTTGTAGTGTTGTTTGACATTAGGCATTCCATAATTATGAAACTTCTTTTTACATGTAAATATTGTACTATTAGAATATCCTTGTGAATTAGAAAATGGAATTATTTGATTTATCTTTTCCTTATTATGCTTATGTTTATTTGTAAAATTCTTGTGTTTTAGTCTTATACATTTTCTTAAATGATTATGCTTATTTATGATAGTTTCTGCTATATTTTTATCTTTACTGAGCATCTCATTTCACCCCATTCTTATGTTTTATTTTTCTGAAGATGTGAATAAGTATATTATGTTTAACATGAAAGAATAGGATAATGGATGTATGAGTGTTAAAAGGGTACCCATTTTGTCTTTTTTATATTTCATGATGTAATGTGATACTTATCAATATATGTACTACATACAAGGATACTAAACTGATCGGTCTTTCAGGATATGATTCCTTATATCATGCCAATATTTTTTAATAATCCACCGAATCTAGGTAACTAGGGCTTATGATTTTTGTATGTATCATTGGAAGTTTAGATGAATCCATGGAAACTAGATTTAGAGAAACTCTGATTAGAGAACATTTCCCTAAGAAAGACAATGAGTATTAGAATAGAATTACATCCTAAATTTTGGTAATGTAGATATTTTGTGAGTATTCCAACCAATAAATCCACATATAGATATGATTAGGTAGAGGCGGTATTAGCCTAGATGTACCTATAAGTGAAAACTCTGACAATGAGTTTTGGGATTTACATGGGGAATCCTGGTACATGAACTACTACAGGACTTACTACCCTCCAGGTTACGACACTCCCGTGGGATATGCTTAGGATAATTCAGATATTATTTACATACTGATTTGAAGGATTTTAATATAATATGAGAATAAATAACCTTGGTTAATCCCAAGGTGTTTCAGATTGAAAATAATGTGTCAGGATATTCTCTAAATGATTTTATGACACACACATTGTTTTTTGGTTTTAGCCAATGGATGGATTCGAAGGAAGTCATTGTGACTTTTAACATGATGTACATGGTGGGAAAGGTGGTGGAAATGAGCAACAAAATAGAATGTTGGCATGTGTAAAAGATATCATGTTCATGCCGAATCAATTTCCCAAAAATATGATCACCAACATATACATTAACTATCCCACACACACAACAATGAAAAGAAAGGCCTATAATGATAAGAGTTATAGTTTTGGATACCATGGAGAAAAGAAATCTCAATTTACATTATGAAAAAAATGTGGAAGGAGACACCTAGTAATGTATCTCATTGGAACAAGGAAATCATTGATGTATTGGAAAAGACATAAAGTAACGAATTTATGAGAAAAACATAAGAGTACTATAGAAGAAAAAAATGATCATAAGAATCCAATTATTGTTATATCCAGTAAATGTTGGGGAACTTGGCATTAATCACGTCCATTACCTAATATATAGGATAACCTCTAGGTCATGCAAGAACCGATGTGGAAATATGTTGATGGAGAAATGTTAAAAGGTATTACTATTATTTATTTATGGTATAACATTGGAATACATTTCCCTTGTATGTATAACCATGTCGTTTGTTATGTGAAAATACTATTTGAGGGAGAATTATCTTTTCATTAGTGGATATGTTTATAATGAACCATTTGGGTTTATATGATACTTGAATTGAAGAATTTACATGTTATTACTTTTTGGGATAAAAATATGAGGTATGAGATAAAATTTATGTTTAAAATATGATAGGGTTATAAATGATGAATTTATATCATTTATGAGAATGCTAAAAAATTATATAGTTTTTGAAAAAGGAAAACACACAGACTATGTAACAACCCGTCGCGTCAAACAAACTATGTGAATCAAAACCACAATCAATGTGCGACTGCAATTTTATGCCTACCACTAGACTAGATGAAGTCCTTGGTTAATATGACTAATTATTTTGAGTTAATGATTTTATGTATCATTAATATGTTGATTTTGGGAACATATGATTTATCCTTAGGTTAAAAAATTGATTTCGTGGTTAAGTGAGAAATGTTGTTTTGGAAGACGTTCACTCTCTTGGTAACACTATATGTCTAAGAAAAATAGAATACAATGGGATTTCATTAGAGGAGTAATGGTGGATTTTTATTTTAGAAGAATGTATGTTTTTATTGTAGACATATAGTGATTTGGGTTATTTATGGAAATGATTATCAAATCACAGAGAATATGTGATTAGGTTAATTAATTTTAATTATGTGACTTTAAGAGTAGTCAATGTTATTTGGAGATAAATTATAAGATTTATCATGGAAGACTCTGTGATCAAATCCTTCTGAATTTTGGGTTTGAAATATAGTTTTGACTATTTTGAAGAAATTTAAGAACAATTTTTTCCTGAATGGATTTGTTGATCTTTTGGTATTGTTTGTTTAATTTTGGTGATTAAGAGTAGTATTTCATTCTATAAAGGATTATATTTTTTATGGATTATCTGATTTTGTACTAACCATTTTAGTATAGGTTAATGTCTATATACAAGGAAAATATATAGTCCATCTTTTTTGGATTATGTGATTATCTATAAGTTGATTCATACCATTTAGGTGTGACCAATTCATCATGAATACTCAACGTTTGGAGAAAATATGAGTTTATGGTATAAATTTATTAAAGGATGAAACCCGACTTGTAATGTAAGTATATCTATTTATGCTCTTAGTCAATATCAAAAATAAATTTCTCCACATTATGAAATGAAACAGAAATAAAAAATGTGGAACATTTTCTTTTCGTACTAGGTAATCAAAGACCTTTCAACCCATCATAAGTTCGTAGCTTTTAGCTCGTTAACATTCTCCTAATAATATTCTTGATCACTCTCCATCAGAACATGATGTTTATATTTCTCTTCTATATCAATTTATTCCTACACGGAATAGTAATATGTGATATTTTCGGTAACCTTCGTACTCACCTTTATTTTAAAATTGAGGCATGATTAATGAATATTTCGATGTGGGATTTCAACTATGAAATTTTGAAATTTCAAACCCCATGTTTCGAATCCCAAGATTAAATTATGAGGACACCGTTTATTGATGGAGGAGATAGTGTATCAGCCCAATAATTTATATTATGTTATCTTTTTAAATAAATTCAATGGTATTCACCACACACAACACCAAGTTTGAGTGCAGGACAACTTACCAAACTAGCTATTTAAAAAGCGATTACGAATAGTATTATCTAGATTTTGAATTTTCTATACTCTAGAAAATGTTAATTTTCATATTATGTGTTTCTTAGATATATTATAAGAAGAAATTCAATTTTTCAGATAAAAGAATTATTTTTCAAAAAAAATTCAAATTTACCACTTTTTAATAGTGAACCTATATTATATCCTATATTTGACACATTTATATATTTAATTTGACAAAATAAAATAGTTTTTTATAATAGGCGCATCAAAATTTACATTGGATGAAATTTTAATTTTTTTTTGAGAATGTCCATTTTTAATGAATAGGTAGCAATAATGTATTTTAATTCAAAAAAACCTTTTAATATAATGTATTTATGTAGTTATAATATCTTATTAAATTTTTGTTAAATAGCATTAAGATTATATTTTTCACATTTAATCCAATTTTGGTCAGTGGAAGTAATTTCACACTGAAATTGGACATAAACAAGTATCAATATTTTGATAGTTATTAATTCTTAAAGGCACACTTTTTGTTTTGACCCCGAGAATTAATTTTAAATTAATTAATTCAGATTATAGGTTTTTAATTTGTTATAATATACATCATTTTTAAATTTCAAATATCATATATTGAATAGGCTGAATTGTTTGTATTTTTTTTTGAAAAACAACAATTTTTAATGAATAATGGAAACACTTAGTAACAGTAAAATAACTGCCATCTTCATTTAAATTATATTTTACACCTTTTGTTAATTTAATTTAGAAAACCCATCACACAGGGTTGTTATAAGTATGTAAAATTTGATTCAATAATTTGAAAATAATTTTATATGAACAATGTCTTTTTACTTTTATTTACCGTAGTTAAAGGTATATAGGGTAATTGAAGATAAAAATAATTTTATTATAATAATAAACTATACTAACATGTGTCCTAATGCTATTGGTTGATACGTTTTAGGCCATGGTAATCCTTGGGTCGATTTTTTGACCCCATGGAGCCACTTAAGAGTGACAATGACACTTTATATTATTTAATTTAAAGTTATGACAAAAATAACATAAATATATATTTTTTTATGTCAATTTTTAAATGGGGTTATATAATTTTCCATTTAGACAATAAATATTCCTTTTAAAACTGAAATATTACTACATCCTGGTAATTTTTATTATTTTCATACATCAAATTAATATTAGTATTTATGACACAGTAATGATAAAGTTATTGACTCAATAACTAATGATTTAAATAAATAAGATTATAAGAATTAAACAATATCCGAAGTCTATTCAATTATTATAGGATTATTATATTTCGAAGAAGAGTCATCATATATTAGCCTTTAACATGTTTTGGACTTTTAGAAACCAATAATAATTATATAATAAAATAATATTTTCACTCGATCCTAAAGAGCCCCTCCTCCCACTTATAAAAATCCATCACATCTATCCAATTACTAACAACTCTCATGCCTGTTGGCTTGACAAAAATTTGACCAATTATGATCTCAAAATCCCTCTCTTCTTCTTAGAATCTGTACCTTAGACTGAAGGGACTTCAATAAATTCATTTGGTTCCAACCAAAAGGAGTTACCCGAATTTAAGGTAACGTCTTCCCAAAAGTTCTATACATTTATTTTATTTCTCAAACACCCCAAATTTTTATATTCTTTTATTTTATATTAACACTATTATCATAAATATACTAGGTTGTTTTTTTATAAGGATTTTAGCTACAATTACACACACCTCTGTCTACTGGGAAAATAACATATTATTTCTATGAACGACAAACTACTGCCTCACAAAGCGATGATTGTTCAATTATCTCCTACCGCCTATCATGGTGGCCATTAAGATGACAGTTTATTTATATTTTATACATTTTATGATTATATTTTTGATATTTTTCTATATTTTTTAATTATAACATACTTTTATGGTTCCCATAATAGGTAAATGAGATAGTTTCATTTGAGGAAGTGCAGAATACTGCCCCCTTCAAAGTGATATGGCACGTTCATGCCATACATAAAACGTATAAAGTATGGAGTTAATTAAATTAAATTTAAAATATATTATACTAGAATCATAATATTATTATGTATTATTATGTTTTCATTTAATTGAATATAACATTGAAATGAAAGTAGCATTCATGCGTACATACGACTTACCATCTCCATGAACCGTGCGTTTAATTTCCAAAGTCCAAATGATATAGAATATTATAAATATATATATACTAAATATACAATATATATATGATATCTAAATAATAAATATAATTATGTAGATAATAGAGTTTTGACCACGTGGACAATTTGTAATTATAACAAGTTCTTTTTTTACTAATGTTTCGAACATCGACTAAATGTCAGATATTAACTCAAATAATTAAATATTTTTTATATAATGATAATTAGTGATATAAAAGGAATAATAAAAATTAAAAATTCTCTTAAGGATGAATAAATTATTTTATATTTATTATTCAATACGAACCCAAAACATATGAGTCAATTTGGGAACGAGGGAAGGGGTTTCTTATCTCACATTTAAATCCATGAGATTTCCATTGATCGCCACTTATTTATTGCATGTGGTTTATTGTTTACTTACATATAAAATATATTATCAAGATTCATTTTGTATTCATTGTATTATTTTATTAATTTTTTGTTTATTAATAATTATTTATACTAGTCGATTGATTACAATGTGGTATGGGGTTTGTTATCTCACTTTTATTTAGGTGATATTTCCATTGTTCGCCACTTATTTATTGCATGTTGTGAAATGTGTACTTAAATTTGATATATATTATCATGATTTTAATTATATTCATGGTATTATATGATTCATTTGGTGGTTATTTACTTTTATTCATACGACTCTATTTATTACAACATGGAAAGGGGTTTTCATCACACTTTTTATTCTTGTGAGATCCATGAAATATTTTACACAATTTCCTTTTGTGAGGAATTTGTAATGACCGAGATTTTATATCTTATGGAATATAATTTAATTTATGTTTATTTACATATTCATTGTATGAGACTTCTTTCATGTGGTTTTTGTTTCTTATGTTATCAAACCGGTAAGGGAATTTCATATTTCAATTTATATGCATTGGGTTTTACTCATACTTCATTGATTATTTAACCCCAATATTATGTGTAGAGTCACTCTTTATTATTTATGTATTAATTAAGACTCCCATTTTATGGATATACATTCTATACACATAATGACTCCCCTGATAAATTCTCAAGTCATTGTTATGAACATGGTAAAGGTAATCTCAACTCAACTTCCATTCATTGAGTAAATCATCCTTGTCATTGGTTTTGTTTTTACAAGAATATGTGGGAATGTCCACTGATTGAATTAAACTGAATATCCAATCATATTGAGTTTATTTATATTTTTCATACCTAATTATTTCATTGACATAACATTTATACAAGTATATGATGTTTGTAACAGATTTCGTCTCAATTTACATTCCATTGAGTCTTATCTGTTGATATGCACCAATTCACTTTTATATGGTGTATATACTGTACATTTACATAGTATATAATTAATACCATTATTATCATGATATTATATGTTTTTTATTGCCTCAAATAGTTGTATTCAATAATTTTTCAATTTTTTAGGACCTCTATCTTAAATATTATTTTAAAATTTTTAAAGATTTATTCATCTAAACCATTATAATTTATGAACATGTTTTGAAAATGGTTTTAAGGATTTATTTATATGGACATGAATGTTTAAAAATTAATTTTTTTTATAGATTCAATGTATTATGAGACACTTTGATTCAAAAATAACTTCCAAATAACGTTCTTTATAAATGTGTGACTTTTAAATGATTTCATAAAAGGGATACTTTTCTGATAAATTATTTCTAATCATTTTCAAATATGTAATAATAATTTACATGATATTATTCTTGATTGAGGTTGATTTATTATTATAAAATCATCCATATTGTTTTCAATGATTTATGAATTGGTTGACTGTGGATGTGGAATTTTTATAACCTTCATGGTTTATGGATGAAGTATTGACATTTCATATGCTATTTTTAATATGAATGTTTATGTTATGTTTCAACATTTTCATATGAGTAGTGTAGTGTATATAGTCTATGACGAGTGTGGCCCTCTATTTATCCTCAATTCATTAGTTTCTCTCATAAGACAAGTTAGTTTCATAGACCAAGAAGTTGACAAAAAAATTATTTGTTGTCTTGGCATGAGGCCTTGACTATGTGGTAATGATGTTCGGTGTTTGGAATAACATAATTATGAAATTAATTATTAAATGTGATTATTCGACTAGTATAATATCCTTGACAATATTTAAATGATATTATTTGATTTTTTTCCATATGATGTTGAAGATTAAGTCTAAATGGCTTGTGTTTTTGTCTCATACAGTGCTATATTGTTTATGATTTTTTATGATAGTTTTCTCTATATTGTTATCCTTATTCGCCATCTGAGCTCACCCCTTTCTTATGTTTCATTTTTCTCAGGATGGTAAGAATTATATTACGTTCAACCTATTATAATAGGTTAATGGATATCATAGTGATAAAAGGGGACACAATGTTTTTTTATTTCATGATGTAATGTGAAAGTTATGAATGATTCTAGAACTTCCAAGGCTGCAAAACTAATCAGTATTTTGGGAAATAATTCCTTGTATCATAAAAATGATATGTAATAATTCACTGACACTTGGTAACTAGGGTCGGGGTGTTACATGCTCTTTGGAGGCATCACAAAATGCTCAAAAATTGATTGCATTAATTCAAAAAATGACTCACCATCTGAAGGTCCTCCATCATCTGAGAAAGTGGGAGGATGCTGCTACTAAAAGACCTTCTTCAACTCATTCATAGATAGGAAATAATGCAGTGCTACACTGAAGGTTTTCATAATCCTCATGAAGCCATCCAAGAACAATTCATCGACACATATATCTTGAATGACTGCTAGTGCGAAGATAGGAAGGACATGAGGATATATTATTAGTCTATAATCATCCATATCTGGTGTCTCAGGGTAGATCTGTTTCTGGAGAACAACCAAAGGAAGACATAGTGGCATGACTATTCATGGTCAATCCCACACCTCAGTTTAAGATTATCAGGAACAAAAATTTATAAGACTAGGAAATGATCATGAGAAGAAAACAATCATGTTTTTCAATATATTAATACACGAAGTGTATGGCCACTACATGTTGTATTCCCTTAAATCATTACATGGGTGTATACATATACCAAAATTGGTTTTTTAACATCCCTACACATAGTGTGTTCCATCCAAGGACACATCGAGTACTTGAATCTATTCCCCCTACCCATGTTCCTCTACACAACAAAGCCTCACTGATCACCTAGAAAAAAAACTACACAACATGTTCATTCTATGAACGACATGTACTAGAAATATTTCCCCAAACCATGTCATTAGTCACATGGCCCATTACACGGTAAACTCTACACAATGTTTTCAAGCCATAAATGACATGTATGACATTATATTCATCCATCCGTGTTGTTATCTATAATACATGATACATGATCCACACAACATGTTATGTACTCCTACTACATGGTGAGTGCCACCAAATATTTCTCAACCCCATGTCTCTCCACAATGAACCAATCACACATTAAAGGATTATATGGAGTGTATATATTGTACACGGTGTGTAGTTAAGAAATGTTTTTACTCACTAAATAGAAGGTTACATTTTGTGTATTCATCAATATGCACCATGTATTCTGCGTTTTATTCTGGATAGTAAGCCTCAAAACCTACTCTGTAACCCCATTAAAACACTAAAAAAGCATTAAAGTTCCAAATTCGGATCGATGGGGGCATATAATCCCCATTAATCAAAGAATGGCATCAAATTAATGTACATCACAAGGTATTATAGTGCAATAAATCACATGCTCCACCAATTTCGGATCCATAAGGCCCCATAAAAACTCATATAAAATTGTTTGGAGTTCATTAAAAAGAATATATACATATTATTAATAAGCTATCAAAAAAATGAATTAAATCATGTCATCTATCACAACAGCATGAATTTCTAGCACACCATCTATCAATATATCATGAAATCAGAAATGCACACTAAAAAGAATGAAAGGAATGCCTGACATGTCATCTCTATCAAGTTCCTATATGATGAATGAGATTTCATATCTTCATATAATCAGGTTGAAAAAAATTAGAACCCCAATAATATCAACAATAACATCACACTACAAGTGAATCAACCAACATTGAAATTAATTCAACTCTAATAATTGCCAAACCATAAAAATTGCAATATGTGAGGTAAATTGGATTTTCCCTATACATGGGTTAGCTAATTCCAAGCAAATATTTTTTAAAAATACCTATTCCTTCCCATCCCTGTCTATATTCTCTAAACAGTTAGTCATTAAGAAAAAAATTTCTCTTATACCACTTTATAATGTGTCGGTTCCGGGTTTCGCCCAATGTGGCCACATATCCAGTTGGTCACATAGCCTCATGACCATTTCCATGAACATTAGAGGCTACTGACTTACAGCGGAAGACATGGGTGTGATAGTGGGTTAAATATCCCCTCATTGTCATAGTAACTTAACAGAATCATAGTAACTTAACAGAATAGTAATCAGACAACAACAGCAGAAGATGAATTAAAATAAAATAAGTAAACATGTGAATACTGAAATTTATTAATCAAATGAATCATATATATATATATATCATGATTCATGTCACATGTATCTAAGAATGTATCCAAACAACACACATTGTTGTAATATGGTACTAAACCAAAGTACCAAGGAAAACATGTAAACAACTCCAACAACATATTAGGACATAGTAAAGTCACGTGATCTAAAGCTCCACATCAATCGAGTACCTAAATAGAAGGGAAGTTGCGCTTATCTATACCCACAAAAATTTAATCAGTTTTGGCTGAAAAGCATGATCGAAATAGGTGTGAGGAGAATACTAGTAGGAAACAACCAAATGACGTGTGCCAAAATGTCAGGGAATATATATATATATATTGGAAGAAAAAATTAAAAATGATGTAATAAACAAAGAAGTACTCAAATTAAACAATCCAATAGATTCTAATCTATTAATTTTCATTTATTATGTAATCAACCATAAAAACAAGCATCCATATGTATTGTACTCATGGTCTAATCTCTCTGGTTTAACATAGGGAAAGAGTCTGTGAGTAAGAACTCACTGTCAATCCCCCATGTGGTCTTGTAACAGTGAACTATAGACTCTCTAAGGATGAACTCAATGTCCAATTCCCATCATGGTCTCACAACATGGAACTACCGACACTCATAGGGAGCACATACATCCGTCCCCCAATGATCTCGCAGCGTGGAAAGTAAAGCAGTCACTATGGGGAATCCCTCAGCATCCATTACACCAATGGTCTAACTACACTAGGTTCCCATATCCATGTGTAATATAAATGTGAAAAATCGATATCCAATAGCCAAATTAAATCTAAACTACTACTTGGATAAACAACTACAATGCATATAAAAATAATTTCATATAAACAACTCCTTCTTATCAGCACTAGGAATAGAAAACATATTAACCTAACTATAATTTATAGACGCAATGAACAAAACTATCAAACTTGGGAAAAAAATCCATAAAAATATAAAAACCCAATTAATAATCCAAAACCCATACTCAAGAAAACAATGCATAGAAACCATTAACATGGATAAATTCCTTAAACATTTCATACCCTAATCTATGGTATTGGATACTTCTTGAACATATAATTCAAAACATCTACGAAATGGGAGAAACCAATTACATTGATGTTGTTCGATATATATTGTTGTTCCTTATCATTTGAATCAACCTAGAACGCTATAGATCATAAAAAACATCTAAAACATTCAACCAAGTATATATCAATTAAAAAGAGGAATCAAGATATGATGCTCTAGAATAAGGAAGAACTCAACAAGGTGATACCAATACAATCAACAGTGGTTGATTCAATGCGCGGATGTCAGGTCAGGGTCTCAGAGAGAAATCGATGATATATATTGCACCTAGATGAGACAAAGATAGTATAAGGTGTTTCTAGGAATTATACACAACCTTGATCTGATTTAACAAATAAAAATAAAATTATAGGGTGTGTTTATTTTTTGTTTACACAATGTACATGCCTTAACCAACATCGGCTTTAGGTTGTCTCCAGGTCACCCCACATGGCCATGTCATCATCCGTTACATGGCCATCACATGAATACCTGTGGAAACCTGGTACACGACATGTAAAAATAAGTACACGACATGTATTAATCAATTTTCTAAATACTCCTCTTTCTAAAAATGCTACAAAAACTATCAATACCTAGAAAGAAGATTCGGGTTCTTATAGTTACCATTGTTTAAATTAAGATAGAATAATTTATGTTAAAATGAAATGAAAAGTTTTAAAATGAAATAAAAACATTTAGAAATTTAATTGGTTGATTATATTACATCATTATCTAATATCATACATTAAATGGGGACATTTTTTAGGATTTTGAATGTGGTTAGAGTTTATTATAAATTATTGAATTTGGATTTTCCAAAATTCTCCCTCACTTCAATTATAAAATAGAACATCATCCCTTAACTATTCAATTCATATTGATAATCAAATCACCTCCATCATCTATCCTTATAGATTATATAAAATCATAGTCACATTCAAGATGTTGTGGTATTCTTCAAACACCATCTTTGATGCTCTTAAGAGGAGATATAGAGTGTGCTTATTGAAGAAGAGGTAATATCATCTACCGATTCTTTCAAACTTGTTTCTTCATCTATTTAAAATTATTTTTTTTCTCCATTATTAAGTAATAAATAAATTATCACCTATATACAGAGATGTAATTATGTTTTTGTATCAACCTAATTCAACCATCTATCCACCCTACAAAAAAGATATCTCTGCGTGTCAGTACGTAAGACTCAACATCTTAATGAAATGGCATAATATGTTGGTCAGAACATTAAGTGCATTGGTATATTGATGGAGGTAATAAATATATTTGATTATTATAAAAGATATTTTTTCTATAACAATATATATACCATAAACATCCAAAAACTTTTAACAATTTTGAGAATGATATCATCACTCGTGGATACGTATGACCTACCCTCTCCATGATTCCATGCGACTCATTATACAATATATCCCTTAATAAATGATTATATAAATGTAAATAAAGAGTTTTTATTTTATATACTATGTTAATATCATTTTTAATGGTATAAATATAATATATGTAGAACCAAAACGTATTCAACAAAACATGCATAAGAATATAAAGCAGCTACTACATGAATAGTGAGTAATAATGAAATGTTACTAACAAACAGATCATCAGATGATCATATATGATATTAAAATGAATATTTTTATGGAATAAAACAATTAAATTATTTAAATAAAAATACTAGAGGTTAAAAATGATAAAAAATATATCATACCAAAAGAATGGGATTATTTTTTCTCACTAGTATTTATATAGTTCATATACCTTACAAAACCTATTTATTTTGAGTGGTATTTATGATTCTATTTATGTTTGTATGATTCATATTATGAATGTTATGATAATTATATATTCATATAATATTCTTTATTTTTATGAGGCATTTGATTTTACTGATTATAATTTGGAAAGGGATAATTTCACAATCTCATTATTATCTGAGATTTCTAAGATGTAAGTATTTATTAGGGTGTATTTATCAACCACATCTGTGTTTCCTAATTATGTAATATTAGTTATATTCTTATAAAAAAAATTTAAAATCACTTTTAAACTTTTTTTTAATTTTCATTAAATGGTACAAAATATATATTTTGTTGTTTTTTATACGAGTTACATTTTTTACTTTTCATTCCAAACAACAAGAATTATGTTAAATTTTAACTTATACGACATAATGGGGTTTTACATTTTCATAACACCATATTTCGTTGGAGAAAAATTTACATTATTTTAAGGTAATTCTATGTGAAATTCTATTCTTTTAAAAAAATTGGAATTTTGTGAATAGAAAATGTTTTTGAAGAAGAAAACATATTTCCCTCAAGAATAAATTTGAAGAGTTCAATAAAAATTAATTTTCATATAATATGAAATTATTTATTTTCGTTATGTTTCAATTATCCTACCCATATGATCATTATAGACATATTATTTTTTTGATGGAGTCATATGTTGAAAATCTAGTAGTTTTACATGGATTATGATATGATGGAATGATGTTTATGAAAACCATTTTAATCATTTTTTATGCTATCATGAATGATTTATGATCCTTTTTGAAATATAAGAATGTTTTTTCTATAATATGGGTGGGACCTATATCTCCCTCCATTGATTTAGGTATATATTTATATCTAATGATATAAACATTACTACAATGGAAATAAATTTGGTTCAGTAACATAGGGATGGTATGGTAAGTTAATCATGTTCAGTAATACAGGGATGAGATAACAAGTAAATATGGTTCGGTAATACAGGGCTAGAAAAGTTTATAAATCTAGTTCAGTAATAATGGGTTGGAATGAATATTAAACTTTGTTCATGATGTAATTTTTCCATAATGATGGTCTTGGATATAAACCTTGGTTAATATGGAAATTATTTAATATACTGATGTTTTTTAAACAATTAAATTTTTTATGTTATTGCTATTTTATCATGGTTCATGATTAATTTATGATTTATTCCTTATGAACTATCAATATTTATGTCATGACACATGATTTTGATATATGTTATATGTGTTATGGTTTTCAAAAGTGAGTTTCATGTTTTTTCTTTCTTATATTCATGTATTATTTGATATTTTCATTCCTTACCCTTACAGAGAATCTAAGATCATCTTATTTATGTTTTATTTTCCATAGGATATAAATAATGTTTTTAAGATGGATTAACAATGTGTGACATCCTAATGGGAGTTTATTATAATCTTCCATAGGTTATAATATTGTTTTCTATAATTCCAAAGGCAGTAAACTATTATGGTCCTCAATTTTTCATTTGATCAATGTAATGACAATTCATTTAAAAAGATGTATATATCTATGTATGTGAATCTTGAGGCGTTATAGTTGGTATTGGAGGATAGGAATTTTCACTCATTGGATGTAAAATGTGATAACATTAGTAATAAATGTAATGATATTTAAAAGGATATTTCTAAGGATTTACACCAGTATAAGTCTAACTATAGTTTACAATACATGAATTTTGGTAACACTCTTGAATAATCAGTTATTAACCCTATGATGTCATAGATTGAAGTATTATAATTAATTTCAATTGGATATGTGATGTTCATATTTGATAACGGGTTCTAACATTTTCTTTGTGGTCTTATAGAATATGCGGAACTAGATAGATCTATGTTAACATTGAATGTTTTAGATGTGAAATGTATGAGAATTTTGAAAATCGTTTTCATAAGTTGAAATCTCATTCACTTAATCATGGACGTGGAACAATTATTAATTATACATCATATTTTAAGGGGATTGTAATTGACATATTAATGCTATGGGATGTTCATGAATTTTTGTTTACATTTAACCTGAGATTCATTGCTAGATTGCATTTGATTAACCTTAATACACGATTATTATTTTTGTAAAGACTATGACGATGGATCCAGCGTAATGGTTTATGAATAAATTTTTAAAATAATGGTGTATATGAATGGTAATTCAAATATTATGTTATATGAATCATGAAATATATAATTTTGTTCAGTCTATGTTTTTAATTAAGGTTGTAATGGAAATTTTTAATAGTTATAATGACCTAGAAATGTTATTTAAGGGTAAGGTGATATTCTTGGAGAAAACATTAATAAGGGAAGGATAACCCTTAATATCGGAATGCTGGTGAGATAGTGATATTTGGATAATGATATGATATTTATGAACAATTATATGGAGATTATTTCATTAGGGATGATTAAGGATTTGTTGAAAAGTGGTTTTATGCAATATTTGATGATGTTTATAGTTTTTTCGTCATATTAATAATTAATAAGGATATATTTTGTAATATAATTATTACCATGTATCAGGAGAATACATGTTAAAAGTGATCACATGTTCAGAATGTGACAAACAATAGATCACTTATGATATATGGGGGATAAATGATAAGACATGTTAGTGTACCTATATCTAATGTTTTTGGTTTTAATTTTCTAAATGATTGTAAGGATATAAATTTATGTATAGTATATTTTAAAATCTAGATGAATTCTTAAGTATCTCTATATTCATGGACTTAATAATATTCGATGACTTGTGATTACCTTTTTTTGTGATAGATATTGATGGAATGACCTGTCATTCTATTTATGGATCACATGATCTAATATCGCTTTAGGAATGAAACATTCAACTTCCATTCTTGGAATAATAAATGAAGTGTAAATTCATCTAGGGACAAGGAACATATGACATTATTCTTAATCATGTATGTATTTGTTCTCATTCTTAATCTCTAGGTAAAAAAACATAAAACATAAAATGATTTCCTAATACCTTAATTTTTTTATGAATAAAATGTCCACTTAAATTATTAATGATTTATGGATTTTTGATTGTTAACGTTCTCCTAATCATATTTTCAATCAATCTACATTAGGACATGATGTATATATTTCTCTTTTCTATCCATGTTTTCACTTTCCACCTACAATCTCTTATGTGGAAACCCAGTTTTGAGTAACATTGGATAACCATTATGATTCATATATTTCCATTTTAAAAGTATTATTTAGTCTTAGTTTTTATAATGTGGGTTTTTATAATAAAACTTTTAAATTAATAATACTTTATGAAATAATGTTCGAGGGTGAAATTAATTTTAAGGGGGTAGAATATAACACCCTATGATTTTTATAAGATAGATTTTTTATATTAATTTTATTTATTTAATTATTTATAAATATATTAAATTATTTTATGTCTAGTGTAGTACATAACAACTTGATAATCATTTGGTACAAAATACACCGGATTAACTTGTCATTTACACAATTGAAATTTGGATTCTATTACACACAATTATGATTACTTTTCATAGAATAAATTTCACATAAGACCAGGTTTAAGAGACATACTAAATATTATCTAGTTAAATTATATCCTAGCTATTAAAAATTCAGTATGGAAAATAATAACTAAATTATGAAAATATTCCTTACTCTTTTGTGTGAAATTAATTATAAATTAATGTAAAAAGTTTTTAATATAAAATGGACTGTTTTTATGAAAAACTATTTAGATGATAATATGTGATATTATAAAATAATAAAATCACTCATGGTTTAATTTATTAATTAAATTCATATGTAATATATTAAATATAGGGTTTAAATTCATCTTATATGTTTTTAGGCCTGATGAAAGAACACATTAAATTTTTGGTATAAAATATATATTTTTCATAAAATGCACTTTTTCAGCCTTTTGATGGACACCCCATTTGAAATATAGTTTTGGCACATTTATATTTCCAATTTAAAAAAAATATATTCTTCGGAATTGGGATATAGAAATTTATTTTGGATGAATTTATGATATTTTTTTGATAACATTCATGATTTGAGGAATAGAAAAAATCTGAAAATATTAATTGAAGAAATTTTTTTCATCCAAATAATTTATATAGATAAATTTAAATATTAAAAGGTTTAAAAGTATAACTAGAATTTATTTTTATAATTATATATATTTTATTCATTTTTCATTATTTTTCTATGAATTTTTATGTTAAAACTTTTAAATATTTTACAATGTTATAACTTTTAAAAACCCATTTTCATTCTGGCAATGTGAATAATTATAAATATTTGCGTAAAATTTGTGTTTTGAAATTTTAAAAATAGATATTATGGTTTAATATGTGGGTCTAAATTATCTTAATTGAATTGTGTTATTTTTTGGAAATTATGAATAACAACATCAATAATTTTTATTAATATGGTAAAAAGGTAAATATGTTAATTATAGATAAATATAATACTATAATATTAACAAAAAACTTTTACCAATATAATTGGATGAGTTATTTTTTCAGTAAACCACACATGGTTTGAAATTATACCCTTCAGAATCCACTTGGATGACAATAAGACTAATAATATATTTTATTTAAATAATAGTGTAATACGTCTTAGTAAAATTTTATTAATTAAATCATTTAAAATATATTTTTATACCAAATATAAATGTAATTATAAACTATAATTTAATAGATAAAATGTTGTTCTTTATCATGGTATTTTTTATTTTCTTAAAATAAATACCTTAAATGATAATATATTTATGGTGTAGAAAATATTTAATTGATGAGAAAACATTAAAATAATTGTTATTATAATTGTAATAACCACTAAAAGACCCAATCAGTTGAAAAAATATTATTGGTCAAGTATTTTTCAATAATTACTATCCAAATGTCTTTTCATTTTACTTTTGGAGCTTTATATTAGTGATTATGAGACTTATATTATTATATTCAAGGTGATGTTAATGTTTTAACATTGAAGTTTTAATAAATATAACATTTTTAATTAATTATTTTAAATGTGATGTATTAGACTATAAATTTTATTACAAAATATAGTGGATTAATTTTTTTCATAATATTTATTTTAGTTTTTACCCAAAAATAACAATATTTAATAATTACGCAAAACTTATGTAGTATTCATTTATTAATGGAAATATCAAATTAATTTCTCTACTAGTACTAAAAATAATATAATTTGGGATATTTATTAACCTAAAAAAAATTCTAGATTAATTTTATCAATTTTTTATATAATATAATATATTTTTCTTGGTTAATATTTTATCCTTATATTTTTAAAAATCCTTTAAATGAATTGTGTCCAAACGAAACGAACCATAATTAGACGAAATAAGGTTTTATTAAATTATGTAAAAATGATTAAATATTTTAAAATATATAAAATAAGTATTTTTTGTCATAAATGTTATATATTGTTCAATAATGTAATAATATACATCAAATAAGTAAAATATTACATTATTTTAATATTGAATAACTTGTTACCTTAATTTAAATTTAAATCGAATAATTACGGTAAAAAGAAAAGATAAAGATAATATGAAATCAAAACATGTATAAAAATTATTGGATGATGAGATTACAAAATTTTATCATCTTATAATTTAAATATCTATATTTTTGTGTAATTTGGATGATGTTTCATTTTGATATAATTATATATTTTTAGAGTTTCTGAATGTGTCCCCCACCTCAATTATAAAAGGACACATCCTCCCTTACCTCTTCCCTTCACATTGACCCTTTATGATCATATATTCAATGTCAGTTTTCATTATAAACATCCCTCTATAAATTTTATATGTTGTTCTATTTTCTAAATATAGCTATTGTGCTCTTAATAGGATATGTAGGGGGAACTTTTTGAAGACGAGCTAATCTCTTCTACATATTCGGTCAAACTTCTTTCTTCTTCGGATTACACATAAATTGTTGTTTCAATTAATAAATAATAACTATTTTAACACCTATATATTAATATGATGTTTTTTATAGAAAAACAATATTCCACTTTATATCCATCAAATGAAAAAAGTTATCACCACTTGAGTGTACTTATGACTTATTATCTGCACATGGTTGTTTAATATGGTTTTCACAACCACTTTTGTTGGATTTGTATAATGATGGAAATAATAAATATATATTATTATTATAAAAAATATAATTATTCTGGAAGAATATGTATACCATCAACTTCCATGCCATTTCATAATTATCATAATGATATTTTCTATCGTGCGTAATTATGATATGTCGTCTCCACGATACGATGCAACACATTCTAAAAGATATGCACTAATACATGATTTTATAAACATAATGTATGAAAAAATAAAATATATGTTATTTTAATATCATTTTTTAATGATAAAAATATTATTTGTGAAAGAGAACTGAAACTCCTTCAACAAAACATGCATAAGAATATTATGCAGTCAATACTCGAATAATGAGTAACAATGAAATATTACTAACAAACAGATGATAACATGATCATATATGATATCATAAGAATATATTTTATTCTGAAATAAATCATTGAAATTATTTTAATCAATATATAGTATCTTTTGACACATACAATCCTTATCACACCTAAGGCACGAGATTATTTTTTCTGACATCTATTTATATAGAAGATATGCCTTATACACCAACTATTTCTTTTGTGTAGTTTTTATACTACCCAAGAATGTGTTTATGTTTAATATTTTGAAGAATATGATATTTTTATTTTTATATAACATTATTTTTGTATGAGTCATTTGATTTGACTGATTACAAATTGGTAAAGTAAAATTTTGAAATCTCAATATTATCCGAGATTATATATACGTAAGTATTTAGTGTGGTATATTTATCATCCAGACCCATTTTCCCTAAATATGTAATATTATTTATATTCCTATATAATTATATAATGTCAATTTTACTCATTTGAAAATATTTATTAAATTTTATCAATGTAATCTTATTTAATTTTTCATTACAAAATCATTTTTGACTAATTAAAAAAAGTACGAGAAGATAATTTTCATTTATCTTAAATGGAATAATTGGTTTTAACATTTTTATAACACCTTATTTCTATGAAGGTCCGTTTATGATATTTCATGATAATTTTTAATTAAATAGAACTATTTTTAATTTTTTTTGTAATTTTGAGAAAAAACATGTTTTTTAGGATGAAATTATTTTTACCTTAATAATTACATTGAAGTATCAAATCAAAATTATTTTCCATATAGGAATGAATTATTTAATATGGTTATATTTCATGTATACATTATTTATTATTTATATGGTTTTATTATGTTTTTATGTAATTATATTTATGAAATACATTTTTTACACTTATTATGTTATGATGGAATGATGTTTTAGAAACCCACTTTATTCCATGTGGTATGCTATGATGAATGGTTTATGTTTTTTTTGGAAACATGTAATAATGATTTCATTATGAGATATGTGGTACATATATCACCATCCAATGCATTGGAGAATGATTTATATCTCATGAGATAGACAAGAATAGTATGACTACTAAATCAGGTTCTGTAATATAGGGCTGGAACAACAAGTAAATCTGCATCTGTAATGAAGGGCGTGAACTACAAGTAAATTTGCATTAGTACTGGGATAGAACAATAAGTAAATCTAGTTTAATAAAATCAAGGCAGAATAGAATAGTGAACTCGATTTTTTATATGACTTTACACTATGATGGGTTTTTAAATGACCCTTCTCTAATATGGAAATGTTTTTCTAGGATTATATGTTTCAACAATTATATGTTTTAGGAAAATTCTATTTTCTTTTGACTCAATATTAATTTATAATTTCTGATTTTTGAACTAAAATTATTTATTTCAAAATTTAATATTTTGATATATATTATATATGGTATGGGTTTCAAAATTTATGTTCAAGTTTCCACTTTCTTATTTTCATGTTTTATATGATATTTTCTTCATTGACCCTTACTGATAAGTTGAGGTCACCCTTTTTATGTTTTATTTTTTCTAGGATATAAATAAAGGTATTATGTAGTATTACTAAAAGGATATCTATTTATGGGAGATATTTTAGATCATTAACATGTTAGAATAATGTATTCCATTCATCAAAATTCACTAAACTATTACGGTCCTCGAGCATTCATTTTTAAAATATAAGGAATATTCATCTAAAACTGTAATATCTCTATATGTCAATATTTTTTTGTTATATTAGAATTGTAACTACCAATTCGTTGATAAGACACTTCTTCAAATATTTGAGGAAGTATTAAAATTCTATAGTCTAGATAGAAATTACTCCATTCAATTTTCTCTTGGTTAGTGGTTTTGATAATAATGAAAAGTTATTTAAAAATCGCCAGTAAAATAAACCATGACTACGAAAGCTATAGATCACCATTGTAGATGTTATGCTAGTCTACTCTTTAAATTCATTTTTTAGAAGGGTCCAAAAATACCCCTTTTATAGTGAAACATTTTCCCAATATTGATAATTTATCTATACAAAACTCACATCAATTGCACATTGCATTATGTATCTCCATTCACGATGTCATAAAAATGGTATTCAAATGATCCTCATGTTCCCATTTCTATTGGTGTATATAAAAATATCACTAATAAATAATTCCAAAAATTATTAAAGGTAATATATTATGAATATATTCAATAAATCCCTGAAATAATTTGGAGTATTAAGGTGTCTATAGGTCATCAATATGAACTCGTAGTGTCCATAAATTAACTTTAAAGGTGGTCTGGAGAATATCATTCTTAGTCCCCTTTAATTAATGATATCCCAAATGATGTAAAACCCTAGATAAATAACTAGGCCCACATAGCTGATAAATCAAGGCATCTATCTTTTTCATGGAATATTTTTTATTTATTATGAATTTTTTGAGATCACGATTCTCAACCCATAAAAGCATTGATCTATCCTTCTTCATGAAAATGAGGACTGGTTCACACCATTGTGAAGTACTCAGGCATATAAAAAGCTTTTCTAGATTCTCCTATATCAACATATTATGTTCTTCCAACTCAATGGTGTGCATTCTTTAATGTTTAAGTGTATATGTGTAGATCCAAGAATAAATTAAATATATAACTTAAGCCCTCTATTGAGAGGAAGATCCTGCAAATCCTTAGGGAATACATCATTTAAATTTGTCATGATTGTCATATCTTCAAGATTGAATACCTAATTTGTCGCAATAATTGGTTCTAGATAAGATTTATAGTAAGGAAATAATCTACAAACATGACACGATGATTCTAAAAGAGATTTATCTTTCTAGTTACATTTTTCGTGAGATTTGAGGATGATTTGGGAATTGAAAAGTGACCCCCCTTTCCTAAAAAATATAGTTGGCTTTTAATAAATATTGATAGTACATTAACAAAATAAAACCAAACTCTTAAAAAGTGAGTATAATATGATTTTATAGGAGGCTTAGTCCACAAATATTAACTAGGGGTGTGGTATAACCATCGGATGCGGAAATTTCCCTATTTTTTTCATTTCATTGATAACTCAACCTCCAAATTCTGCGGTGGATTTTGAATAGTTCTACAAAACATGCATGATATAATAGAATTTTTAGAACAATAATAACATAGTATGTTCTCTATTATTGAAAAAATATTTATATATACTATCACAAACACATTTTTGAGATCCAAATCATTAGTAATGATTTCATTGGACCTCCCTTACTAGTATACATATTGTGGTTGTTGTTTTCCTCTAACTAACATTGGCTTAGAGAAATGGTTTTCATAATTCCCATGTTTCTTGAATATTAATCACTAAAATAAATGATTAGTGTTGATCTAAATCATATTTTAGTCATTTTCAGTTGTGGTATTCTTAATACCCCTTCAACAATTATTACCCAAATTCCAATATCATCTACATATGAAGCATCAATTGGTTATCATCAAGCAGTTTCCGTGATTATTCGTCCTAAACATTTAACACATGTGAATTTGGATCTTCTTTACATCATGGTATTTTTCCCCCATATTAGACTCTATATTAATATTTTTTTCACCACCCCATGATACAACTGAAAGTATTTGATAACCATTTACTCCATTAGTTATCATTGAAAAATCTCCTCATATCCATCGATGCCTCGAATCTCCAATGGTTTTTGGTAAACTCGGCTTTAGTTTGCTACAAAAACAATCCACCTAGTTTTTTATGTTCATGAAAAATCCATAGGATTATCTTGAAAGTAATATGATGTATGTATATAAATAATAATGGAATATTTTTCTTCATCTTCATTATAAGGAATTACATATCACATCATGCTATTGAGGGATCTAGGAAAATATTTATTGAAAAATATTTTCATGAAATATTTATATTCCATGGAATCAATTTTCTCTTGTGACTTTGTGTTATTGATCCATGTATAACATGAATAATAATACCAAATAAACTATTGACCTCTATAATAACATTCTATTGTAATGAGGATGTGAGGATATATAATATATTATCCATGGACTTATTCCATTATTCTATGAGGTGGGTATTATAAGATCCACTATAATTGGCTGCCTTTTCCTCATGAAGGATTAAATGAATACTTCTTATTTCCATGGACAATTAGAGTGTTATACATGTCTCAAGATATTATTCAAAACTTAATCCATATGAGTACGTACTATCATAATGTTTGGAGCTCTTGTTTCCATCATATTTGTAAAATCATTTGGGTAATCAAATCATTTCTTATAACATTGACTACTTATACAAGTTATTCTCATTATAGCTATTATCTAATAAAAAAGAATATACTTTTAGGGGTCTTGAATGCATAGCTAATTAGTATATAAAAAAGAAAACATTGAACATATAATAAAAACATGTTAATTAAAATTATATCTTTAATTTTGATTTTATATGCTTAAATATAGGTTATAAAAGATCTATTTCCTGACATATATTCTTATGGGATTTCCCAAGACTAATGATTTGTAATGAGCTTATGAATTAACCAAAGAATATCCCCTATGAGTGTCAAACATGGTAGACATTATGGCCAAATTTTTTGTAACATATTTCCATGAGTGAGGAAGGGAAAATCTATTCGGAGCACCTAATCCTTATTATATCTCTTACAGGGCCATATCCTATTGCAGTTTTATGACATGGATGTATTTTCAAGATAACCCACATACATTATTCTAACAAAAAAAATAGGGATGTTTTTATATAACTATTATTATACCTAAGAACATAAAAATTGTTTTCGAGCCCAATCCCAAAAACAATTAATCCTTTCCACTAATACCCACTATTGAAAACCCAGCCTTTAACACATTTTAGTACATGATTTTAGGCATAATTAACATAAATTTTACAAGGAATGGATCCAATTTTATAGTTTCATTTTTGGATAAGGTTAATAATTAAGCATCATGAAAACATATTTTATTTAATGTTGATATTGATCTCTTAAATTCTATTAAGCTCATATATCATTATAGGATAACATGGGGAATACATAAATAGATGGGATGAGATGAAAATCCCAGTAATGAATTAAGAATATTAATATAACATAGAACATGGGTTATAATGCCTATAATTATGACATAAAATGAATGGAACATGAATAAAAAAATTAATAATAAAATATACAACATTGTAAAATATAATCATGATATCATAGATATTTGTAAACAATATATAACATGACATAAACAAAACTCAAGGCTATCGAACAAAACAATATAACTATGTAGAAAATGTACCATAATGGAATCAAGTTAACTCCCTATCCCAATATGAAATCTCATGAGACTAAAAATTTTCCAATGCATTGGACTTATATCTCTTTATACTCATCATAAAATGTTCATGTATATGTGTGACAAATAAATAATAAACATATGGGTTACACATGAAGAGAAATAGTTATCATAATCATATCACTGGGAATAACAAATCAACATATCATAAATTCTTTCGGGAAATAATGGATTCAAAGAATAAACATAAAATAATAATGGATAATATGCATGGATTATGATAATTTATCTTCAATTAATGTGGAATAATATAAAATAAGTTTTTAAGAAACATTAGAAATTATACATTTTATTTCAGTTTTTGGAAAAATATTAAGAATAATTTAAACCATAAAAATAATATTTATTTTCAAAAAACCATAAACTATCCTAGGTGTTTTTTCATGATATATGTATTTATTTAAAAATATAATGTATGCTAAAAATTTATTGCGCAGTGCACTTGTAAGAATTAGGAAATCAAGAAGTTCCCTTGAATCAAGCTTTCTTATGAGGAATAATTGAAAAGAGAACCTTTCTAAAATATGTATCACCCCAGAAAAGTTGTATTATATGATCTGAATACATGATTTTGGAACATAAACCCAAAATTTATATAAAATTAATATGTATTACATTTTGGTAAATAGATGGAAAGAGTTACCTAACAGAAAAATAGTACGTTCGTGTTGAATAATTTTCCTTATGTACAAAATGGTTCTGCACGAAATCTTAAAGTCCTAAATAATAAAATTATATTTAAAATTTAATAATTTTTTTATATATTAGATATTTTATTTATTTTCTATAAGTTTATTATGTTCATTTATGTCATATTTATGAGTTATATTGTTCAATTTCATTAATCTAGAGTGCATGTTTCTATATTTTTCAGGAAACTTTTGCATACAAAAGAATAGGGAAGATTGTGTTAAATGGAAATAGAAATAAATAATTGAATTTATAATTTAATAAGAAACATAAAACATGTTAAATGACTTTATAAATAGTTTGGTTATGTGGTATTAAGATTAATACTTAGACAAAATGTAAGTGATAATCATTTGGATTATCTTCGACATTTTTTTGTCAAAAAACCATTTTTATTTTATTATTTAACCTCATGGGAAATGAATGATTCGAAATGAATGAATCTAAAACATAAAATAATATGTAATAAATATATAATAATATATTTTTAAACAAATGGTTTTATATCCATCGTTTATTTTTTAAGGGAAAATTAAATCTTGTCATGCTTAACAGTGATAAATTAGCTCTTCATGAGCAACATTTTCATTTCTAGAATAAAATGTATTGAATAAGGGGCTTGACAATGGATTATCCATCAAAAAAATAAAATTTTACTATATTTCAGTTATTGAATTTTTCATTCCACTTGTGTTTAGGATAGGTGTGGAGAGGAAAAGAACATTAAATAACATTAAAAGAAAATAAATGAAATGGAATAAGGAATTTACCTCATGAATTTCTACTCTCTGAGAACCTCCACTGGAAAATTTATTTCAATTTTAATAAGACCAAGAGTCCCTACATGTGTGTGAGAGGTTTATTAAGTTAATTGTGTTTAATTTGGATATGTATCAAATCATGAGAGGTGTGAGGAGAAGAGGTGGTGAGAGATAGTATTTATAGGGGAGGACAAATGTGTTTTCATATTATTTTATTCATTAGTTTATTATTTTGGATCAAGACAATTATTATATTTACAATGTTAAAAAAAACTAAATAAAATTAATGGGAGTTCTAGATTATGGTTTTATATCATATATGACTTTTGGAATAGATAATTTATCTTATAATTTATGCACATCATAAATTGCCATATTTTACTATTCTAAAAATGTATAATCTTTTATAAAAATTAAAAAATTCACAGCAATCATTTTTAATATGTAGATTTAAAAAATTAGCTCGATTATATGAAAATATGTTTCTAAATATGAAATGATTACTTCTTCTAATAAAATAAATAATTACTCTAGAAATACTTATTTTAAAATTATAAATACTTTTGTAACACTTTGAAAAATTAAATAGTGTATCATAAAATTATATATTAATCATAATATAAAAAAATATTAATTAAGGAATAAATTATATGAAAATTAATTTTATTTTAATTTATTATATTAATTAAATATTTATAACATACCAAAATACCAACACATAATTAATAAATATTGAAAAAATATATTTATTTATACTAAGATATAATTATATCATACTTATCATTTATAGGATGAGTAAATATTATTTACACTGTCTTGGGTGTTGTTACTATTATGTTGGATAATTTACAATTTATATGTTTCATATAAATATTTCAATGCTCGTCATACTATTACTTCAGTATATGATTCTTATCATTTACAAATACCTCTTATTTAATTCTTTCATCATTTAAAATTATTATCATATATTAAACATGTGATTTATACTATATCACCTGATTTTTAGAAGGGTAGTTCCATTGATAAAAATTTATATTCGTTACAGACATCCTCTGATACCACTCTATCTTAATATGACCCAGATGACCATGCATGGATGATATAAGGCCAAAAACCTACTATTTGAAGCCCACCTCTAATAGGCCATGGGCTACATACATGTTATAATTAATCATGTAACACTTATGGAAGGACTCAGCCTATAGTACATGCACCCAAACACCCATGTCCATCTCTATGAAACTATAAAGATATTATTATCTGACTAATTTTGAAATGAATGCATATATCTATACAGAAATAAGTACAACATAAGTACATAAATGTTATTAAATTGATGAAAATAATATCTTAAAAAATATTAATAGTATAACATACTCAAAATGAGTGTAATTAAATAAAATGAATGATTATTTCACTTTATATTCTATCAAGCCCAAAAACATATTCGGCCCACTCTAAATCTACAAAGTATGATGATATAATACTTATAATTTGAAATGTTATGACATATAAGGTAAAATACAATCCATGGATGAGTATAAAAATTCCCATAATAAAAAAAAATTATAAAAACTGGATTAAATAATAAATACCCACCAGCTAATCCAAAAGCCATAGGAGGAAACCCAATTGAGGGAGATAACTCTATCTCAACCACTCCACATATGTACATTAATAGTAATCTGATCACCATGATGTATGTCAATTAATATGAAACATATCATAAGGTCTAATAGAATATATATGATATAATTTCAAATGACTCCATGAATCATGATACCAACCATAAATCACACCACAAAAACATACTCAGGGCTCAAATAGTAACTATCATCTAGTATTATTAAGTCTAAAGTCCTTTAATACATGAGGGAAATCAGTTGAGAGATTAAACACATTAGATATCTCAATGATAATCTAATATTACCTCAATTAAATATGACACACATTTTAGATAACAAGATAATCAGATATTTCCCTTTAGAAAGTCCCCATATGACTCAAGAGATCCCAGAACTCTGGTAGGGGATGCATCAAGTGATTGTGGGAGAAAAATACTCACCCTTCATGTAACAAAACAGATAAAAAAGGGTATAAAACTATAACCAAAATAAATTAAAACTAACTATTAACAGGACTGACACCCATGTAGGGTAGGTCATTCCAATTACATGAAACCCTCAATTGGAAAACATCCTATTAATATCTAAAATGAAACTGATAGGACTAATATATGATAAAAAATTCAATAGATTACTACATTATTCTGAAGATCATGTATTTATAAAAAGATATAGGATAGTTCCCATGGTTCAATTGGGGGACACCTTATCCTACGAGAAGCATCATCATAGATCGGGGATTTATTCCCATTAAAATATTGGTCACATTGAAACAAAAAAAACTACAATATGAAATAAGGACGTGATGAAATCTTCAAGACAATCTATGGGTTTCATTCTCTATGATAATAATAAATTTATTGATGTGGAATGAGACATATTCATACAAAATAATAGACACTATAGAAACTACAAATGCTTGAGAAAACTATATAGGGGTCAAAATCCCATGATGAGGACATGATGCCACCCTAAAACTTCAAATGAATAGACCCAGGGAAATAATTCATCCACTAATTTTCAATACATTAATAACAAATGTATCCCTAATTTTACCTTGTTTCACATCACTAATGTTAAAATCATTTCCAACATTCCATGATACATGGAAAAATTATTCATAAGGGATACACGCATGCCTTCATTTGAGTCTTAGAGGAGGAGACATGTCATAGAAGATGTCACTAAGGGAATTACATGTATTTTTATGATGGTACATGATGTGTCTCTTATAACCATTACCTTTACATTTACCCTCATGGGACACTCTTTCTAAAATTAAATACATGGTGTGTACCCCATTCCATGCAACATGTGACCTCATCTAATGCCATGGGTGTTTCCTTTCTAATACTCAGTCATATGGCTATTTGACCCCAAATGGTGTATACATGTGGTATATTTAATGTTACTTATTGATCATGAAAAATACCATGTCCATGTCCATTCTGGTGTATCTCAACTTGATTCCATCTCTTCTATCAATGTACTTCTACAATACCTTGTCACATGACATGGTATGGGTACCCATGTCATCGGCCACACGGACTGGTCTAACTTCATGGAATTTACGACCAGTTCATAGTCTGTAGTTCCTAAAATATTAGATTCCATATACGAGAGGAAAACATGACATCCATACCTTTACTAAACAGTTTTTGACTTGAAATTATAAATGTTAATATAGTCCATGCCACCCATAAACATTGATTTTCACTAAAAAACCATAGATTTATCCTTATTGGGGTTTTAGCATTTGTACATGGGATTTGAAACTGAAAAAACACATAAAATGGGGTTGGGATATATATATCATAAATTAACCAACCAAATAAAAATGTTCTGATTCATTGGGACAAAAATGATACACAGAATATGCTTCTCCTTGATATAGTGATGATCAATATTGTAAAAGGGGCACGATGGTGCCTCATTTACTTGGTTTGTCATCTGTTCATCCTTCACCTTGGAAGAGATTCCCTCCCCCTAACCCAAATATGAATAAATATTAGGGGTGGGGTTATACATATTGATTTATTTTTATCAAATCAATAAAACCCCATTTGACACCCTTTATATGGTCGCATACAATTTGATTATTTATTCAAATCAAATTATGTGGACCTCGGGAGAAACCTATTTTGAACTCAACCATGATATGCTATATCAAATTTAACTACACCCTTAACTGTTAACAAAATATAATGAAAAAATCTATCTAAAAGATACGATGTATTTACATTTTTCATATAACCAAACCATGTATCTCCTAGCCCAAAAATACCACACCGATCAAAGACATGAATTCAGAAATATAATAATTTTATAGATATAAAAGATAATGTAAAAACATTAGAAACTGAAAATATGACCTCCCAATACCCATGAACACTAATTAAAACCTAGATATTGAAAATAAATTATCACATACTAATGGAATGAATAATTTCAAACATAAAAACATATTTCCAAGGCCTAATGAGAATACACATATCCCATTATGAGATGATAAATACAGTAAAACCCAAAGTATATTATATCATGAAAAATTTTGATTCATTAAGGGGTTATATAATATTTGGCCCACCCAACTTTTGATTATTTCGAACGCATTCCTTCTTAGAGTTATCATGGACATTCATACCAGTCCTTGAGCATGATATTACTAAATAAAACATGTATATTGTGAAATATAGAAATCAAATACATCACCATTAAATGTAATAATTTTTATGTTTATGAGGCCATACCATAATCAATTTGGATTTAATGTGCTATCAAATATGTTTAATGGTGTTCCTAAATCAAATAAATATAATAGAGGTGCAACATAAAATGTACATAATTATCTATGGAAGATATTAACTAGATTATGAATATTAAATTTATAATATATAAAGTTAATAATAATAATTATTATTATCATTTCTCCATGGCTTATTTATATCATGGGAATATTCTAAATCATATCTCACATATATATCTATCTAGTTGTGCAGTTGTTGGCCCATTAATCATGAATTAGAGGCATGACTGAGTTAATGCCCATCCCACAATTATCGAGGTGATTAACCCTTCATGAATATATTCAACATATGTATCTAAATTCTATTATCCATAATATTATTTATGTTATAGTAATATATACATACTTTTATAATAACAAAACATTTGACGGTTTTCGGTATGGAAATTTTTTGTTTAAAAATGGTTTTTGAAACTGTTTAATCAAAACAATATGAGAGAGGGATAAAAATATAAACATGTAAATAATATAAATTTAAATTATTATATGGTAAAATTATTCCATTTAAATTTATTCATCACACTAAAGGAAATATATAATTAATTTAATTTACTTATAAAGAATAAAAATTGAGATTGGAAACCCCCTCTTATGGTTTGGGTAAAAATTCAATCATAAATTCCTAAAATATAGTTTATAATAATAATAATACAATATTAGGAATAAATTTATTACATGATTTAAATACTAAAATAGTAATTATATAAACTACCTAATGTAAATTTGGTGTTTAATGCCAAATATTTCGGGAAGAGATAATTATATATGGAAAACCTTTCTTTCTTATTCGGAATTTCATGATGGTAATGTGTCCTCATTTATCATATATATATATATATATATTAATCACATAATTTAAAACCTTAAATTTATATGTTTTAATGCTAATCATAATCATAAGTTATTATCTATATTAATTCTTTCAATTTTATTCATCTAGTATTTATAATTTTAATCCACTATACTTGTTTCATAGTAGTGTTCTACAAATTATGTATTCATTCAAATTAATTCATTAGTAGTTAAATAATATTACTTTTATGGATTATATTTTATAATCTATTATATTAATAATTACTTTCACGAGTTCTTTTGCCATTATCTATGATGATATAATAAAGAATAAACATGTTTTGAATATTCTAGCTGTTTGAAATTGGTTTTCTTACTCAATGAATTTAATATTTTTATAATATATCCAAAAACAAAGATAATATTTTTTCCACAATTATATCATATTATTAAATTAAATAATTTTCCATAATCATTCAGGATTCAAATTCATATTTTTATTGAAGTAGGTGGTTAACTGGCCAAATCATAAAGATACACTGATTTAATGAATAACTATGAGGCGGTGTTCTTGTAATACCATTATTCTAGAAGTTTAATTGTATTAAATAGTTTATATTGGTGTCATATTTCATAATCTAATGGAATTAAAATTTATTTAATGAATATTAAAATATTAAACATATGGAATAAATGATATCATCTTCGTATGATTATTTTATATTATTTTATTAATGATGATCGGTTGTCCATCATTTCATTAATATGGTCTATAATTTCCCACAAAAAAAATCATAACGGTATTAAAAAATTAATTTTATAATGTTAATAATATCAATAGATACATCCAGTTATGGTGGGTGTAGAAAAATTAAATATATTACTTCGTAGATATTGGAATCCACACAATGTATAAATGATCGTTTTTTAAAAATGGATGGGGTACATGGATAAAAAGGATAATATCCATAATAAGTAACATTATAGAATATAAATTATACTTACATCATTTTATTATCCCTTTAATAATAAATTTTATTGTATATAATTAAATAGAAAATCTATGTAGTTGAAAAAACATATGTTGGGGATATGAATTTTTCTTGGAAGTAAACTTGAAAATGGGATCTTTCTGATTACTAATTGTGACCATAATATTTTTAATTACATATGTGGATATATGATGATAAAATAACTATAGTATAATTTAGAAATTAGGATTATAAGTGGGCCATGAATTGTGGAAAATGGTTTTGTTTTTTCTGTTAAGGGAATGATAGTTTTGAGATTAACCCTGACATTTTTAATAACTCATGAATACTAATCACATAAGATTGGAAAAAATTAATGTAAGTTGTTTATGAAAATTATATTGTATCTAAAGTCACCTAAAAACTCATCATCATGATAATTTATGTGTTCTCGACTTTTTGTTATAATTTTTTTTAATTTTATAGTAATTTATTTCTTCCTTGGTAAAAAATTTCTAACCTCATTAATTAATTTTATTGATGAATATTAAGAATTTAATTTTCAAATAATTTAAAAATACTATTTCTAAATATGTAAATCATGTTCACAAATAAACATTATATATTATTGACATGCTTATTTTAAAATAATCATTATTAATCATGAAAAAAATGTTTTTTGACACTTAATATTTTTAATCACTAAATTTATATATAAGAAAAAATAACATTTTATACTGATATTTCATTTCATAAGATTAAATTTTTTGAAAAAAATTATTTTTATTATTTATTGTTGTATTTCCAAATATGTATCTCCCATAAAAATATATTATTAAATTAAAATGCTAATGTTTTTTTCAAAATTATTATCTTAATTGTTAAAAAAAGGTGCAAACAATATTTATATGATCGATGAATATTATATATTTTTACTGTTATTAAATAAATCCATATTAATTTACATAAAATATTCTAAAATATTCATTATCATTACTATACAATGATATTTTTATACAAATTATAAGTTTTATCAGAATAAGTTTTTTAACTAACAACTGACCATTTCTGAACAAGACCAATAATTTATAGTATTATAATTTCTATATATTAAATTTTAAAATTATGTAAATTTCAAAAAAATTATATCATAATATTTATTGTCTAAATAATGGATATTTATTGTTATAGTCCATGGAATAGTATTTTACATCTATAGTAGTGTCTTTTCTATTACACCAATCTTCTAATCTCCCTCATAATTAACCATAACATTTTATTTATACATAATGAATTGATTAGTGACATATTTATAGGTAGTTTGTTCTATTTAACTCTATAATAAAAATAGTATTTTTTGAAAAAAATGATGTAATGGGTTGGATACCAAAACTCCTTTTAATGATGTATTAAAAAATATATAAACTAAATTTCAATGAGGTTATATATATTATTTACAAGTGATCAATTAATTTTATATTTCTATAATTTATCATCTATTTTATACATATCATAGGGTGTGTCATCATATCCATTTAAGCACATAGCTAATCTTATATAAAAAATAACTTGTCTGCATTTTGAAAGTTTATGATCCCTTTATTCTGATCCAGAGAATTCCAAATTCCATGTTATCAGTAAATTAAAATTAATAATTGAATTTCTATGATATTAACAAGGATATAATCCCATAATTATATCTATTAAAAAATACTCATAAAAATTTTACACCGGTTAGAATACCTCTATTCTATAATAATTTTAAAGCATCAAAAAGATGAAATGAATTATGGGTATCTTATACCATGCATTCAGTAGTTTTGGTCTATATATTATTATTCTTTATATATTTATATAAAAACTTTTAACTATTTTCAATGTTAAATTTTTCCTAAATATCACTTTTATTTATGACTACCTCAACAAAAAAAACTTACATCGACCGATTAACTCAACATGTTTTCCAATTATTTTTGCATTAGTCCATCACAACTATAATGATCTCAAATATGAAATATAAATTCTAGATAATATGTAAACATCATAATATCCTAGAAAAATTGAAAATTTTCTCTTTTAGTTCAGTTATAAGATATTAATGATACACAAACACAACAACTATATAAATTATTAACTATTGTAATATTTTTATAATGTTAATTAGGTTTAGAAAAAAATTACTTAAATTATTCTCTGAAATATCTATCTAGCACCTGAGGTAGGGAATAATATAGGCTTCAAAATTCAAATAATTAACTATATATTGATGAAAATAGCATATGAACATGAGGGGAAACAATTTCCCTTTATTTTTAATGTTAATATTTTTAGAAGTAATTTTTTTATTCTATTTAGATTAATTTAGAATAAATATGATAGATATAAAAAGCTTATAATGAATATATTTTTTCCCTATAATATGAAATACATAAAATCTATCAATTATCATTTCTTTTCCACCATTGTGATTTTTTATATGAAAACGGAATATAGAAACAAGATAGATGAAGAAAAAATTAAAAGAAAATCAAAATCATGACAGAAAAATGAAATATATTTCATTATTAATTTTATGATCATATGTTTTTATTTATTTTGATATTTAAAATTCCTTAAATATATTCTATAAATTTTTATTTATCAGGTTTTATAAAACCAATTTTCTCAACTTAAATACCATTTTGACCCTGAGTTCATATCTAAAATGGAATTTTAATGATGAGTCTCAATGTTTAAAGTCATATTCTCAACAAGTATTTAAGATCTTATATAAAATATCAATGTAATTGAAGTCATGATTCCACAATATAAAACATGGAATGTCAAAATTATCCCTATTAATTAGAGAGTGTCATATGGTTTCATTTTATTCTGATACAATATTGACAACAAAAACATTGAGCTATAATAAAGGACTTATGATCTTAAATTGATAAATTCATGGATATACACTTCTAATTAAATCAATTTCATTATAGAAAATAGAATATAATAAAATATATGTATCTAAAAAATAATTTAATTGTTCTTATTTAGGGATTCAACAATTTTGTTCTCCAAAAAAAATTCATTTATTGTATGAGAGATCCAGAATGACTCACGCAAAAATATATAAAACCAAAATATGGAAAAATAATTATTTAATGAATCAAAATTATGATTTATTTTGGAGAAAATATATTTTACTAAAAATAAAACACCCTCATATGATATTATGAATAACCGATGAATAACATGAGATAAACTATTAAGAGTTTTTTTCAAAAATATTATACAGAGGAGGGACATCCATAGTGTTTTCATAAAAAATTAGAATACTAAAACAATACATGAACCATTTTTTCAATAAAATTATTATTTTTATTAAATATATTTTAATCTTTAATAGTTTTAGATTAAATAGTAAATTCCTTCATTATTATTGAGTTCAAATTTATGTAATTAATTTTATTATTCAAGATCGATAATTTACAACAAATGACATTGAATTAAGAATGTTTACGATTCCATTCATCCAAAACTTATACATAGTTTTCATTAGAAACGTTCTGAGTAAAATAATATTTATAATATAGAATGAATTCATAAAATAATAATCCCATAATTTTAATGAAAATAATACCCACATTTCCTGGTAGGATAAATTTTTTGATGAATTTTTTTAATTCATTAAACTTCATTATCGTATTGAGGTTTTTTAGGTGATGAAAACATATGAGTAAATTATATTTTACTAAAAATGTCTCAAATTAATAATATAAATAAATATAATATTTATAATTTAGCTTAATAAAAAATGTATATATTACCATTCTTAAAATAATCATGAGAATAAATGATTTTTATTATGAAATAAATTTTATATAGAGAAAATATTCCCAATTATACCCTATGTAAAAACAATCCATTACATAAATATAGTTCTTGACTACTATAATAGTTGTTTAAATTTAGTTATATAAATTCATGTTCATAAACTTTAAATAATCCAAGGTAGATTTATCACATACCAATTTGAAACTACTCGTATGTTTCAAAACAGTTTGACTAGGATCAAAAACTCTTTATGAATGGAATATATTTCTTCTTAGATACATAACATTAACTTCTCTAAAATTATTAGCTAATGCCCAAATGATATAGTTTCCTAATAATGAATGTGATAAGAATGATGAATAGTCGGTTTCAATTGAATAGGTTGCATTTTTATAACCTAAATCTTCTACGTTTAGTGTGAAAATTTTATGTCTATTATCATATATAATTAGGTTACTTTCTAAACATTCAAATATATATATAACATTAATCAATTTCAAAAGATAACCCACATCACATAGTTAACAAATGATGATATTGTTGTTATTAAGATATAAATCATAGAAAACTATACAAATTAATATTTTTATTTAAAATTAACATCAATAATTCAGATTATTATTTATTATTCATTATCTTCAAATGTGACTTGCCATTGGTTTATCTTTTCTTTATTCTTTATATTTTACTAGTCTCTAATCATGTTCTTAGAACAACCATTGTCTTTGAACTATATTATTGAGCTTACAATTCAAAGAATTTATTATGAAAAAAATTATATCAACTAATTTATAGGTATAAAGACTTCCTATGGTATACAAGAAAATAACATTTTAGGATCCCACATATATCAAAATCTTCTATTCTAAATAAATTCACTGTAAAATAATAAATAATGATCTTTTAATTAGAGTTATAGTTATTCCACTGACAACCCCTAATGAATAGAGTAAATAGTTTTTAAAGTAAAATGTAAAGTGATTGAAAATGTGATTTTGGAGAATTATTTTAAACTAAATTATATGTTATATAGGGAATATTTTAAAAAAAATCCAAAATGTAATTTAGATAAATAAAATTATAAAAATATACAATAAACAAATAAAATAATATTTTTGAATATTATTTTATTTTATTGAATAATATTTTCCTCATAAAATTTAAATTAATGTTAAATAAACTATTACTTCCACAAAAAGTACATATATAACAATTTAGTAAATTTTAGTTAATCTTTCTTCGTAATATTTTGTTTAAATAATTTCATTATTAAATGAATAAAAATTTTCAATATCATATCAGGTTTAATAATCATCATTAGAATTTTATGAAATCAAATAGTTTCAATTTTAATTTGTAAGCGATTTACCGATTAGATTTTCCATAGAGCACATATAATTCATAATAATAATTAAATAAAATATAACTAAATTCTATAAATAATATTACACTATCCACAAATGCACAATATTGAAACTGTTCCCCATAATTAGGAGTTTATGTATCCAATGAATTCAAATATTTATCTCTTTTATCCTTGAGTAAATTATTAACAATATATCATTATTTTTTGATTTAGGATAATTATGACTAATATGAATAGACTTGTTCCATTCATTGAAATTTACTTCTGATGATTCATTCTTACCTTTCTTATTCTTTCTATTGTTAATTTGAGTATTCTATAAATTGAAATAACTAATAATTTTAGTCATTCATCTTGAAATTTTATCATTTTCATTATAATAGTCATGTTTACTACTCTATTCTAAATTCATACATGTTGTATTTAAGAGATTTTATTTGGAAACAATTGTTCCAAAATAAAATGTTCCAAATATTGGATTTCATGAAATAGATGAAAACCCACTCTATTTTTCCATTCTTTCTTCATTATATCAGTTTTGATTTTATATTTGTTTCCGAAGCTTTCGCTGGGGCGCGCACGCATCCGTCCGTCCGTGGAGGAGGACGTGCGGCTCGGTTTCCCCGCATTCCCGATTTCCAAAGGCGGGCGGCATTCTCTCCTTATTCAGGGATGTCTGCTCCTTGATCAAAACGGGATGATGGGATGTCAGTTCTTCCTTCCGTGGATTCCTCCTCAGAACTCGTCACCTAGTCCGGGTCTCCCTCATAGATTTCATACGTAGTTCGTGAAACTCTTCCCAGTGCCATGTTTCCATGGACACCGGTTAATTACACTGCTTCTATTGGGACATTCCAAAGGGTCCGGTCAGAGCAGCAACATTCAGGCGGGGGAGTAGTCACGTTGAGGCATCAGTAGCGTGTATGGATGCTGGGGGCCTGGCATGTCTGTCTATCATCTCTGGTCACAAGGCTTCTCGAGGGCGTGGAAGCCCGAGGCATCCCACATCGAGCGCGGGGAATTATATGTCATAGAAACATATCTGAGGTTTTCCTCAGCTTCCCGTGTTTAACATAGGGTACGCCGCGAGTTTAACGTCCAGCGGAGATGGATCAACCCAACCAGAGCATTAGCTAGGATAGATCGGATTGAGGGGTTTCCCTTGAAGGGATGCCGATACTGGGGCCAGCCTATGGGCGGTTGTGAAGAAGAGCATACCGACATGGTCTCACCGAGATATGACGGTCCGAGCGAGAATCAGGACGGATGATAGGTGGATGAATGGAGTGGAGGGGGAATGAAATGGGACCATCGCAGGGGGGAAATAGTGAAGTTGGGCTTGAGCCTTGAAGGGGATTCCTATGTATCCCTGTGGCAGGGAATCAAAGACCTCGTAGTTCAGGATGGTGCCGGTGGACTGACATGAAGGTGGACCTTGGTCCGATGGGCATCGTCAGCGTACCGACGTGAAGGTGGACCTTTGTCCGATGGGCATCATTAGGGTACCGACGTGAAGGTGGACCTTGGTCCGATGGGCATCGTCAGCTTACCGACCTGAAGGTGGACCTTGGTCCAATGAGAGATGGGCTTGAACCTCCGGGAGGATTCCTACGTACCATGCCTTGGCATGAATCAAAGACCTCTTAGTTCAAAGGGTTTCATCGGTGAACCGACGTGAAAGTAGACACGGGGGTCCACTAGTTGTGGGCTTGAACCTTGGGAAGGTTTCCTACGTACCATGCCTTGACATGGATCAAAGTCCTCGTAGTTCAAAGGGTTGATGGAATACCGTTTAACGTCATGCGGGACGAGGGTGAACCGACGTGAATGAGGTCAGAACGACCGGATGGTGGGTTTGAACCTCGTAGAGGCTTCCTACATACCATGCCTTGACATGGATCAAAGACCTCGTAGTTCGGGTTAGTCACAACGGCTTGCCGTCGGACTGGAATTGCAGTTTAACGTCGTGTTGGACGTAGGTAGAACTCGACATGAATTGGATGATGGGTGGGTTTGAAACTCGTGGAGGATTCCTACGTACCACACCTTGACGTGGATCAGAGACCTCGTAGTTCAAATGGGGCTTTGTCGGTGAACCGACATGGAAGTGGACCTTGGTCCAATGAGTGGTGGGCTTGAACCTATGGAAGGCTTCCTACGTACCATGCCTTGACATGGATCAAAGACCTCGTAGTTCAGGTGGGAATGGGTGTGCAGTTTAATGTCATGCAGGACAAAGGGAGGGGCATACAGTTTAACGTCATGCTGGACGAGGGAGAAACTCGATGTGAATGAACGACCGAGCAATATGGCTTGAACCTCATAGAGGCTTCCTACGTACCATTCCTTGACATGGATCAAAGTCCTCGTAGTTTGGGTGGGAATGGGTCGCAACGGCTTACCACTGGACCAGAATGCAGTTTAACGTCGTGCTGGACGGGAATGGGACCCGACGTGAATAGATGACGGGTGGGCTTGAACCTCAGGGAGGCTTCCTACGTACCATGCCTTGGCATGGATCAAAGTCCTTGTAGTTCGGTGGGAATGGGTGTGCAGTTTAATGTCATGCAGGACAAAGGGGGCATACAGTTTAACATCAGGCTGGACGAGGGCGAAACTCGACGTGAATGAACGACCGAGAAATGTGGCTTGAACCTCATGGAGGCTTCCTACGTACCATGCCTTGACATGGATCATAGTCCTCGTAGTTCGGTGGGATGGGTCGCAACGGCTTACCACTGGACCAGAATGCAGTTTAACGTCGTGTTGGACGGGAATGGGACCCGACGTTAATAGATGACGGGTGGGCTTGAACCTTAGGGAGGCTTCTTATGTACCATGCCTTGGCATGGATCAAAGTCCTCGTAGTTCGCTGGGATGGGGGTCAGGGTCGGTGCTCACTCTAAGCCCACGTGAGTCATGCTCAGTGTGAGAAACAAGAGGTTGCAAGGACCTGACAATCATGTCGCGAAGGATGCATCCGTGAGAAGCGAAGAGGGGCTTACGCGTTAGGCGGCCCATGGTGTTGGGAATTACTCCAGGATGGAGGCCCATGGTACGAAAAAGCGCGAGAAAGATGGAACATGGTCCAATGATGGGAGGTGCCTCGTTCCCTATCACGCCCTCCACTGAATTGATAGTGGGGAAGTACGGAGATGCAGAGGTGCATCCATCCGTTGGGGAACTAGGGTAGCCCTTCTCCCATGAACATACGCCACTCCAATAAGGAGGATATCATCCCTTGTGGACGGGTGATTCCATTCCTGTGGAGACGAGTGGTGTAAATAATGTTCAAGCTGGGGGGACCCTTCATGAGAGGCACGAGGTCGGGTCACAGTTTAACGTCATGTGTCGAGGATACGGTTCATGGCAGTTTAACATCCTGTAGCTCGGACGAAACGGGTTCACTCCGCCCCCCTAGGACTTACATAACTGGTACCCTCTGGTCCTTGGTGAAGGGAAGGTACCAGTAAGGACTTGGTCATGGGGGGTTGTGGAACGAACCATCATGGGGTCCACGTTAGCGTGGCTATGCGAAGAAGCAATAGCCGTTAGCGTGCCTATGAGAAGAAGCATTAGGCGAAGCAACGCTATGGGTGGTATTGTCCATGGGACTTTGAAATCACATCGTGCAAACCTGGAGGGTCGCACGGGAAGAGGAATCACTAAGAAAAGGAGTGTGCTTCGCGAAGTGAAGTGCCTTGTCCTTGGCATGGGGCATAGGTATGAGTGGAAGGTGCTTTGTGAAGTGGAATAGTGTTCGTGGAGCACTACCTCGCGAAGAAGGGGTGCCTCGAGAAGCAGGGTCCTGCGAAGCAGTGTGCTTCGCGATGTGGAGCGATCCTGTCTTAGCATAGGGATCTCTAGTATGGGTTGGGTGTTTCGCGAAGCATAAGTGCTCCACGGCTGCCCGGGTTCCCTTGGGAATCCCCTTCCTTCGCGAATGGCCTTGAGCTTCGCGAAGAGCATCCCTCTCGGAAGAGGGGCTCAAACCGAGACAAAGCAGAGGCGTCTCGCGAAGTAGAAATACCTCGCAGAGCTCATGATTCCTAAGGCAAAGAGTGATTCGCGATTCAGGAGAGGAGAAGCCGAAAGGTCGGATCGTCCGTCTCCGGGACTTAGGGGGAGTCCAGTATTTATAGGGAAGGGCCGCCGCAAATCAAAACTCGTGCACCGCCTCCGGTGCTTCGCGACGCGATCACGAACGTCAACGTCGTCCGCGGAGGGCACCGGCTCTGGAGCTTCGCGGCGGCTCGCGAATGTCAAATGCGTTCGCGGAGAATTACCGCCTCTGGAGCTTCGTGGCGGCTCGTGAACATCAAATGTGTTCGCGGAGCATTACCGCCTATGGAGCTTCGCGGCGGCTCGCGAATGTCAAATGTGTTCGCGGAGAATTACGGCCTACGTAGCTTCGCGGCGGCTCGTGAACGTCAAATGACTTCTCGGAGCATTACCGCCTCCGGAGCTTCGCGAGGTCTCCATGGTCGGGGCGCTTCGTGGAGGGGCTTCGCGTGGGTGCTTCACAGCGGTGCATCGCGAGGCAGCATGCCAGCCTTTTTTGTTCCTTTCTTTTGGGCCATATTTTGGCGCCAAATAATGCCCCCCCTCAGACTTGGAGCCGCGGAGGGTGAAGGGTTGAAGTCTGAGGGAAAATCGCCAAAATTATCAGTGGTTCGCAATGCGCTACGCGAAGGGGCCCCGCGGTGCTCACCGGAGCCACCGATCCGGGCGCGCCGCGATGCTCCGCGCGGGTGAGGCGCGCCGCGATGCTCCGTGGTCGCCGCCTATAAATAGGGGGGTCGACCTCTTTTGTCTTCACGTGCCTTACTTGTCTTTTTGTGCTCTCGACTTCGCGAAGCTCCGCATACTCCACGACAGCCCTCCGCGAATCAAGCTTCGCGGGGAACCGCGGGTCTTCGGCTCCGCGTCCGCGCCAAGCGAATCCTCTGCTTGTCGGCCTTATCCAGACTTCGCGGCTTGGTCTCGCGACCGATCTTCGCGATCTGGCCTCGCGATTCAGCTTCGCGGTCGAGCTTTGTGGTCGAGCGGAAAAAATTCTTTTCTGAGGGCCAAAGTTAAGATGGCCCATCAAGAGCCTGTATTGGGGGTGCTTGTAGATACTGCTCATCGAGATGAGATGGACAACCGTCCAGGCCTGGGGGAGATGGTCCGAAGCCACTCGGACCACACTTCTTTGACAGATCTGCTCTCGGAGGGTCAGAAGGATTATCTGCAGTGCAAGAGACTTCCATTGTATGGCTTCGGGTTGAGGGATGACGTCTTCATCCCGGAGGTGAGTAGGGACGAACCAGCTTGCTGGTTCAGGAGCACACCATGCCAGCACCAATGGTTCCGGGCGGCCGATGGTCACGCACGGGAGGACTTCACACCCGTCACCGCTGATTGTCTCTACAACCATGTGAACGATATTGATGGGAGGCCATTGCAACCGGAGACGTCCCCTCCTCTCTACCGTACCATGCTGAAGGCGGCCTTGCAGGATTCGAAGAAGGGATGGTCCAATGAGTGGGACCTGTGCCAGGGCGGCAACTTTACTGATGATTGGGCCTGGGCTTACTGGGTAGGTGCCTCATGCGAGGAGTTCGGGGCCGAGCTGAGGAGAGTGGGGTTGTATGAGGCGGCGTGGGCCTCCCAATTCCATATTTACCAACCCAAGCAATTGATGCCGGTATTGCTGAGCAGATGGTCGTCTAGGACCAACACTTTTCACCTGCATCACGGGGAGGTGGGAATCAGCCTGTGGGATGTCCAACAGATTTCTGGGGTTCCGATCTTGGGGGCCATGTATGACGAATTCATCCTCGTCGTCAACGCGTGGGGGGATACGGAGCAAATGCCGCGACTGGCATTGGCGCTGATGGCACTTGTCCCTGGAGAGGACAATGAGGTAGTGAGGGATGTCCATTTTAGGAGATGGTTCAAATGCTTCCTGAATTTCCCAGAGAATCGAGAGTTCCCTCCGAGGCCTCGAACTTTTCCAAGGGCGGCCCAACGGGGCAAGGGGCACTCGTATTGGTGGGTCTTGGAGGACATCCAATGGATGACTTGGGGTTTCAGTGTCAGCACAGAACAACAGCCGATAGTCTGGCTGGAGGCGTTCATCACGGCTCTCATATATGGCTGGATCCTACCGGTGAGAGATACAAGCATGGGGTGAGGCCCAGCTCATTTATCATGGCGTCGATGTTGTCCATGGGGAAACGGATCAATCTGGGGATTCCGATGCTCACCAAATTGTACAGAATGCTGCAGCATGTTAGCGAGGGCAATAAGCCGCCAAGGATATGAAGGCTCTTCCACCTTCTGTATGGGTGGATCGCAGCGCATATCAGGGGGATTTACGAGTATCTAAACCCCATTTCGCCGCCGGGATCGAACTTCCGCCCCTCCATCCTGAACGCGGTCAGGAGCTTCCCGTTCAAACTGGCCGTTCCGATGGTGCTGAATCGGGTGTGGAGGGCGGACGAGTTCAACTTCCACCCCTTCCCCTTTCCGACGGGGATAACTACTGATGACGGGCGGGGAACGGAAGAACATCGGGCTTACCTCCTGGCCTTTCGAGGTGGAGTTTTGGTGGCACGGATAGATCGTGAGCCACTCTGCAAACCGTACACCCCACATGGGTTTGCGAGGCAGTTCCGGTGCCTCCAGCGGCTAACCCCGCAGGTCTACTGGGAGGTGCGTCACGAGGAGCACCCATGCGTGATGAGGCAGTTGTGTCTCATGTTCACACGGGAAGATGGGAATATGCGGATTGCATTGCCTCCATCCACCGCCGCTTTCGGATTGGTGAAGGAGTACGCCATCAGTTTGGAGGCTGCTTACCCAGGGGAGATGCTCAAGCAACCAACTATCTGGGTCGGTGACGGTGGGCCTCCTCTATCTCGAGGTCGGGGTCAGAGGGCAGCTAGGGCCGCTCGTGGTAGCGGGGCTGCCATGGCGGCGAGACCCGCACCGGACGAGGGTATGGCAGCAGCGGTGGATCCGGTGATTCCGGAAGAGCAGGGTCATACAGAGGGGCGGCCACCGAGGGGATTTCGTAGGATATCCACTCAGGCTCCGGGGAAGCGTCTACATCATATTGACATGGCAGAGGATGCCGTCTTCCCAGTATCTTAGGACATTTGGGATGTCATCCGGCAATTTCTCAGCCCACCCGAGATATGGGCCCACCTGAATCACCTCGGGATGGAATTACCGGGTATAGGCCCAATTCGGGCTGGATTCATGGCGTCTCCGGCGGAGGCAGAACTGTACCTAGACGAGCTGTAGGATTAGGTCCACTCCAGTGGTGTCCCTCGCCCAATGACAGACCGGGTGAGGGTACTGTTGAATCAGACGGTCCCCCCACAGTTATCGGCTGCCGATCTGAGGGAGCGCTTCCCCTTGCCGTAGGAATCAGAGGACTCCTCTCGAGAGGATGAGGCTGGAGGAGGGAGCCCGTTGGAGGTGGTCGAGGTCAGAGACCGAGGCTCAGAATCTGAAGACTTCGCGGAGGCTCTTGAGGTAGCATTCCGAACTTCTCTCCTTAAGATCTGTTCTTGGGTCACTATGGACTTCTCACCAATGTTTGAGTCATGCAGGAGGAACTTGTTCGCATGCCTCGTTCTCGCTCCTTGGCGGGTGATGATGCGGGACCTTCAGAACCCACGCCTATGGCTGCGTCCAGTTCCGCGTCTGGTGGGACCAGGGCGACCAAGGTGGATCCTCCGGAATATTCAGACCTTCCAATAGTATACGGAGGGCCTCGCCTCGGGGTCCCGTCAGTACCGGCTCAAGAGCAGCGCCAGGAGGTCGATCTTCATAAGTCTACTCTACCGGTCTCCTTGTTGTCACATGTAGACCATGCCAACTAACATTTATGTCCCTCTCTGTCATACAGTTATTCAACTGGTGTGGGTTGCTGCGGCAAGACTGGTCGGGATGTCTGGTGGCGCCCCTCCTAGGGGCATGCTGGTGATGGTGGCGATAGTCCTCCCATCTCCTCAGGCTGCGATGCAAACCATCACTGGCACAACCATCAGCAGGGCCGTACCCGAAGTCATTGAGGTGGACTCCGAGTAACAGGATCAACCGGTCGGTCCCAGTCCTGTCGCGCCTGCTTCGGCGCCAGGTGTCGTACTGGATTGAACCCCAGATGTAGATCCTGCCGAGGATTTCCTACGGGTGTACCCCGCGTACGAGCCTTCCAATCGCACAGACTGGGACGAAACGGCCTCCGACGAGGAAGACAACAGCATAGTCTGCCGCCGGCCATGGAAGCTGATCACGCGCTTTATCAAGGACACCCCCCAAGTGCAATGGCTGGCCGAAATGGATAGACTCCGCTCACGATTGCACGAACTGTGTGCTGGGGGAGTGGATGCCCAATGTCCTCACGCACTCATCCGAGATCGTATGGCTGAGAAGATCCGGGAGCATGATCGTGGGCTCAGCGTGGGCTGGAAGCGGAGGATGGCGACTAGCATTAAGAATCTCCAGGAGGCCGAAGGCGAGGTCCAATAGATGCAGACCCGGGCAGACGAGCATTCAGCCTCTCTTGATGCACAATCTAAGCTGGTCTCACAGTTGAAGGCCTAGCTGGCAGAGGCAGAAGAGCATATAAGGCAGACCTCTGGAAGGATGGCTACTGTTCAAGCTGACGTAGAGAGGGCCAAAGCCAGGACTGACGAACTGCGCCCCGCCGCTGCTGAGGAGGAGCGGGAACTGATTCAGCGGCCGCAAGCCTTGGATGCCGCAAGTCAATGGGTGGCTGAGCTGCAACGCTCTTTTGACAGGGTCAACCCATCCATGGGGGGAGTCGACCCTCGAGTATTGTAACAAACCCAAAAAACTTCTATTTGTACTTTCGTGTCTCAATTTTTTTTCCTTTGTTTTGAATTCCGTAGCACGCACGATTTCCACAGTTTGAATTGTCATGTTACATCCCTACGATGTTTGTGGGACGTTCGGCGACAATTACCTAAGCCAGTCCAGATTCTCGAAAGATGGGGGAGGCTTGATCAGAGGAGGAACTTCCAGGATAGCCGAATTACTGCTTCTTTAGCGTGCTCTTATGCACGAACGGGGCAACTCCAGGGGCGCTGAAATCGGTCCAAACAGAAGAAAATGGGAAGTCTGAATCACGATACCTAAAATCCGGAACACTGTGGGGATGGCATGACAATAAGGGACAACTGTTAACCTTGGAGGAGAAGCGGTATCCTTACTGTGTTAGCCTGTAATGGGGACAACAAATGAGGGTCGACCGTTGACCATGTTCGAAACACGAGACCATGTCACAAATGTGGTCGATCAATCCTTCGGGACGTTGGCCCAGGACAGTTGGTGGACCATAGGTCAGACATCCATACTGTTAGGGGGTCTTTCCAGACATGACCCATCTTCCGGAACGTTGGCCCAGGACGGTAGGTGAGCTGATGCGGCATGAGACCAGGCCGTTAGGGGGTTCCTTCAGACATGAAAGGGGATGAGGGTCCAAATAAGGGGTACGCAAAGCGTGGAATATGGAGTGATGGTTTGTCCGAACAGAATCCAACACTTAGGTAGTTACACCACCGTGGTGGGAGCACACCAGATGGGCGCATCGGTCTGATCATGGATCATTCCTTCTTTGGGACAGGGCCTCCCTGACGATGGGATCTGTCACATTCCTGTGGGATCTTGGGGCATCCTGAACTTGTTCAGGGTAGAACCGCAGTTTAGTTTCATGCGTTGAGGACACACAGACTCATGTAGTTTAACGTCATATGATAGGACGTGGAGCGAAAGGAAAGATCCCAGGGAGCATGTGGCGCGGTAGATATGAAACCGACATGAATGAGGACTTGGAGTCCAAATCATACCACATACCCCCGGAGGAAACTCTTCAGGTTGAGGGACCAAGAGTGAGGATTGGGCTGGGCCTAAAGCAGAGTGGTTGGGTATTCCTACGTTCCCCATTAGGATGGGAATCAAGCCATAAATAGTTCTGGAAGCGTAGTTTAACGTCATGTGGGACGACGAAAAGCCTGGCCGTGTTGGTACACATCCTGCCAAAACTACTAAGCCCACGTGAGTCGTGCTCGGTGTGGGAAACAAGCAGTCATGGTGGGAATTTCCCGACACAAGAAGAGGCAGGTTAGGGAAAAGGGATGCTCGGTGAATACCGGCCCAATGACACTAACACGATCATTTAGCACACCTAGATGTGTAAAAAAAGAGCCGAGTATGATGGAATTCTATTTGAACATTAGGAAGTGGAAATGTGTGAATCATTGCGCTCGCGATTCAGATCACTATGATGGCGGCGTGACGATGGAGGATAACTGCTGACCATGTTTGCAACACATTATCATGTCGCGTTAGCCTAGGATGGGGACAAACATATGAGGGTTGAACATTGACCATGTTCGAAACACGGGACCATGTCACAAATGTTGTCAAATATCCGTAGGGACGTTGGCCTGGAACGATTGGAGGGCCCTTAGGTCCAACATTCATAGAGAGCCCTTAAGCCTAGTATCCATGTCGTCCGAGGGTCCTTTTGGATGTGGAGGAATATGAGGATCCAAATAGCGAGTCCACGAAGCTTGGTCATGGGACAAGAGGAATGTCCCCATGAAAATTCCACTCTTCAGGCTCTTTGTCGAAGCACATCTGAATATGACAACGAGACGTATTAGAGGGAGATCATAGTTTAGGGTCGCAGAATTCGGACCATGGATGGGTAAGGGGAGTAGGGGATACATGGAAAGGTGGTTACAAAACCTGGTGTGAATGAGTACCTAAGCCCTACTTACCATGAATTCTCTGGGGAAATGCTCGAGTCAAAGGACCGAACACAAAGGTTAGGCTGGGCCCGCGGGGAAGTGCCCGGGCGCTCCTACGTATCTCATAAGGATGAGAATCAATCCATACGTAGTTCTGGAGGGTGGCACGATAGGGTACTAGTTCCAGGGGAAAAGGGGAGTTTGGGCGTGGCCCTTGCACTAAAAGAAGTGGAATTTGAATAATATTGTTTTTTCTTTAAGGTGAATGGTTTTTTTGTGAAGCGACAGACCTAGAATAATAGGTTGTGATGTCTCCACAAGGATCAAGCCGTGATGGGCGTTGAAAAATGGCATGGTACGTGACCAATACCCAACGTGATGTCCTCTACAATGAGGTCATCACAATGTAGTGCCGTTTTTCGTCATGCGGTCAGGACGATAATGTCATAGTTTAGGGTCGTATGATTGGACCATGCATGCATTTTATCGTCATGAAGCGCTGACGTAGCAGAGACGATGCTTGGTGGGAAATGTGCGTAGTGTCATGAGACAACCGATGGAGACATGATCCCACATCACACTATGTGCCACTCCAAGAGGGAGACATCAGGTCGAGGGACCTATATAGAGGTGAGAGTTGAAACATGGGGGGAAGACTGGTTCCCCAAATGGGTTGTTCCCGATGACGGGGCGTCCGGGTGGTCCTATGTATCCCATGAAGATGGGAATCAATCCACACGTAGTTCTAAAGGGTGCCTTTTAATGTCGTGCTGGACATGGAATGGGAGGGCTAACTCTCAGAACGGGGGTGTGCGTGGTGCAGCCTTTGCAAACCTGACGTGAATGAGGACATAATCATGAACTACGCCACGCGGTCCCGTAGTCTGGGTCCCGATGGCAGGACCCGAGAGGCGAATTAGCTGAACTCAAGCTGGGCCCAGAGACAAGGGGTCTGGGCATTCCCACGTATCCTATCAAGATAGGAATCAAGCTGAACATAGTTCCAGATGGGAATCTTAGTTTATGGTCTTAGAGCTTGAACCACGGATGGTGACAACTTCCCGAGTAAGCACAGATGTCAACCCAATCCCTAAGCCCACGTGAGCTAAACTCGGTGTGGGAAACAAGGGGGGAATCTTCATCGCAATACTTGGGGCGTGTCAAACGGGAGTTGGTAGAGAGCCCCGAAGGACACCTTCGACACGGCTTGTTTCCCTAACATGCAGACGTGCACGAAGGAAAAGTACCAAGAGTTTCAAAACTCTACTTGGACACGATGTAGTGATGAAGGGCATGAATTGTGCACCCGACATTTTGGGCCTAATGGGTTGGCGTGGAGAGAGAGGAAAACTGTTAACCATTATGGAAACGCAGCGTCCATATCGCGCTAGCCTGAGGTGGGAACATCAAACGAGCATCGACCGCTGACCATATTCGCAACACGGGATTTTATCGATTTGCTGTCCAAAACCCTCGGGGGCATTGGCCCGTAACAGTAGGAGAGCCCTTGGGCGTAGTATCCATACCGTTCTTGGGGGTCCCTCTGGGTGTGAAGGATGATGAATGCCCTGATGCAGGGATACACAATGCCTCGAAATCAGGTGCGAACGTGTCCGAGTAAAGCTTGGCATTCCGGGTAATAAACCAGTGTACTCCCAGGCACATCGGTGAACTGCCGAAAAGGGTTCGACGAAACAGCTCAGTAGGGAGAGGTATATGGCGGTCATTACGAGACCGACGCGAATGAGGACATAATCCCACACCACACCATATATTCCTCTCGTGATGGAAGGATAGGCCAAGGGGCCAAAATGGGATGAAGATTCCCAAGGGATGGGGCTGGACCCAAATCCTAGACATTCGGGTGGTCCTACGTATCCCATTAGGATGGGAATCAAGCCACACGTAGTTCTCCAAACGTAGTTTAACATCATACGGGATGAGGAGGGGAGTAATATACCCCTAAACAAGGGAGGTGTATGGTATGGAGAAGAAGCCATCGTGAATGAGTACATAGTCCCACACCACACTATACACTCCTATGAGGGAGGACCTGGGCCGTGGCCCAGAAAGGCCAAGGGGCCTGATGGTCAGGCATTGGTCAGGAAGGCCTGACCTGCTTGTAGTTTAATGTCTTGCAATGAGGACAAGGGTCGGGGACCCAAGATGGCCAAGGGGCCTGAGGCTGGGCCTCGTAAAGGGAGGGTGTATGGCATGGTACATGATCCCGACATGAATGAGGATGCAGTACTACACCACACCATACAAACTGGGTAAGAGGGGACCTGGGCTGGGGGGCCCGAGAAGGCATTGGGGCCTAAGGTCGGGCATCAGTCAGGAAGGCCTGACTGGTTTGCAGTTTAACGTCTTACATGAGGACGGGGGTCAGGGACCCGAGGAGGCCAAGGGGCCTGAGGCTGGGCCTCGTAAGGGAAGGTGTACGGCATGGTACATGATCCCGGCGTGAATGAGGACTAGTACTACGCCACACCGTACACCCCTATGGGGAATCGGGCCCGTGGGCCCGATCCCTAGCACCACCCGGGGGGATGTTTTTCACCTCGGGATGGGGCAGAATGAGTCACTGCACTCGATGTCTGGGACACCTCGGGGTGGACCTGAAGATCCAGGACACTGTTGACCATGTTCGAAACACAACTTTCCTATGGTGACCCAATATGGGAGAAACAAATGAGCGTCGACCTCTGACCAAATTCGCAACGCGGGACTTGTATCGGCTTGTTGCTTGAAAGCCCTCGGGGGAATTGGCCCGTATTGGTAGGAGAGACCTCGGGCGTAGTATCCAGGCCATTCTTGGGGATCCCCCTGGGTGTGCAAAAATGATGGAATCCCAGTCAAAGGGTGGGTGAAGCATAGCTGTATCCATCCATGAAAGAGGCAAGCATCTCCAGGGGGGATGTGCAGCCGGGTCGAGGCTTGCTCGATGTGAGTTGGGGAAAACGTGTGCACCCTGCAATGTATTGACCAGAGGTGAAGATTTTGGCTTTAGGGCTGGTCCAACGGAAAAAATGTTCGGGCATTCCTACGTATCTCATGAGGACGAGAATCAAGCCATACGTCGTTCTTGAAGGCCATGCAGTTTAGCGTCGTGCGGTGAGGACGTGGGAGGATAGAAGAACGGGAGTGGGCACATGGCGTGACCCTTACAATCCTTGTGCGAGCGGGGTTGTATGAGCGGGGATAAGAAATCCTACTCCCTGCTACACAAAGATCCTCCAAGGAAACTACCCCCAGGGGGGATAGTGGAAGAGAAATGCTTGGGGCTGGGCTCAAGACGAGGCGTCCGAGCGTTCCTACGTATCCCATGGAGATGGGAATCAAGCCACACATAGTTCTTGACATGCAGTTTAACGTCATGCGGGGCGAGGGGAATCTCATTCGGGGATGTGTACGGTGCGACAAGTAATCTGACGTGAATGAGGACGTAGTCCTACACCACACCGTACGATCCCGTAAGAGGGTAAGTCGGGGAAAAAACCAAGGGGGCCTGGGGCCAGACCGCGGTCAGGGAGACCTGACCAGCTTGCGGTTCAACGTCTCGCGGTGAAGACGGGGGGCCAGGGGCCCAAGGAGGCCAAGGGGACTGAGGCTGAGCCTCGGTCAGGAAGGCCTGACTGGCTTGCAGTTTAACGTCTTGCAGTAAGGATGGGGGGCCAGGGGCCCAAAGAGGCCAAGGGGCCTGAGGCTGAGCCTCGGTCAGGAAGGCCTGACTGGCTTGCAGTTTAATGTCCTACAGTAAGGACGGGGGGCCAGGGGCCCAAAGAGGCCAAGGGGCCTGAGGCAGAGCCTCGGTCAGGAAGGCCTGACTGGCTTGCAGTTTAACGTCTTGCAGTAAGGATGGGGGCCAGGGGCCCAAAGAGGCCAAGGGGCCTGAGGCTGAGCCTCGGTCAGGAAGGCCTGACTGGCTTGCAGTTTAATGTCTTGCAGTAAGGATGGGGGTGCAGTTTAAGGTCGTGCAGGACCATCCCGCAGTTTAGGGTCGTGCAGGACACTTTTTCCCTAGGCAAAGTATCGCTTGAGGAATTTGGCATTGCTGGGAGGGGTTATACGCTCTCCATCTATGGGCACCAAGGAGTATTCTCCATTGGGATAAACCTTATGGATGATATAAGGCCCTTCCCATTTAGGTTCTAATTTGGGCGGTTTCCTACCAGGAATCATTGGCGCTCGAAGGGCCAGTACCAGGTCGCCCTATAGAAAAGAGCGGAGACGAACCTTCTTATCGGAGGCCCTCGCTATCTTGTCCGGAAGCCTTTCCAGATTGTGCAGGGCATGAAGCCGGTTCTCGTCCAGTGCTTCCAATTCAGCTAGACGGATCTCGGCTACCTCATCTGATGTCTGGTGATCATAAACTGCAGTGTGCAGCTACGGCAGCTGGATTTCAATGGGTAGGACGGCCTCAGCTCCATACACCAGGGAATATGGGGTCACCTGGGTGGAGTTTCGAGTCGTCGTCCGGTAATCCCAAAGGGCGTTGGGGAGCTTGTCCAGCCAACTTTTCTTGTTCTGACCAACCATCTTCTGCAGAATGTTAGAGAGGGTCTTATTGAACGCCTCGATCTGTCCATTCGCCTACGCGTGGTAGCGGCATGTATGGTTTGACCGGATGTCATATTTGGCGTACAATTTCTTTAATTCAGCTTCTCGGAAGTTGGTGCCGTTATCAGTGAGGATGGCGTGAGGTACCCCAAACCGGTGGATAATATTGGAGCTCACAAAGTCAATGATGGAACGGGCCTTGACCTCTTTCAGTGGAACTGCCTCTGCCCACTTGGAGAAGAAATCTGTAGCAGTCAGGATGAACCTATATTGGCGGGCTGTTGCCGGTGGATACAGTCCCTCTACATCAAGCCCCCATATCGCAAATGGCCAAGAGTACTTGGTGGGGTGGAGGGGCTCCGGCGGCCGATGCAGGAAGTTGGCGTGAACTTGGCATGCATGGCGTCTCTTGGCATACCCAATACAATCGTGGATCATAGAGGGCTAAAAGTACCCTAACCTTCAGATTTGATGGGACAGCTTCGGCCCAGGTTGATGGGCGCCGTAGGAACCGGCGTTAACTTCTTGCATAACTTGAGGTATCTCTACTCCTTGGATTCAACGGAGGAGGACACCATCGATGCTCCTCTTATAAAGGATATGTTCAAGACTGGCGCCGCTCTGGAGGGTAAATTGCAGCGCACGGCGTCGGATTCGCTCGCGCTTGGCCCGGTCGTCCGGGAGGCGACCATTTTGGAGATACTCGACAAAAGGTGCCCTCCAGTCGGGAGTGGCTTCAATCACTGCGTCTGACGAACCCGGGACCCCTGACGTAGAGGGTCCGGCAGTGAGATGACTTACCCGCAGGCCATCATTGTACTTTTGGGTGACGGGGGCAATGACTCTCTGGTGTGCCACGTGTATGATCAAATCACCTTGCTCGGGTTCTGCGAGCGACGCGGCTAAACCAGCCAGGGCGTCTGCTTGGCCATTCTGCGACCGTGGGACATGGGTAACCTCTGGTCGAGAGGAGAATTGGGCCATTAGGAGGAGGGTGTACTCTAGCAACGGTGCAAGCTCTGGCTTCTTGACGGCATAGTCGCCATTAACCTGTTTGATTACCAGCTCAGAATCTCCCTTCACATGTAGATAGGGAACATGGATCTCAAGGGCCAACTCGAGGCCGGTGATGAGAGCCTGGTACTCTGCCTCATTGTTCGTACAACCTTCTGACAACAGGAATGTGTATGGTAGGACGGCCTGCGCCGGGGTAATGAAGACAATACCCAGGCCCACTCTGTTGAGCTTGGGATCGTTGAGCCTCCTACCAGTGGGGCTCCGGGAGGCGCCGTCGAAATGAATTTGCCAACATGGGACAGCATGATCGACTGAGAGGATCGTCTCATCAGGGAAATGCCGATCCAGGTATTGATCCGTGGAGGTTGGATGGGCAGCTAAAAAGTCTGCCAATGCCTGTCCCTTAATGGGCTTCTAAGGTACAAACCTGATATCAAACTGCTGGAGAATCACTGACCACCGTGCTAGTCGGCCAGTCAGCATGGGGCGGTTCAGGATTTACTTCAGTGGGTCCACCCGGGAGACCAATTGCACCTCATGGTGCTGCAGGTAATGTCGCAACATCTGCATGGTGAATACGAGTGCAAGGAAGCTCTTTTCGATGGGGGAGTATCTGACCTCCGTATCGAGAAGCATGCGGCTAAGATAGTAGAGACTTTTCTCAGTACACTCGTTATTCTTCTGGGCGAGCAGCGCGCCAAGGGATCTCTCCAGGGCGGTCACATAAAAGAACCAGCAGCATTTTGGAGATGGGTGGAATCACGACCGGAGGTTGGAGCAAATACTGCTTGATTTCCTCAAAGGCAGTCCGACACTCCTCATCCCATTCATAGGCGGCGCCCTTCTTCATGAGCCGGGAAAAGGGCTTACACTTGCCGGCCAGATTCGCGATGAATTGACGTATATAGGCTTAGTGGCCTTGAAGGCCTCGAAGCTCCCAAATGTTTCTCGGGGGAGGCATTTGGCTGATGGCCTTGATCTTCTCTGGGTCAATCTCGATACCTCGGTATCTGACAACAAAGCCCAGAAACTTCCCGGAGGTGACCCCGAAGGCACACTTCAGCGGGTTCATCTTCAGGTGACAGGAACAGAGGAAACCGAACACTTTCTCTAGGTCTTTGAGATGGTCCTGGCGCTGACATGATTTGACTACGAGGTCATCTACATTGCATTCCACCAATGTCCCAAGGGTCGGTTTGAATAAGCGGTTCATGGCCCTCTGATAAGTGGCACCTGCATTTTTCAAACCGAATGGCATAACCTAGTAGCAAAAGGTACCTTGGGGAGCCCTGAAGGCAGTGGAATCCTCGTCTTCGGGGGCCATCCGGATTTTGTTGTACCCGGAGTATCCATCCATGAAAGAGAGGGCTTGGAACCCGGCTGTGGCGTCAATCAATAACTTCGTCACCGGGAGTGGGAAGTCATCCTTTGGGAAGTGGAGATTAAGATCGCGGAAGTCGATGCAGACTCTGATATGCCCATTCTTCTTCCTGACTGGCACAATGTTGGCAAGCCACTTGGGGTACTGGACCTCCTTAACGATGTTGTCTTTGATTAGCTTATCAACTTCGGCCTCAACCATATCACCATGAGAAGGGTGCATCTTCCTGGGAGGCTGCTTAAACCCATGATGTTTTGCCGGGAGGCCCAAACGGTGAACGACCACCTGGGGATCTAGCCCTGGAATCTCGTTGTAACTCCAGGAAAACACATCACGGTGCTGTTTGAGGAAGTCTACGTACTTCTACTGCTCCTCGAGGGACATGGCTGCACTGATCAATGTGGATCTCGGATCTGCCTCGCTGCCAAGGTTCACCTGTACCAGTTCATCAACCGTGGTAGAGACGCCTTCTTCAAAGGTGGGGGGAGCATCCTCCAGGTCTTCCTCCCCACCCGTGGGGGGACTTCCCACGACGGAAGATACTTCTGGGCTGTCAAGATCCGAGGGGCAGCTGGTACCGGCTCAGACAGCAGCGGTCATCATATCAGGAGAGTCACTTCCCATTGAGACCATAGCAATGAAGGAAGTCGACCCTATCCCATCTAGCCTTCGGCCTAAGGGGCCCCGTTTGATGATACCAAAGCAGTGGTGGCGTGTCGGCCTGAGTCGGTGGATTCCAGCCTGGCGGAAGAGACACGTATGGCGCACCGCCGTTGTCATAATCTTGATGTCCCGGTGCCGTACAGGGGTAGGATGTTCCAGGATCACCTGAGCCTGGTTGATGTAGGAATACGAGGTGATTTTCTGCCGTCGCTTGGACACGGGAAGATTCCTTCCTTGCGTACCCGAAACAACAAAACATTGCACTATGTTGTGGGTCGTGGCCTCCAACCGGTGGATCGGGAGGACGTAGGCATCATCCATGCTTGCCCAGGGATCACTTGTGACCGGGGCGGGTTCATCCTCGCTTACTAGGATCTGTTTAAGCTTACATTTGTAATAACCCGCATCCAGGTAGCGGGCCTCACAAGAAGTGAAAGGGGACGCGTCTCCTTGGATCACGCCTACTCGACCGTTGATCGAGTACTTGAGGCACTGGTGATACGACGAAGGGACCGCTGCATGCAGATGGAGCCATGGCCTACCCATCAACGCGTTGTAGGCAGTGTCCTGAGAGATGACCATGAACTCGGTGCTGGCAATTAAGCCACCGAACTGAGTCTTCAAGCAGATCTTGCCAACTGGAGATTGCTCGGTCCTGTCGTACCCCTGGATCCTGAGGTTAGAGGGAGTTAAATCACCTTCAGACAGACCCAGCTTTCACAACGTCCGGGTCGGAATTAGATTGATTCTAGAGCCCGTGTCAACGAGGCAGCGACAGATTTCCACGCCATTGAAGTGGCCAGTGATGTACAGCGGCCGAATCTGACCCTGTATAGGAGGGTCCTCATCTTCACCAGAGAATGAGATAACCGCCTGACATTCAGCGTTTTCAATCGCCTCGGTATGGAAGGCTTCTGTAGCTGCCACCTCTGTCTCAAACTGGAGGGGGCTCCTCAGGGCCTCGGCAAGTGCCTCGGGCATTTCGGATGAAAGGCGAAGGGTCTCAAGGATGGAGAGCCTCGCCGGAATTCCGGCCAGGTGCTTCAGGACATCATACTTTCATGCCAAACGCGAACCTCTACTTGCATGAGGTCGCTCAGCACTTGGAGGCACAGCGGGTCCTGCCGGTTGAACAGGAGATCAGCTAGTACTGAGCACATCTTGCTGCCTACTAGTTGAAGCCTGGAGAATAGTCGCTGGACTAGGATTGGACGACGGAGGATGGCCTGTAGCCGGGAAAGACTGACTGTGATACGAACGAGGCAGCTCTCCCCGATCTAGTAGCACGAAGGGCAGTGGAGGTAGATCCGAGGGCGTTAGATGCGGTTGCGCGTGCTGAGATCTGCGCTGAGCCTGCTGCCTGGTCTCAGTAGGGTGCACAGCTTGGCCAGATGTGCCTGCGGACGTACCTCGATGACCGGCGAGGTTGCGATTCCGCTAACGTTGACGTCGGCTGGGAACGTTGGGGAGGTTTGCCTGACGTTCCCCCTCGTCGGGGGTTATATAGGGCTTTACCAGCTCCACGGTGTTAACCGAAGCGTACCCCTAGCTGTCGATCGAGGAGTCATCCACTGCTGGGCGGATTCTGGGGGGAATCCTCATTTCAGGGGGCATAAAATCGCCGAGAGTGCGGGATGACGACGACACCGGCGGTGCGCGTTGCTTCTTCTTGCGTCGCCGCTGCTTGCCCTTTTGGGAAGAGGCCGACTGTGAAGATGATGCGGAGGCACCGACTACTTCTTCTGAAGGTTCCGACTATTTCAGGCGTGCCCGGATGATACCATGGGCACGGACGACGGTTTTTCGAGCCATCCAGTCGTCGTATTTCTGGGATCCGCGACTGGGGACCTGCTGCCACTCGCCTTCGCTGTCGCTGCCGATCTCTGATCCTGCAAACACACCCGCCACTTGCGCTGGTGCTGGGCCCAACTTGACTATGTTGTTATTGACCTGGTCTTGAAGCCAATATTTAAACACATAGCATTGCTTGAGGGTGTGCCCCGGAAACCGATGATAAGGGCAGTAGTTGGGGTGATCGGTGAGATTTGCCTCTGCAGGCCTTCTGCACTTGGGCAGGCACACGATCCCTTGCTCTAGAGGACTTATGATATAGAAAGGGACCTGATTTTCGTTAAACGAATAAGTATGGTGCCTTCTTTCTGGATATGGGGCCCTCGGGGCCTGGCCCTGACGAGGGGCCGGAGGGGCCTACCGAGGAGGCGGCGCCTGATTATCTCGCCTAGGTGGCGGTGGCGCATTGCGCGGGGGAACCTGTCGGTTCTGAGGCGGTCGCTGCTGGGCGGGAGCCTGTGCTTGAGGTGGAGGACCTCTGCGGGGTTGCGGGGGTGGTGCCACCGGCAGTAACTACAGCTGCCTCGGGGCTTCTATTTGGGCCACTGCGGCGGGATCAGCCCTGGCGGCCCTCCTGGCCGGGATCATTGGGGGCAACAAACGCGCCTGACTAGCCTATTGCAGGGCTTCCTCAAGGCGCTGAGCCTTATCTGAGAAATCTCTGAACCCTCCAGGGTAGTTTTGGGTGATCAGGGAGGGTACCAGCTCTGTCTTGATGTTCTCCACACACATCATTAGTAATTGCTCCTGAGTCAGTGGCATATCGAGAGAATACGTAAGTCCCTTCCACCGGGCGATGAAATCTGCAACCCGCTCATCAGGCCTCTGCTTGCACTTGAAGGGGTCTGTGATGCTGGTTTTCCGCGTGGTGGAGATGAACGGGTATAAGAACTATCAGTGAAGATCCTCCCAACCGGTCACCGATCTGATAGGGAGCTGGCTGTACCAGACGAATGTCGGACCTTCCATTGTCTGTACAAAACATCAGAGTTTGGCGGCTTCTTGCTGAGTCGGGGTCCCCAGCATGGGGCCACACCTGGAAGAGAAATGAGACACGTACTGGGGCGGGTCCCCTGTCCCGTTGAAGGATGAAAAAGTGGGGTTCCCAAAACCCGGCGGTGCGGGCATATCATCCACCCACGCGGGATAAGGATTGCCATCCGGTGGGATCGCCACCTGCCGCGTCTTTAACGCTTCAAGGCGGGCTGTGAGCGCCGCAATAAGATCATCCGGGCGGGGGTCCCTGTCTTGATGGGGATCCCTAACCACAAGTGAATTTCCAGGTTCTTCAACATGGTAGACAACTTCGGCCACTCGTGGGTCAACTGCCTGGACGATCTGCGGGGCGACTGGGGGAACCCGGACTGGATTCTTTAGATTGCCCCATCGCTCAGGGGGATTCGGAGAGACGTATCGCGCCCTCTTGCCATATGTTCCGGCTCCTGCCCTGTCTGCGGTAGTAGCATGGTCAGGGTTGCCCGGAGGCATCTCACTGGGGGGAAATTGTTCCTGCCCCTACTGTCCCGGCCTGGGATCACCATAGTCGGGTCTCCGCTCTGCGGTGCGCTCAGCCAAGAGTTCGTCAACCAGGCTCTTCTGCTCAGCAAACTACTGGCGTAACGTGGCCTTCTCAGGATCCTCGTCCGTTTTCTGCACAGAGGCGGACGGGTCGGAGTGCTTTAAATTTCTAACATGCTCTTTACCCTTCTCGGTGTTTCGACCGAGCACAAGCGATTCGGTGGGTACGGGGAGGCCTAGCAGGTTCCTCTGCTGACGGGTAACTCTCCCTGATGGGTCCAGCAGTGGCGGTACGCCCATGGGGGGTAAGTCCCCATCAAGTAATTCTTGCTCTTTTTCCTTGTCCACGAAGTCAGCCATGTGGACCGCGACTCCTCTCGAGGGCATGTCCTCGATATCACATAATGAATCAGGCTGCCGTCGGATAGGGTCGAAGAGTAGAGCGGCATAGTGTCCCCAACCACGGACTTGCACATTGGGGGTGGCTTCCCTGACGATCCTGCGGAGTGCTTTAAAACTTGGAACGCATTTTCGTTGAAGGGCGCTCTGGCGGCCTGGCGACTCAGGGTGCTGGGCCACAAGGAGTGCGGCCGCATCGATCAGGCGGCACTGCTCTCCGATTTCTTCGAAGTGCTCTCGACTTCTGGGGTACACCACCCGTTTGTAATGTAGGCGGAAGTGTGTCGCCCATAGGGTTCGACAAAAGAACCCCACTTCTTCATGGGTAAGAGACTCCGGTACGCAAAAATTCAGCACTGTCGTCGGCCAGAACTTCTCCGGGAAGTAATCCACTGCAAGAATACTCCAGAAGCTCCTGGGTTCGGACTCAGGGTCCGGCCCTGTGTTGCCCCATTCATCAACCGGGGGTGGCTGAGGTACTGGTAGCAGTACCGAGGCGGACCTCTGTGAGATAAAACTCGGCGGCGGAGAATACGGTGAACGAGCTGACTAGCCGCCGAATTCCGGGCCATCCTCCGAAGAACAAGGTGACCTGGCCACGATGTCATGGTATGATGGGCTGATAGCCACAGCTTCCGGCACAGGAGTCGCAGCCACCGGTGATCGGTCGTGTCGTCGTTCTACCGTCTCTTGCCCCCAAAACAGCTCTCTGTGATCTCTAGTAGAGGTAGAGGGCGCTTCTGGTGACGATGGCGATGATTGCGCGGTCGAGACCTGCGGAATTCCCAAGATTTCATCCTCCTGGATGTACCTGTGGAGAGAGACGGGAATCTTGTGGACCTCATATTCCGGGAGAATGAGGCTAACGCATCTGGTTCCTGCCCCAGTACTTGATACGGAGGAGCGGGGAGAAGGTTCCATCGCTGAATCACATTCCGCTTTAGAGTCGGAGAAGCGAGCGGGTTTGATCTCCACCCGGGCTTTCCCAAGACTCTTCTTGTGGCGGTGACGACCTGCTCTCCTGCCCCGGGGTGGCTCTTCGGGATATGGTTGATCTTTATCATGGAGTCTCGGGGCAGCGCTTTCACCGTGGCGGAGAGGGCCCACAGTCGAGATAGACGAGGTGCGAGGGGCACCGGGGAAAATGTCGAAGGGTACATGGGGAGGACCTCCATGAACAGCACCCATGTAGGCGAGTCCTCTGTTGGAATTGGCAGGAGCATGGGGAGGACCTCCATGATCACTGTGGGCAGAGCGAGGCTGACCTTCATTCCTCGAGTTGCTGGGGCGAGGAGGACCTTCGCCGGTTGCAGAGAGGACGTAGGGAGGGCCCCCATGTCGGAGAAGGACTGGAGGGACGACTCCTTCAGATCGGCGGTCAGGGGCAAGAGGATGGACTCCATACCCTGTATAGTAGGCGCGAGAAAGATTTCCGCGCTGAGCGTCGCTGCCATGGGGCAGGTCTTCCTTCGAGATGGGGGTAGCACGAGGCATGCATCCATGACGAACTTCGGAGTGGGGAAGGCCCACGCTCTGTGGAGTAGTGGTACGGGGAGGACCTCCGTACAGGGTGACATCACCGCGGGTTAGTTCGCGGAGATAACCACTTGGGCCTACAACCCAGAGAGTCAACCCAGCCTGCCCGTGGGGCGGTTGGGGTCTCGATCCTGGTTGGGTGAAGGAGTCCCTCTGCTCAGTGTATGTAGGGGCTTCATAATGCACATCAGTGGTGGCTCGGGCCACTTTAACTGTCGACGTCGACGCGCCTGGGCGAGCGTCCTCAGCCCGGGCCCAGCGTTTACGTCGGGTCAGGCGAGCTGGTGTAGGTGGTGCAGGGGCATGACCTTCCTACTCTTCCTGCGGAGCCGGACGGCGGCGCTGATGCAGCCGGACGAGAGCTCTCTCCTAGAGCCCTTGCGTCGGGACCCTGAGCGGGCTGAGCCGGACGACCCCCTACTCATCAGCATAAGGAGAGGAGTCGTCAAGGCATTCCGAAGACATGCTCCCGAAACGGTTGAATGTGGGGGTGGGGAGCAGGGGCTCCCTGCGCTGCCTGTTAGGGCGGTGTTGACGGCGGGGCCTGGACGCCTCCAGGTCCAGGCGGGCCATATCCTTGGTTGGGATGACTCCTTCCTCCTCGTACCTATGCACAAGGTTGTTGATCACCCTTCTCCGGATGACCTCTGATGGGGAAAGGGGGCGTGGGCGCCCCGTATTCCGCGATGTGGTAGCCGTTGTGGCGGTAGCGGCGCCATGTGGGGTGGCTGTGGCGATGTTTCCCCTGCCCCTGCGTAGGCTAGCGAGCGGTGATCGCGTCTCTATAACAGCAACCTAGTTCCTGAGAAACGAAGGGATAAACTCATCAGCACTGAGAGGAAAAGGATTGATAGCCAGTGCCCCAGCGTCCTTCCATTCTCCATGTCTGTAAGAAGGATCCATGCCAACACGCTGCAGAACGGAGTGCCTCACGTTCTACTGCCCCGACTTTCGGTGAGTTTCACGACAGGCCCGCTTATTTGCTTTGCGAGACCAGGCGCCGGATATCTGGATCCGGTGAAACGTCAATCTACTGGTGTCTCGAATGCTACTAATCTCCATATTGAGGGGAAGAAATTCACGTCGGGTTCACCATTTCTGTTTCCGATGCTTTCGCCGGGGCGCGCGCGCATCCGTCCATCCGTGGAGGAGGACGCGCGGCTCTGTTGCCCTGCATTCCCACTTTCCAAAGTCGGGCGGCATTCGCTCCTTATTCAGGGACATCTTCTCCTTGATCAAAACGGGATGATGGGATGTCGGTTCTTCCTTCCGTGGATTCCTCCTCAGAACTCGTCACCTAGTCCGGGTCTCCCTCATAGATTTCATACGTAGTTCGTGAAACTCTTCCCAGTGCCATGTTTCCATGAACACCGGTTAATTACACAGCTTCTGTCGGGATATTCCAAAGGGTCCGGTCAGGGCAGCAACCTTCAGTCGGGGGAGTAGTCACATTGAGGCATTAGTAGCGTGTCTGGATGCTGGGGGCCTGGCATGTCTGTCTATCATCCCTGGTCGCAGGGCTTCTCGACGGCGTGGAAGCCCGAGTCATCCCACATCGAGCGCGGGAAATTATATGTCATAGACACATATCTGGGGTTTTCCTCAGCTTCCCATGTTTAACACAGGGTATGCCGCGAGTTTAACGTCCAGCGGAGACGGATCAACCCAACTAGAGCATTAGCTAGGATAGATCGGATTGAGGGGTTTCCCTTGAAGGGATGCCGATACCGGGGCCAGCCTATGGGCGGCTATGAAGAAGAGCATACCGACATGGTCTCACCGAGATATGACGGTCCGGGCGAGAATTAGGACGGATGATAGGTGGATTAATGGAATGGAGGGGGAATGAAATGCGACCATTGTAGGGGGCGACAGTGAAGTTGGGCTTGAGCCTTGAAGGGGCTTCCTACGTATCCTCGTGGCAGGGAATCAAAGACCTCGTAGTTTGGGATGGTTCCGGTGGACCGACGTGAAGGTGGACCTTGGTCCGATGGGCATCGTCAGCGCACCGACGTGAAGGTGGACCTTGGTCCGATGGGCATAATTAGCGTACCGACATGAAGGTGGACCTTGGTCTGATGGGCATCGTCAGCGTACCGGCGTGAAGGTGGACCTTGGTCCGATGAGATATGGGCTTGAACCTCAGGGAGGCTTCCTACGTACCATGCCTTTCCATGATTCAAAGACCTCGTAGTTCAAAGGGTTTCATCGGTGAACCGACGTGAAAGTAGACACGTGGGTCCACTAGTGGTGGGCTTGAACCATGGGAAGGTTTCCTACGTACAATGCCTTGACATGGATCAAAGTCCTCGTAGTCCAAAGGGTTGATGGAATACAGTTTAACGTCATGTGGGATGAGGGTGAACCGACGTGAATTAGGTCGGAACGACCAGATGGTGGGTTTGAACCTCGTAGAGGCTTACTACGTACCATGCCTTGACAAGGATCAAAGACCTCGTAGTTCGGGTTAGTCACAACGGCTTGCCGTCGGACTGGAATTGCAGTTTAACGTCGTGCTGGACGTAGGTAGAACTCAACGTTAATTCGATGATGGGTGGGGTTGAACCTCGTGGAGGCTTCCTACGTACCACACCTTGACGTGGATCAAAGACCTCGTAGTTAAAATGGGGCTTTGTCGGTGAACCAACGTGGAAGTGGACCTTGGTCCAATGAGTGGTGGTCTTGAACCTCTGGAAGGCTTCCTACGTACCATGCCTTGACATGGATCAAAGACGTCGTAGTTCAGGTGGGAATGGGTGTGCAGTTTAATGTCGTGCAGGGCAAAGGGAGGGGCATACAGTTTAACGTCATGCTGGACGAGGGAGAAACTCGACGTGAATGAGCGACCGAGAAATGTGGCTTGAACCTCATGGAGGCTTCCTACGTACCATGCCTTGACATGGATCATAGTCCTCGTAGTTCGGGTGGGAATGGGTCGCAACGTCTTACCACTAGACCAGAATGCAGTTTAACGTCATGATGGACGGGAATGGGACCCGACGTGAATAGATGACGGGTGGGCTTGAACCTCAGGGAGGCTTCCTACGTACCATGCCTTGGCATGGATCAAAGTCCCCGTAGTTCGGTGGGAATGGGTGTGCAGTTTAATGTCATGCAGGACAAAGGGGGCATACAGTTTAACGTCATGCTGGACGAGGGAGAAACTCGACGTGAATGAATGACCGAGCAATGTGGCTTGAACCTCATGGAGGCTTCCTACGTACCATGCCTTGACATGGATCAAAGTCCTTGTAGTTCGGTGGGATGGGTTGAAACGGCTTACCACTGGACCAGAATGCAGTTTAACGTCGTGCTAGACGGGAATGGGACCTGACGTGAATAGATGACGGGTGGGATTGAACCTTAGGGAGGCTTCCTACGTACCATTCCTTGGCATGGATCAAAGTCCTCGTAATTCACTGGGATGGGGGTCAGGGTCATTGCTCACTCTAAGCCCACGTGAGTCTTGCTCGGTGTGAGAAACAAGAGGTTGCAAGGACCTGACGATCACGTCGCGAAGGATGCGTCCGTGAGAAGTGATGAGGGGCTTACGCGTTAGGCGGCCCATGGTGTTGGGACTTACTCCAGTATGGATGCCCATGGTGCGAGAAAGCGCGAGAAAGATGGAACTTGGTCCAATGATGGGAGGTGCCTCGTTCCCTATCATGCCCTCCACTGACCTTGATAGTGGGGAATTATGGAGATGCAGAGGTGCAACCATCCGTTAGGGAACTAGGGTCTCCCTTCTCCCATGAACGTAAGCCACTCCAATAAGGAGGATATCATCCATTGTGGACGGGTGATTCCATTCCTGTGGAGACGAGTGGTGTAAATAATGTTCGAGATGGGGGGACCCTTCGTGAGAGGTACGAGGTCGGGTCACAGTTTAACGTCATGTGTCAAGGACGTGGTGCTTGGCAGTTTAACGTCCTGCAGCTAGGACGAAATGGGTTCACTCCACCCCCCTAGGACTTACATAACCGGTACCCTCTGGTCCTTGGGGAAGGGAAGGTACCAGTAAGACCATGGTCATGGGGGGTTGTGGAACGAACCATCAGGGGGTCCACGTTAGCGTGGCTATGCGAAGAATCAATAGCCGTTAGCGTGCCTATGCGAAGAAGCATTAGGCGAAGCAACGCTATGGGTGGTATTGTCCATGGGACATTGAAATCACATCGTGCAAACCTGGAGGGTCGCACGGGAAGAGGAATTTCTATGCAAAGGAGTGTGCTTCACGAAGTGAAGTGCCTTGGCCTTGGCATGGGGAATAGGTGTGAGTGGAAGGTGCTTCGCGAAGTGGAACAGTGTTTTCGGAGCACTGCCTCGTGAAGAAGAGGTGCCTCGCGAAGCAGGGTCCTGCGAAGCAGTCTGCTTCACGATGTGGAGTGATCCTGCCTTAGCATAGGTATCAATAGTATGGGTTGGGTGTTTCGCAAAGCATAAGTGCTCCGCGGCTACCGAGGTTCCCTTGGGAATCCCCTTCCTTCGCGAATGCCCTTGAGCTTCGCGAAGAGCATCCCTCTCAGAAGAGGGGCTCAAAACGAGACAAAGCAGAGGCATCTCGCGAAGTAGAAATACCTCGCGGAGCTCATGATTCGCGAGGAAAAGAGTGCTTCGTGATTCGGGAAAGGAGAAGCCGAAATTTCGGATCGTCCATCTTCGGGACTCAGGGGGAGTCCAGTATTTATAGGGAAGGGGAGCCGCGAAGCAGAACTCGCGCGCCGCCTCCGGTGCTTCGCGGCGCACTCACGAACGTCAATGTCGTCTGCGGAGGGCACCGCCTCTGGAGCTTCGCGGCGGCTCGCGAACGTCAAATGCGTTCTCAAAGAATTACCGCCTCTGGAGCTTCACGGCGGCTCGCGAACGTCAAAAGCATTCGCGGAGCATTACCGCCTCTGGAGCTTCGCGGCGGATCACGAACGTCAAATGCGTTCGCGGAGAATTACCGCCTACGGAGCTTCGCGGCGGCTCGCGAACGTCAAATGTGTTTGCGGAGCATTACCGCCTCCGGAGCTTCGCGAGGCCGCCATGGTCGGGGCGCTTCGCGGCGGGGCTTCGCGTGGGTGCTTTGCGGCGGTGCTTCGCGAGGCAGCGCGCCAGACTTTTTCTTTCCTTTCTTTCGGTCCATATTTTAGCGCCAACTAATGCCCCCCCTCAGACTTGGAGCCACGGAGGGCAAAGGGTCGAAGTCTGAGAGAAAATCGCCAAAATTGTCGGTGGTTCGCGATGCCGCTACGCGAAGCGGCCCCGTGGTGTTCACCGGGGCCACCGATCCAGGCGTGCCGCGATTCTCCGTGCGGGTGAGGCGTGCCGCGATGCTCCGGGGTCGCCACCTATAAATAGGGGGGGTCGACCTATTTTGTCTTCATGATCCTTCCTTGTCTTTTTGTGCTCTCGACTTCGCGAAGCTCCGCGTACTTCACGACAGCCCTCCGCGAATCGAGCTTCACAACGAACCGCGAGTCTTCGGCTCCGCGTCCGCTCCAAGCGAATCCTCTGCTTGTCAGCCTTGTCCAGACTTCGCGGCTTGGTCTCGAGACCGATCTTCGCGATCCGGCTTCGCGATTCAGCTTCGCGGTCAAGCTTCGCGATCGAGCGGAAAAAATTCTTTTCTGAGGGCCAGAGTTAAGATGGCCCATCAAGAGGCTGTATTGGGGGTGCTTGTAGATGCTGCTCGTCGAGATGAGATGGCCAACCGTCCAGGCCTGGGGGAGAGGGTCCGAAGCCACTCGGACCACACTTCTTTGACAGATCTGCTATCGAAGGGTCAGAAGGATTATCTGCAGTGCAAGAAACTGCCATTGTACGACTTCAGGTTGAGGGATGACGTCTTCATCCCGGAAGCGAGTAGGGATGAACCAGCTTGTTGGTTCAGGAGCACACCATGCCAGCACCAATGGTTCAGGGAACCCGATGGTCACGCGCGGGATGACTTCACACCCGTCACCGCTGATTGTCTCTACAACCATGTGAACGATATTGATGGGAGGCGATTGCAATCGGAGACGTCCCCTCCTCTCTACTGTACCATGCGGAAGGCGGCCTTGCAGGATTCGAAGAAGGGATGGACCGATGAGTGGGACATGCGCCAGGGCGGAAACATTACTGATGACTGGGCCTGGGCCTACTGGGTAGGCGCCTCATGTGAGGAGTTCGGGGACGAGATGAGGAGAGTGGGGTTGTATGAGGCGGCATGGGCCTCCCAATTCCATATTTACCAACCCAAGCAACTGATGCCGGAATTGCTGAGCAGATGGTCGTCTAGGACCAACACTTTTCACCTGCATCACGGGGAGGTGGGCATCAGCCTGTGGGATGTCCACCAGATTTCTGGGGTTCCGATCATGGGGGCCATGTATGACGAATTCCTCCCCGTCGTCAGCGCGTGGGCAGATACGGAGCAAATGTCGCGACTGGCGTCGGCTCTGATGGCACTTTTCCCTGGAGAGGACAAGGAGACAGTGAGGGATATCCATTTTAGGAGATGGTTAAAATGCTTCCTGAATTTCCCAGAGAATCGAGTGTTCCCTCCGAGGCCTCGAACCTGTCCAAGGGCGGACCAACGGGGCAAGGGGAACTCGTATTGGCGGGTATTGTAGGACAGCCAATGGAAGACTTGGGGTTTTAGTGTCAGCACTGAACAACAGCCGATAGTCAGGCTGGCGGTGTTCATCGCGGCTCTCATCTGTGGCTGGATCCTACCGGTGAGAGATACAAGCATGGGGTGCGGCCCAGCTCATTTATCATGGCGTCGATGTTGGCCATGGGGCAACGGATCAATCTGGGGATTCCGATGCTCACCAAATTGTATAGAATGTTGTGGCATGTTAGCGAGGGCAAGAAGCCGCCAAGGATATGCGGGCCCTTCCACCTCCTGAATGGGTGGATCGCAGCGCATATCAGGGGGATTTACGAGTATCCAAACCCCATTTCTCCGCCGGGATCGAACTTCCGCCCCTCCATCCTGAACACGGTCGGGAGCTTCCCATTCAAACTGGTCGTTCCGATGGTGCTGAATCGGGTGTGGAGGGCAGAAGAGTTCAACTTCCACCCCTTCCCCTTGCCGACGGGGATAATTACTGATGACGGGCGGGGAACGGAAGAACATCGGGCTTACCTCCTGGCCTTTCGAGGTGGAGTTTTGGTGGCACGGATAGATCGTGAGCCAATATGCGAACAGTACACCCCACATCGGTTTGCGAGGCAGTTCCGGTGCCTCTAGCGGCTGACCCCGCAGGTCTACTGGGAGGTGCGTCACGAGGAGCACCCGTGCGTGATGAGGCAGCTGTGGCTCATGTTCACACGGGATGATGGGAAGATGCGGATTGCATTGCCTCTATCCACCGCCGCTTTTGGATTGGTGAAGGAGTACGCCATCATTTGGGAGGCTTCTTACCCAGGGGAAATAGTGAAGCAACCAACTATCTGGGTCGGTGACAGTGGGCCTACTCTATCTCGAGGTCGGGGTTGGAGGGCAGCTAGGGCCGCTCGCGGTAGCGGGGCTTCCATGGCGGCGAGACCCTCCCCGGCCGAGGGTATGGCAGCAGTGGTGGATCCGGTGATTCCGGAAGAGCAGGGTCATCCAGAGGGGCGGCCACCGAGGGGATTTCGTAGGATATCCACTCAGGCTCCATGGAAGCGTCTGCGTCATATTGACATGAGAGAGGATGTCGTCTTCCCGGAAGCTTGGGACATTTGGGATGTCAACCGGTAATTCCTCAGCCCACCCGAGATATGGGCCCACCTGAATCGCCTCGGGATGGAAATATCGGGTATAGGCCCAATTCGGGCTGGATTCATGGCGTCTCCGGCGGAGGCAGAACAGTACCTTTACGAGCTGGAGGATTACGTCCACTCCAGTGGTGTCCCTCTCCCAATGACAGACCGGGTGAGGGTACTGTTGAATCAGATGGTCCCCCCAAAGTTATCGGTTGTCGATCTAAGGGAGCGCTTCCCCTTTCCGGAGGAATCAGAGGACTCAACTCGGGAGGGTGAGCCTAGAGGAGGGATCCCGTTGGAGGAGGGCGAGGTCGGAGACCGAGGCTCAGAATCCGATGACTTCGCAGAGGCTCTTGAGGTAGCATTCCGAACTTCTCTCCTTACGATCTGTTCTTGGGTCACCATGGACTTCTCACCAATTTTTGAGTCATGCAGGAGGAACTTGTTCGCATGCCTCATTCTCGCTCCTTGGCGGGTGATGATGCGGGACCTTCAGAACCCTCGCCTATGGCTGCGTCCAGTTCCGCGTCTGGTGGGACCAGGGTGCCCGAGGTGGCTCCTCTGGAATCTTCAGACCTTCCAACAGTATACGGAGGGCCTCGCCTCGGGGTCCCATCAGTATCGGCTCAAGAGCAGCGCCAGGAGGTCGATCTTCGTAAGTCTCTTCTATCGATATCCTTGTTGTCACATGTAAGCCATGCCAACTAACGTTTATGTCCCTCTCTATCGTACAGTTCTTCGACTGGCGTGAGCTGCTGTGGAAAGACTGGTCGGGATGTCTGGTGGCGCCCCTCTTAGGGGCATGCCGGTGATGGTGGCGATAGTCCCCCCATCTCCTCAGGCTGCGACGCACACCGTCACTGGCGGGACCATCAGCAGGGTCGTACCCGAAGTCATTGAGGTGGACTCCGAGGAAGAGGATCAACCGGTCGGTCCCAGTCCTGTCGCGCCTGCTTCGGTGCCAGGTGTCGTACTGGATTCAACAGCAGATGTAGATCCTGCCGAGGATTTCCTGCGGGTGTACCCGGCGTACGAGCCTGCCAATCGCACAGACTGGGACGAAACGGCCTCCGACGAGGAAGACAGCAGCATAGTCCGCCGCCGGCCGTGGAAGCTGATCACACGCTTTATCAAGGACACCCCCAAGCGCAATGGCTGGCCGAAATGGATAGACTCTGCTCGCGATTGCGCGAACTGTGTGCTGGGGGAGTGGATGCCCAATGTCCTCACGCACTATTCCGAGATCTTATGGCCGAGAAGATCCAGGAGCATGATCATGGGCTCAGTATGGGCTGGCAGCGGAGGAAGGCGACTAGCATTAAGAAGCTCCAGGAGGCCGAAGGCGAGGTCCAACAGATGCAGACCCGGGCAGACGAGCTTTCAGCCCCTCTTGATGCACAATCTGAGCTGGTCTCACGGTTGAAGGCCCAACTGGCAGAGGCAGAAGGGAATATGAGGCAGACCTCTGGAAGGATGGCTGCTGTTCAAGCTGACGTAGAGAGGGCCAAATCCAGGACTGACGAACTGCGCCCCGCCGCTGCTGAGGAGGAGCGGGAGCTGATTCAGCGGAAGCAAGCCTTGGATGCCGCATGTCAACGCGTGGCAGAGCTGCAACACTCTTTTGACGGGGTCAACCCATCCATGGGGGGAGTCGACCCTCAAGTTTTGTAACAAACCCAATGAAAACTTCTATTTGTACTTTCATGTGTCAATTTTTTTTTCCTTTGTTTTGAATGTCGTAGCGCACACGATTTCCACTATTTGAATTGCCTTGTTACATCCCTACGATGTTTGTGGGACGTTCAGTGACAATTCCCTAAGCCAGTCCAGATTCCCGAAAGATGGGGGAGGCATGATCGGAGGAGGAACTTCCAAGATAGCCAAATTACCGCTTCTTCAACATGCTCTTATGCATGAACGGGGCAACGCCAAGGGCACTGAAATCGATCCAAACAGATGAAAATGGGAAGAGTGAATCACGATACCTAAAATTCGGAACACTGTGGGGATGGCGTGACAATAAGGGACAACTGTTAACCTTGGAGGAGAAGCGGTATCCTTACTGTGTTAGCCTGTAATGGGGACAACAAATGAGGATCGACCGTTAACCATGTTCGAAACACGAGACCATGTCACAAATGTTGTCGATCAATCCTTCGAGACGTTGGCCCGGGACAGTTGGTGGACCATAGGTCAGACATCCATACTGTTAGGGGGTCCTTCCAGACATGACCCGTCTTCCGGAACGTTGGCCCAGGACGGTAGGTGAGCCGATGCGGCATGAGACCAGACCGTTAGGGGGTTCCTTCAGACATGAAAGGGGACAAGGGTCCGAATAAGGGGTACGCAAAGCATGGAATATGGAGTGATGGTTTGTCCGAACAGAATCCCACACTTAGGTAGTTACACCACCGTGGTGAGAGCACACCAGATGGGTGCATCGGTCTGATCATGGATCATTCCTTCTTTGGGACAGGGCCTCCCTGACGAGGGGATCTGTCACTTTCCAGTGGGATCTTGGGGCATCCTGAACTTGTTTAGGGTAGAACCACAATTTAGTGTCATGCGTTGAGGACAGAGAGACTCATGTAGTTTAACGTCATAAGATAGGACATGGAGTGAAAGGAAAGATCCCAGGGAGCATGTGGCATGGTAGATATGAAACCGACCTGAATGAGGACTTGGAGTCCAAATCATACCACATACCCCCGGAGGAAACTCTTCAGGTCCAAGGACCAAGAGTGAGGATTGGGCTGGGCCCGAAGCAGAGTGGTCGGGCGTTCCTACGTACCCCATGAGGATGGTAATCAATCCATACGTAGTTCTGGAAGCATAGTTTAACGTCACGTGGGACGACGAAAAGCCTGGCCATGTTGGTACACATCCTGCCAAAACTACTAAGCCCACGTGAGTCATGCTCGGTGTGGGAAACAAGCAGTCGTGGTGGGAATTTCCCGACACAAGAAGGGGCAGGTTAGGGAAAAGGGATGCTCGGTGAATACCGGCCCAATGAAACTAACACGATCATTTATCGGACCAAGATGTGCGAAGAGAATGAGCCGTGTATGATGGAATTCCATTTGAACATTAGGAAGTGGAAATGTGTGAATCATAGTGCTCGCGATTCAGATCACTATGATGGCGGCGTGACGATGGAGGATAATTGCTGACCATGTTCGCAACACAGCATCCTGTCGCGTTAGCCTAGAATGGGGACAAACAAATGAGGGTTGACCGTTGACCATGTTCGAAACACGGGACCATGTCACAAATGTTGTCAAATATCCGTAGGGACGTTGGCCCGAAATGATTGGAGGGTCCTTAGGTCCAACATTCATGGACAGCCCTTAAGCCTAGTATCCATGTCGTCAGAGGGTCCTTTTGTATGTGGAGGAATATGAGGATCCAAATAGCGAGTCCACGAAGCTTGGTCATGGGACGAGAGGAATGTCCCCATGAAAATCCCACTCTTCGGGCTCTTTGTCGAAGCACATCTGAATACGACAACGAGTCGTATTAGAGGGAGATCATATTTTAGGGTTGTAGAATTCGTACCATGGATGGGTAAGGGGAGCAGGGGATACATGGAAAGGTGGTTACAAAACCTGGCGTGAATGAGGACATAAGACCTACTTACCATGCATTCTCTAGGGAAATGCTCGAGTCAAAGGACCGAACACAAAGGTTAGGCTGGGCCCGCGGGGAGGTGCCCGGGCGCTCCTACGTATCTCATAAGGACGAGAATCAAGCCATACGTAGTTCTGGAGGGTGGCACGGTAGGGTACCAGTGCCAGGAGAAAAGGGGAGTGCGAGCGTGGCCCTTACACTAAAAGAAGTGGAATTTGATGAATCTTTTTTTTTTTTTAAGGTGAAAGGTTTTTTTGTGAAGCGACAGACCTAGAATAGTAGGTTGTGATGTCGCCACAAGGATATCGCCGTGATGGGCGTTGACAAATGGCATGGTACGTGACCAATACCCAACGTGATGTCCTCTACAACGAGGTCATCACAATGCAATGCTATTTTTCGTCGTGCGGCCAGGACTATAATGTCACGGTTTAGGGTCGTATGATAGGACCATGCATGCATTTTATCGTCATGCAGCGCAGACGTAGCAGAGACGATGCTAGGCGGTAAATGTGCGTAGTGTCATGAGACAAACGATGGAGACATGATCCCACATCACACTATGCTCCAATCCAAGAGGGAGACCTCAGGCCGAGGGGCCTATATAGAGGTAAGAGGTGAAACATGGTCAGAAGACTGTTTCCCCAAATGGGCTGTACCCGATGACGGGGCATCCGGGTCGTCCTACGTATCCCATGAAGATGGAAATCAAGCCACACGTAGTTCTAAAGGGTGCCTTTTAATGTCCTGCTGGACAAGGAATAGGAGGGCTAACTCTCAGAATGGGGGTGTGCGTGGTGCAGCCTTTGCAAACCTGATGTGAATGAGGACATAATCCTGCACTACGCCAAGCGGTCCCGTAGTCGGGGTCCCGATGGGAGGACCTGAGAGGCGAATTAGCTGAACTGAAGTTGGGCCCAGAGACAAGGGGTCTGGGCATTCCCACGTATCCTATCAAGACAGGAATCAAGCTGAACGTAGTTCCAGATGGGAATCTTAGTTTATGGACTTAGAGCTCGGACCATGGATGGTGACAACTTCCCGAGTAAGCACAGATGTCAACCCGATCCCTAAGCCCACGTGAGCTAAACTCGGTGTGGGAAACAAGGGGGGAATCCTCATCGAAATACTTGGGGTGAGTCAAACGGGAGTTGGTAGAGAGCCCCGAAGGACACCTTCGACATTGCTTGTTTCCCCAACATGCAGACGTGCACGGAGGAAAAGTACCAAGAGTTTCAAAACTCTACTTGGACACGATGAAGTGATGAAGGGCGTGAATTTTGCACCCGACATTTTGGGCCTAATGGGTTGGCGTGGCGAGAGAGGAAAACTGTTAACCATTGTGGAAACGTAGCGTCCATATCGCGCTAGCCTGAGGTGGGAACAAAAAACGAGCATCGACCGCTGACCATATTCGCAACACGGGATTTTATCGATTTGTTGTCCAAAACCCTCGGGGGCGTTGGCCCATAACGGTAGGAGAGCCCTTGGGCGTAGTATCCAGGCCGTTCTTGGGGGTCCCTCTAGGTGTGAAGGATGATGAAAGCCCTGATGCAGGGATACACAAATCCTAGAAAGCGGGTGCGGAAGTATCCTAGTAAAGCATGGAATTCCGGGTAATAAACCAGAGTACTCCCAGGCACATCGGTGAACTGCCGAAAAGGGATCGACGAAACAGCTCAGTAGGGAGAGGTATATGGCGTTCATTACGAGACCGACGCAAATGAGGACATAATCCCACACCACACCATATATTCCTCTAATGAAGGAAGGATAGGCCAAGGGGCCAAAATGGGATGAGGATTCCCAAGGGATGGGGCTGGACCCAAATCCTAGACATTCGGGCGGTCCTACGTATCCCATTAGGATGGGAATCAAGCCACACGTAGTTCTCCAAACGTAGTTTAACGTCATACGGGACGAGGAGGGGAGTAATATACCCCTAAACAAGGGAGGTGTACGGTATGGAAAAGAAGCCGTCGTGAATGAGGACATAGTCCCACACCACACTATACACTCCTATGAGGGGGGACCTGGGCCGTGGCCCGGAAAGGCCAAGGGGCCTGATGGTCAGGCATTGGTCAGGAAGGCCTGACATGCTTGTAGTTTAATGTCTTGCAATGAGGACAAGGGTCGGGGACCCAATAAGGCCAAGGGTCCTGAGGCCGGGCCTCGTAAAGGGTGGGCATACGGCATGGTACCTGATCCCGACATGAATGAGGACGCAGTCCTACACCACACCATACACCCTGGGTAAGAGGGGACCTAGGCCGGGGGCCCGAGAAGGCATTGGGGCCTAAGGTCGGGCATCAGTCAGGAAGGCCTGACTGGTTTGCAGTTTAACGTCTTACATGAGGACGGGGGTCAGGGACCCGAGGAGGCCAAGGGGCCTTAGGCTGGGCCTCGAAAGGGAAGGTGTATGGCATGGTACATGAACCCGGTTTGAATGAGGACTAGTCCTACGCCACACCGTACACCCCTACGGGGAATCGGGGCTGTGGGCCCGATCGCTAGCACCACCTGGGGGGATGTTTGTCACCTCGGGATGGGGCAGAATGAGTCAATGCACTCGATGTTTGGGACACCTCGGGGTGGACCCGAAGATCCAGGACACTTTTGACCATGTTCGAAACAAAGTGTTCCTATGGTTACCCAATATGGGAGCAACAAATGAGCGTCGACCGCTGACCAAATTCGCAACGCGGGACTTGTATCGGCTTGTTGCTTGAAAACCCTCGGGGGCATTGGCCCGTATCGGTAGGAGAGCCCTCGGGCGTAGTATCTAGGCCGTTCTTGGGGATCACCCTGGGTGTGCAAAAATGATGGAATCCCAGTCAAAGGGTGGGTAAAGCATAGCTATATCCATCCATGAAAGAGGCAAACATCTCCAGGGGGGGATGTGCAGCCGGTTCGAGGCTTTCTCGATGTGAGTTGGGGAAAAAGTGTGCACCCTGCCATGTCTTGACCGGAGGGGAAGATTTTGGCTTTTGGGCTGGGCCAACGGACAAAATGTCCGGGCGTTCCTATGTATCTCATGAGGACAAGAATCAAGCCATACGTAGTTCTTGAAGGCCATGCAGTTTAGCGTTGTGCGGTGAGGAAGTGGGAGGATAGAAGAATGGGAGTGGGCACATGGTGTGACCCTTACAATCCTTGTGGGAGCGGGGTTGTATGAGCGGGGCTAAGAAAGCCTACTCCCTGCTACACAAAGATCCTCCAAGGAAACTACCCCCAGGGGGGATAGTGGAAGAGAAATGCTTGGGGTTGGGCTCAAGACGAGGCGTCCGAGTGTTCCTACGTATCCCATGAAGATGAGAATCAAGTCACACGTAGTTCTTGACATGCAGTTTAATGTCATGCGGGACGAGGGGTATCTCATTCGAGGATGTGTACAGTGCGGCAAGTAATCCGACGTGAATGAGGATGTAGTCCTACACCACACCGTACGATCCTGTAAGAGGGTAAGTCGGGAAAAAAACCAAGGGTGCCTGGGGCCAGACCGCGGTCAGGGAGACCTGACCAGCTTGCGGTTTAACGTCTCGCAGTGAAGACGGGGGGCCAGGGGCCCAAGAAGGCCAAGGGGCCTGAGGTTGTGCCTCAGTCAGGTAGGCCTAACTGGCTTGCAGTTTAATGTCTTGCAGTAAGGACAGGGGGCCAAGGGCCCAAAGAGGCCAAGGGGCCTGAGACTGAGCCTCTGTCAGGAAGGCCTGACTGGCTTGCAGTTTAACGTCTTGCAGTAAGGACGGGGGGCCAGGGGCCCAAAGAGGCCAAGGGGCCTGAGGCTGAGCCTCGGTCAGGAAGGCCTGACTGGCTTGTAGTTTAACGTCTTGTAGTAAGGACGGGGGCCAGGGGTCCAAAGAGGCCAAGGGGCCTGAGGCTGAGCCTCGGTCAGGAAGGCCTGACTGGCTTGCAGTTTAACGTCTTGTAGTAAGGACGGGGGTGCGGTTTAAGGTCGTGCGGGACCATCTTGCAGTTTAGGGTCGTGAAGGACCCTTTTTCCCTAGGTAAATTATCGCTAGAGGAATTTGGAATTGGTGGGAGGGGTTATATGCTCTCCATCTGTGGTCACCAAGGAGTATTCTCCATTGGGATAAACCTTATGGATGATATAAGGCCCTTCCCATTTAGGTTCTAATTTGGGCGGTTTCCTACCGGGAATCATTGGCGCTCGAAGGGCCAGTACCAGGTCGCCCTGTAGAAAAGAGCAAAGACGAACCTTCTTGTTGGAGGCCCTCGCTATCTTGTCCTGATGCCTTTCCAGATTGTGCAGGGCACAAATCCGATTCTCTTCCAGTGCTTCCAATTCAGCTAGACGGATCTCGGCTACCTCATCTGATGTCTGGTGATCATAAACTGCAGTGCGCAGCGACAGTAGCTGGATTTCAATGGGTAGGATGGCCTCAGCTTCATACACCAGGGAATATGGGGTCACCTGGGTGGAGTTGCGAGTCATCGTCCGGTAAGCCTAGAGGGCGTTGGGGAGCTTGTCCGGCCAACTTTTCTTGTTCTGACCAACCATCTTCTGCAGAATGTTAGATAGGGTCTTATTGAACGCCTCGATCTGTCCATTCGCCTGTGCGTGGTAGCGGGAGGTATGGTTCGACCGGATGTCGTACTTGGCGTACAATTTCTTTAATTCAGCTGCTCGGAAGTTGGTGCCGTTATCGGTGAGGACGGCATGAGGTACCCCAAACCGGTGGATAATATTGGAGCTCACAAAGTCAATGATGGAACGGGCCTTGACCTCTTTGAGTGGAACTGCCTCTGCCCACTTGGAGAAGAAATCTGTAGTAGTCAGGATGAACCTACACTGGCGGGCTGTTGCCGGTGGATACGGTCCCACTACATCAAGCCCCCATACCGCAAATGGCCAAGAGTACTTGGTGGTGTAGAGGGGCTCCGGTGGCCTATGCAGGAAGTTGGCGTGAACTTGGCACGCGTGGCGTCTCTTGGAATACCCAATACAATTGTGGATCATAGAGGGCAAAAAGTACCCTAACCTCTGGATTTGATGGGACAGCTTCAGCCCAGCTTGATGGGTGCCGCAGGAACCGGCGTGAACCTCTTGCATAACTTGATGTATCTCTACTCCTTGGATGCAACAGAGGAGGACACCATCGAAGCTCCACTTATAAAGGATCTTTTCAATACTGGGGCCGCTCTGGAGGGTAAATTGCAGCGCGCGGCGTCGGATTCGCTCGCGCTCGGCCCGGTCGTCCAGGAGGCGACCGTTTTGGAGGTACTCGACAAAAGGTGCCCTCCAGTCGGGAGTGGCTTCAATCACTGCATCTGACGAACCCAGGACCCCTGACGTAGAGGGTCCGACAGTGAGATGACTTACCCGTAGGCCATCATTTTCCTTTTGGGTGATGGGAGCAATGACTCTCCGGTGTGCCACGTGTATGATCAAATCACCTTGCTCGGGTTCTGCGAGCGATGCGGCTAAACCAGCCAGGGCGTCTGCTTGGCCGTTCTGCGACCGTCGGACATGGGTAACCTCTGTTCGAGAGGAGAATTGGGCCATTAGGAGGAGGGTGTACTCCAGCAACTGTTCAAGCTCTGGCTTCTTGACGACGTAGTCGCCATTAACCTGTTTGATTACCAGCTCAGAATCTCCCTTCACATGTAGATGGGGAACATGGATCTCAAGGGACAACTCGAGGCCGGTGATGAGAGCCTGGTACTCTGCCTCGTTGTTCGTACAACCTTCTGACAACAGGAATGAGTATGGCAGGACGTACTACGCCGGGGTAATGAAGACAATACCCAGGCCCACTCTGTTGAGCTTGGGATCGTTGAGCCTCCTACCGGTGGGGCTCCGGGAGGTGCCGTCGAAATGCATTTGCGAACATGGGACAGCATGATCGACTGAGAGGATCGTCTCATCAGGGAAATCCAAGTCTAGGTATTGATCCACGGAGGTTGGATGGGAAGCTAAAAAGTCTTCCAATGCCTGTCCCTTAATGGCCTTCTGAGGTACAAACCTGATATCAAACTCTTGGAGAATCACTGCCCACCGTGCTAGTTGGCCAGTCAGCATGGGGCGGTTCAGGTTGTACTTCAGTGGGTCCACCCGGGAGACCAATTGCACCTCATGGTGCTGCAGGTAATGTCGCAACTTATGCATGGAGAATACGAGCGCAAGGCAGCTCTTTTCGATGGGGGGGTATCTGACCTCCGTATCGAGAAGCATGTGGCTGAGATAGTAGAGACTGTTCTCAGTACCCTCGTTATTCTTCTGGGCGAGCAGCGCACCAAGGGATCTCTCCAGGGCAGTCACATAAAGGACCAGCGGCTTTTCGGAGACTGTTGGCATCAAGACCGGATGTTGGAGCAGATACTGCTTGATTTCCTCGAAGGCGTTCTGACACTCCTCATCCCATTCGTAGGCGGCGCCCTTCTTCATGAGCCAGGAAAAGGGCTTACACTTGCCTACCAGATTCACGATGAATCAGCGTATATAGGCTAAGTGGCCTTGAAGGCCTCATAGCTCCCGAATGTTGCTTGGGGGAGGCATTTGGATGATGGCCTTGATCTTCTCTGGGTCGATCTCGATACCTCGGTATCTGACAACAAAGCCCAGAAACTTACCGGAGGTGACCCCAAAGGCACACTTCCATGGATTCATCTTCAGGTGACGGGAACAGAGGAAACCGAACACTTTCTCTAGGTCTTTGAGATGGTCCTGGTGCTGACATGATTTGACTAAGAGGTCATCCACGTAGCATTCCACCAATGTCCCAAGGATCAGTTTGAATATGCGGTGCATGGCCCTCTGATAAGTGGCACCTGCATTTTTCAAACCGAATGGAATAACCTAGTAGCAAAAGGTACCTTGGGGAGCCCTGAAGGCAGTGGACTCCTCGTCTTCAGGGTCCATCCAGATTTGGTTGTACCCAGAGTATCCGTCCATGAAAGAGAGGGCTTGGAACCCGGCCGTGGCTTCAATCAATAACTCTGTCACCGGGAGTGGGAAGTCATCCTTTGGGAAATGGAGATTAAGATCGCGGAAGTCGATGAAGACTCTGATCTTCCCATTCTTCATCCTGACTGGCACAATGTTGGCAAGCCACTTGGGGTACTGGACCTCCTTAATGATGTTGGATATGATTAGCTTATCAACTTCGGCCTAAACCATAGCACCATGAGAAGGGTGCATCTTCCTGGGAGGCTGCTTAAACCCACGATGTTTTGCCGGGAGGCCCAAAAAGTGAACGGCCACCTGGGGATCTAGCCCAGGAATCTTGTTGTAACTCCAGGCAAACACATCACGGTGCTGTTTGAGGAAGTCTACGTACTGCTGCCGCTCCTCGAGGGACATGGCTGCACTGATCAATGTGGGTCTCGGATCTGCCTCGCTGCCAAGGTTCACCTATACCAGTTCATCAACCGTGGTAGAGACGCCTTCTTCAAAGGTGGGGGGAGCATCCTCCAGGTCTTCCTCCCCACCCATGGGGGGACTTCCCGCGACGGAAGATACTTCTGGGCTGTCAAGATCTGAGGGGAAGCTGGTACCGGCTCGGACCGCAGCGTTCATCATATTAGGAGAGTCACTTGCCATTGAGACCATATCAATGAAGGCAGTCGACCCTATCCCATCTGGCCTTCGGCCTAAGGGGACCCGTTTGATGATATCAAAGCAGTGGTGGTGTGTCGGCCTGAGTCGGTGGATTCTAGCCCGGCGGAAGAGACACGCATGGTGCACCGCCGTTGTCATAAGCTTGACATCCCGGTACCGTACAGGGGTAGGAGGTTCCGGGATCACCTGAGCCTGGTTGATGTAAGAATACGAGGTGATTTTCCATCGTCGCTTGGACACGGGAACATGCCTTCCTTGCGTACCCGAAACAACAAAACATTTCCCCATGTCGGGGGTCGTGGCCTCCAACCGGTGGATCGGGAGGATGTAGGCGTCAGCCATGCTTGCCCAGGGATCACTTGTGACCGGGGTGGGTTCATCCTCACTTACTAGGATCTGTTTATCCTTAATTTTATAATAAACCACATCCAGGTAGCGGGCCTCACAAGAAGCGAAAGGGGACGCGTCTCCTTGGAGCAAGCCTACTCGACCGTTGAGCGAGTACTTGAGGCACTGGTGATACGACGAAGGGACCGCTGCATGCATATGGAGCCATAGCCTACCCATCAACACATTGTAGGCGGTGTCCTGAGAGATGACCATGAACTCGGTGCTGGCAATTAAGCCACTGAACTGAGTCTTCAGGCGGATCTTGCCGACTGGAGTTTGCTCGGTCCTGTCGTACCCCTGGATCCTGAGGTCAGAGGGAGTTAAATCACCTTCAGACAGACCCAGCTTTCGCAACGTCCGGGTCGGAATTAGATTGATTCCGGAGCCCGTGTCAACGAGGCAGCGGCAGATTTCCACGCCATTGAAGTGGCCAGTGATGTACAGCGGGCGAATGTGCCCCTCTATAGGAGGGTCCTCATCTTCACTAGAGAATGAGATAACCTCCTGACATTCGGCGTTTTCAATCGCCTCGGTATAGAAGGCTTCTGCAGCTGCCACCTCTGCCTCAAACTGGAGGGGGCTCCTTAGGGCCTCAGAAAGTGCCTCGCGCATTTTGGATGATAGGCGAAGGTCCCCAAGGATGGAGAGCCACGCCAGAATGCCGGCCAGGTGCTTCAGGACATCATACTTTCATGCCAAACGCGAACCTATGCTTGCAGGAGGTCGCTCGACACATGGAGGCACAGCGGGTCCTACCGGTTGAACTGGCGATCGGCTAGTACTGGGCACATCTTGCTGCCTACTAGTTGAAGCTTGGAGAATAGTCGCCGGACTAGGATTGGACGACGGAGGCTGGCCTGTAGCCGGGAAAGACTGACTGTGATACGAACGAGGCAGCTCTCCCCAATCCAGTAGCACGAACGGCGGTGGAGGTAGAACTGAGGGCGTTAGATGGGGTTGCGCGTGCTGAGATCTACGCTGAGCCTGCTACCTGGTCTTAGTAGCATGCACAGCTTGGCCAGATGTGCCTGCTGACGTACCTCGATGACCGGCACGGTTGCGAGTCCGCTGACGTTGACGTCGGCTGGGAACGTTGGGGAGGTTTGCCTGACGTTCCCCCTCACCGGGGGTCATATAGGGCTTTACCAGCTCCACAGTGTTAACCGAAGCGTACCCCTGGCTGTTGCTCGAGGAGTCATCCACTGCTGGGCGGATTCTGGTGGGAATCCCCATTTCAGGGGGCATAAAATCGCTGAGAGTGTGGGATGACGATGGCACCGGCGGTGCGCGTTTCTTCTTCTTACGTCGCCGCTGCTTGCCCTTTTGGCAAGAGGCGACTGTGAAGATGATGCGGATGCACCTGCTACTTCTTCTGAAGGTTCCGACTATTTTAGGCGTGCCCGGATGATACCATGGGCACAGACGACTGTTTTTCGAGCCATCCAGTCATCGTATTTCCGGAATCCGTTGATGGGGACCTGCTGCCACTCGCCTTCGCTGTCGCTGCCGATCTCTGATCCTGCAAATACACCCGCCACTTGCGCTGGTGCTGGGCCCAACTTGACTATGTTGTTATTGACCTGGTCTTGAAGCCAGTCATTAAACACATAGCATTTCTTGAGGGTGTGCCTTAGAAACCGATGATAAGGGCAGTAGTTGGGGTGATCGGTGAGATTTTCCTCTGCCGGCCTTCTGCACTCGGGCAGGCGGATGATCCCTTGCTCTAGAGAACTTCGGAAATACCAAGGGACCTGATTTTCGTTAAACGAATAAGTCTGGTGCCTTCTTTCCGGATATGGGGCCCTGGGGGCCTGGCCCTGACGAGGGGCCGGAGGGGCCTGCTGAGGAGGCGGCGCCTGATTGTCTCACCTAGGTGGCGGTGGCGCATTGCGCGGGGGAACCTTTCGGTTTTGAGGCGGTCGCTGCTGGGCGGGAGCCTGTGCTTGAGGTGGATGACCTCTGCGGGGTTGCGGGGGTGGTGCCGCCGACATTAACTCCAGCTGCCTCGGGGCTTGTATTTGGGCCACCACGGCGGGTTCAGCCCTGGGAGCCCTCCTGGCTGGGATCATTGGGGGCAACAAACGCGCCTGACTAGCCTGTTGCAGGGCTTCCTCAAGGAGCTGAGCCTTATCTGAGAAATCTATGAACCCTCCAGGGTAGTTCTGGGTGATCAGAGAGGGTACCAGCTCTGTCTTGACGTTCCCCACACACATCGTCAGTAATTGCTCCTGAGTCAGTGGCATATCGAGAGAATACGTAAGTCCCTTCCACCAGGCGATGAAATCTGCAACCCGCTCATCAGGCCTCTGCTTGCACTTGAAGAGGTCCGTGATGCTGGTCTTCCACGTGGTGGAGCTGAACTGGTATAATAACTTTCGGCGAGGATCCTCCCAACCGGTCACCGATCCGATAGGGAGCTGGTTGTACCAGACGATGCCAGACCTTCCAATGTCTGTACAAAACATCGAAGTTTGGCGGCTTCTTGCTGAGCCGGGGTCCCCAGCATGGGGCCACACCTGGAAGAGAAATGAGCCAATTTCTGGGGTGGGTCCCCTGTCCCGTTGAAGGGTGAAAAAGTGGGGTTCCCAAAACCCGGCGGTGTGGGCATATCATCCACCCACGCGGGATAAGGCTTGCCATCCGGTGGGACCGCCACCTGCCACGTCTCTAACACTTCAAGGAGGTCTGTGAGCACCGCAATAAGATCATCCGTGCAGGGGTCCTTGTATTGACGGGGATCCCTAACCACAAGTGCAGTTCTAGGTTCTTCAACACGGTAGACGACTTCGGCCGCTCGTGGGTCAACTGTCTGGACGACCTGCGGGGCGACTGGGGGAACCCGGACTGGATTCTTCAGATTGCCCCGTCGCTCAGGGGGATTCGGCAAGACGTATCACGCCCTCTTGCCATACGTTCCGGATTCCGACCTGTCTACGGCAGTAGCATGATCAGGGTTTCCCGGAGGCATCTCACCGGGTGGAAATTGTTCCTGCCCCTGCTGCCCCGGCCTGGGATCACCACAGTCGGGTCGCCGCTCTGCGGCGCGCTCAGCCAAGAGTTCGTCAACCAGGCTCTTCTACTCAGCAAGCTACTGGCGTAACGTGGCCTTCTCAGGATCCTCATCCATTTTCTTCATAGAGGCGGACGTGTCGGAGTGCTTTAATGTTCCGACGTGCTCTTTACCCTTGTCGGTGTTTCGACTGAGCACCAGTGATTCGGTGGGTACGGGGAGGCGTAGCAGGTTCCTCTGCTGACAGGTAACTCTCCCTGATGGGTTCAACAGTGGCGGTACGCCCTCGGGGGGTAAGTCCCCATCAATGAATTCAAGCTCGTCTTCCTTGTCCACGACGTTGGCCATGTGGACCGCGAATCCTCTCAAGGGCATGTCCTCGATATCACATAATGAATCGGGATTCTGTCGGATAGGGTCGAAGAGTAGAGCGGCATAGTGTCCCCAACCACAGACTTTCACATGGGGGGGGGGTGGCTTCCCTGACGATCCTGTGGAGTGCTTTAAAACTTTGAACGCATTTTCGTTGAAGGGCGCTCTGGCAGCCTGGCGACTCAGGGTGCTGGGCCACAAGGTGTGCGGCCGCATCGATCAGGCGGCACTGCTCGCCGATTTCTTCAAAGTGCTCTCGACTTCTAGGGTACACCATCCGTTCGTAACGGATGCGGAAGTGTGTCGCCCATAGGGTTCGACAAAAGCACCCCACTTCTTCAGGGGTAAGAGACTCCGGTACGCGAAAATTCAGCACTGCCGTCGGCCAGAACTTCTCCGAGAAGTAATCCGCTGCAAGAATACTCCAGAAGCTCTTGAATTCGGACTCATGGTCCGGCCCTGTGTTGCCCCATTCATCAACCGGGGGCTGCTGAGGGACTGGTAGCGGTACCGAGGTGGACCTCTGGGATAGCAAACTCGGCGGCGGAGAATACGACGAACAAGCTGACTGGCCGCCGAATTCCAGGCCATCCTCCGAAGAACAAGGTGACATGGCCACGATGTCATGGTACGATGGGCTGATAGCCACAGCTTCCGGCACAGGAGTCGCGGCCACCGGTGTCCGGTCGTGTCGTCGTTCTACCGTCACTGGTCCCCAAAACAGCTCTCTGTGATCTCTGGTAGAGGTAGAGGGCGCTTCTGGTGATGATGGCGATGATTGCGCGGTCGAGACCTGCGGAATTTCCAAGATTTCATCCTCCGGGATGTACCTACGGAGAGAGACGGGAATCTGGTGGACCTCATATTCCGAGAGAATGAGGATAACGCGTCTGGTTCCTGTCCCAGTCCTTGATATGGTGGATCGGGGAGAAGGTTCCGTCGCTGAATCGCATTCCGCTTCAGAGTCGGAGAAGCGGGCGGGTTTGATCTCCACCCGGGCTTCCCCAGGACTCTTCTTGTGGCGGCGGAGACCTGCTCTCCTGCCCCGGGGTGGCTCTTCGGGACAGAGTTGATCCCTATCATGGAGTCTCGGGGCAGCGCTGGCACCGTGGCGGAGAGGGCCCCCAGTCGAGATGGACTAGGTGCGAGGGGAACCGGGGAAAATGTTGATGGGTACATGGGGAGGACCTCCATGAACAGTACCCATGTAGGTTTGGCCTCTTTTGGAATTGGCAGGAGCATGGGGAGGACCTCCATGATCACTATGGGAAGAGCGAGTCTGACCTTCATTCCTCGAGTTTCTGGGGCGAGGAGGACCTTCGCCGATTGCATAGAGGATGTAGGGAGGGCCCCCACGTTGGAAAAGGACTGGAGGGACGGCTCCTTCAGATCGGCGGTCAGGGGTAAGAGGATGGACTCCATACCCTGTATAGTGGGCGCGGGAAAGATTTTCGTGCTGAGCGTCGCTGCCGCGGGGCAGGTCTTCCTTCGGGATGGGGGTAGCACGAGGCATGCCTCCATGACGAACTTCGGAGCGGGGAAGGCCCACGCTCTGTGGAGTAGTGGTATGGGGAGGACCTCCGTACAGGGTGACATCACCGCGGGTTAGTTCGCGGCGATCACCACTTGGGCATACAACCCGGAGAGTCAACCCAGCCTGCCCGTGAGGCGGTTGGGGTCTCGATCCTGGTTGGGTGAAGGAGTGCCCCTGCTCAGTTTATGCAGGGGCTTCATAATGCACGTCGGCGGTAGCTCGGACCACTGTAGCTGTCGACGTCGACGCGCCTGGGCGAGCGTCCTCAGCCCGGGCCCGGCGTTGACGTCGGGTCAGGCGAGCTAGTGCAGGTGGTGCAGGGGCATGGCATGCCTGCTCTTCCTGCGGAGCCGGACGACAGCACTGACGGAGCCGGGCAGGAGCTCTCTCATGGAGCCCTTGGGTCGAGACCCTGAGTGGTCTGAGCCAGACGGCGCCCGCCTCATCAGCGTAAGGCGAGGAGTCGTCAAGGCGTTCCGAAGATAGGCTCCCGAAACAGTTGAATGTTGGGGTGGGGAGCAGGGGCTCCCTGCGCGGCCTGTTAGGGCGCCGTTGACGGCGGGGCCTGGATGCCTCCAGGTCCAGGCGGGCCATATCCCTGGTTGGGATGACTCATTTCTCCTCGTACCTACGCACGAGGTTGTTGATCACCCTTTGCTGGATGACCTATGATGGGGAAAGGGGGCGTGGGCGCCCCGTATTCCGTGATGTGGTAGCCGTTGTGGTGGTAGCGGCGCAATGTGGGGTGGCTGTGGCGATGTTTCCCCTGCCCCTGCGTAGGCTAGCGAGTGGTGATCGCGTCTCTGTAACAACAACCTGGTTCCTGAGAAACGAAGGGATCAACTCATCAGCACTGAGCGGAAAAGGATTGACATCCAGTGCCCCAGCTTCCTTCCATTCTCCATGTCTGTAAGAAGGATCCATGCCAACACGCAACAGAACAGAGTGCCTCGCGTTCTACTGCCCCAACTTTCGGTGAGTTTCACGACAGGCCCGCTTCTTTTCTTTGCAGGACCAGGCGCCGGATATCTGGATCCGGTGACACATCAATCTACTGGTGTCTCGAATGCTACTAATCTCCATATTGAGGAGAATAAATTCACGTCGGGTTCATCATTTCTGTTTCCGACGCTTTCGCCAGGGCACACACGCATCCGTCCGTCCGTGGAGGAGGACGCGCGGCTCTGTTGCCCCGCATTCCCACTTTCCAAAGGTGGGAGGAATTCTCTCCTTATTCATGGATGTATGCTCCTTGATCGAAACAGGATGATGGGATGTCGGTTCTTCCTTCCATGGATTCGTCCTCAGAACTCGTCACCTAGTCCGGGTCTCCCTCGTATATTTCATACGTAGTTCGTGAAACTCTTCCCAGTGCCATGTTTCCATGGACGCCGGTTAATTACACTACTTCTTTCGGGACACTCCAAAGGGTCTGGTCAGGGCAGCAACCTTCAGTCGGGGGAGTAGTCACGTTGAGGCATCAGTAGCATGTCTGGATGGTGGGGGCCAGACATGTCTGTCTATCATCCCTGGTCATAGGGATTCTCGAGGGCGTGGAATCCCGAGGCATCCCACATCGAGCCCGGGGAATTATATGTCATAGACACATATCTGAGGTTTTCCTCAGCTTCTCGTGTTTAACACAGGGTACACCGCGAGTTTAACGTCCAACGGAGACGGATCAACCCAACCAGAGCATTAGCTAGGATAGATCGGATTGAGGGGTTTCCCTTGAAGGGATGCCGATACCGGGGCAGCCTATGGGCGGCTGTGAAGAAGAGAATACCGACATGGTCTCACCGAGATATGACGGTCCGGGCGAGAATCCGGACAGATGATAGGTGGATAAATGGAGTGGAGGGGGAATGAAATGGGACCATCGCAGGGGGGAGACAGTGAAGTTGGGCTTGATCCTTGAAGGGGCTTCCTACGTATCCCCGTGGCAGGGAATCAAAGACCTCGTAGTTTGGGATGGTGCCAGTGGACCGACGTGAAGGTGAACCTTGGTCCGATGGGCATCGTCAGCATACCGACGTGAAGGTGGACCTTGGTCCGATGGGCATCGTCAGCGTACCGACGTGAAGGTGGACCTTGGTCCGATGGGCATCGTCAGCGTACCGACGTGAAGGTGGACCTTGGTCCGATGAGAGATGGGCTTGAAACTCAGGGAGGCTTTCTACGTACCATGCCTTGGCATGAATCAAAGACCTCGTAGTTCAAAGGGTTTCATCAGTGAACCGACGTGAAAGTAGACACGTGGGTCCACTAGTGGTGGGCTTGAACCTTGGGAAGGTTTTCTACGTACCATGCCTTGACATGGATCAATGTCCTCGTAGTTCAAAGGGTTTATGGAATACAGTTTAACGTCATGCGGGATGAGGGTGAACCGATGTGAATGAGGTCGGAACGACCGGATGGTGGGTTTGAACCTCGTAGAAGCTTCCTACGTACCATGCCTTGACATGGATCAAAGACCTCGTAGTTCGGGTTAGTCACAACGGCTTGCCGTCGGACTGGAATTGCAGTTTAACGTCGTGCTGGACGTAGGTAGAACTCGACGTGAATTGGATGATGGGTGGGCTTGAACCTCGTGGAGGCTTCCTACGTACCACACCTTGACGTGGATCAAAGACCACGTAGTTCAAATGGGGCTTTGTCGGCGAACCGACGTGGAAGTGGACCTTGGTCCAATGAGTGGTGGGCTTGAACCTCTGAAAGGCTTCCTACGTACCATGCCTTGACATGGATCGAAGACCTCGTAGTTCAGGTGGGAATGGGTGTGCAATTTAATGTCATGCAGGACAAAGGGAGGGGCATACAGTTTAACGTCATGCTGGACAAGGGCGAAACTCGACGTGAATGAACGACCGAGCAATGTGGCTTGAACCTCATGGAGGCTTCCTACATACCATGCCTTGACATGGATCAAAGTCCTCGTAGTTCGGGTGGGAATGGGTCGCAACGCCTTACCACTGGACCAGAATGCAGTTTAACGTCGTGCTGGACGGGAATGGGACCCGACGTGAATAGATGACGGGTGGGCTTGAACCTCAGGGAGTCTTCCTACGTACCATGCCTTGGCATGGATCAAAGTCATCGTAGTTCGGTGGGAATGGGTGTGCAGTTTAATGTAATGAAGGACAAAGGGGGCATACAGTTTAACGTCATGTTGGACGAGGGAGAAACTCGACGTGAATGAACGACCGAGCAATGTGGCTTGAACCTCATTGAGGCTTCCTACGTACCATGCCTTGACATGGATCAATGTCCTTATAGTTCGGTGGGATGGGTCGCAACAGCTTACCACTAGACCAGAATGCAGTTTCACATCATGCTGGATGGGAATGGGACCCGACGTGAATAGATGACGGGTGGGCTTGAACCTCAGGGAGGCTTCCTACATACCATGCCTTGGCATGGATCAAAGTCCTCGTAGTTCGCTGGGATGCGGGTCAGGGTCGGTGATCACTCTAAGCCCACATGAGTCATGCTCTGTTTGAGAAACAAGAGGTTGCAAGGACCTGACGATCACGTCACGAAGGATTCATCCGTGAGAAGCAAAGAGGGGCTTACGCGTTAGGCGGACCATGGTGTTGGGACTTACTCCAGGATGGAGGCCCATGGTGCGAAAAAGCGCAAGAAAGATGGAACTTAGTCCAATGATGGGAGGTGCCTCATTCCCTATCACGCCCTCCACTGACCTTGATAGTGGGGAAGTACAGAGATGCAGAGGTGCAGCCATCCGTTGGGGAACTAGGGTCGCCCTTCTCCCATGAACATACGCCACTCCAATAAGGAGGATATCATCCCTTGTGGACGGGTGATTCCATTCCTGTGGAGATGGGTGGTGTAAAGAATGTTCGAGCTGGGGGTACCCTTCGTGAGAGGCACGAGGTCGGGTCACAGTTTAACGTCATGTGTCGAGGACGCGGTGCTTGTCAGTTTAACGTCCTGCAACTCGGACAAAACGGGTTCACTCTGCCCCCCTAGGACTTACATAACCGGTACCCTCTGGTCCTTGGAGAAGGGAAGGTACCAGTAAGGCCATGGTCATGGGGGGTTGTGTAAAGAACCATCAGGCTGTCCACGTTAGCGTGGCTATGCGAAGAAGAAATAGTCGTTAGCGTGCCTATGCGAAGAAGCATTAGGCGAAGGAATGCTACGGGTGGTATTGTCCATGGGACTTTGAAATCACATCGTGCATTCATGGAGGGTCGCACGGGAAAAGGAATCGCTAAGAAAAGGAGTGTGCTTCGCGAAGTGAAGTGCCTTGGCCTTGGCATGGGGCATAGGTGTGAGTGGAAGGTGCTTCGCGAAGTGGAACAGTGTTCACGGAGCACTGCCTCGCGAAGAAGGGGTGCCTCGCGAAGCAGGGTCCTGCGAAGCAGTGTGATTCGTGATGTGGAGCGATCCTGCCTTATCATAGGGATCACTAGTATGGGTTGGGTGTTTCACGAAGCATAAGTGCTCCGCGGCTTCCCGGGTTCCCTTGGGAATCCCCTTCCTTTGCGAATGCCCTTGAGCTTCACGAAGAGCATCCCTCTCGGAAGAGGGGCTCAAAACGAGACAAAGAAGAGGTGTCTCACGAAGTAGAAATACCTCGCGGAGCTCATGATTCCCGGTACAAAGAGTGCTTCACGATTCAGGAGAGGAGAAGCCGAAAGGTCGGATCGTTTGTCTCCGGGACTCAGGGGGAGTCCAGTATTTATAGGGAAGGGGCGCCGCGAAGCAGAACTCACGCGCCGCCTCTGGTGCTTCGCGGCGCGCTCGCGAACATTAACGTCGTCCGCAGAGGGCACTACCTCTGGAGCTTCGCAGCGGCTCGCGAACGTCAAATGCGTTCGCGGAGAATTACCGCCTCTGGAGCTTCGCGGCGGCTCGCGAACGTCAAATGCGTTCGCGGAGCATTACCGCCTCTGGAGCTTCGCGGCGGCTTGCGAACGTCAAATGCGTTCGCAGAGAATTACCGCCTACAGAGCTTCGCGGCGGCTCGCGAACATCAAATGCGTTCGCGGAGCATTACCGCCCCCGGAGCTTCGCGAGGCCGCCATGGTCGGGGCGCTTCGCGGCGGGGCTTCGCGTGGGTGCTTCGCGGCAGTGCTTCGCGAGGCAGTGCGCCCACCTTTTTCGTTCCTTTCTTTCGGGCCATATTTTGGCGCCAACAATATTCATAATTCATTTCTATTCCAATTAATCTATAATAAATTGATTTTTTATATGAATATTATCATCAATATTTTACCACTTTGATTCAAATTCCATAGAATATTTATCAATAATATTCTAAATATATAGATCTTTTAACAACACTCTCTCACATATATATTGAAATATATTTTCAATGGTAATTAACCATCATTGAATTTTGTAATAGTTTCACCATAAGTAAAATCAATATGTTGCTAATCCAATCATTGCATAACACATGAGGTTTCCAACAATTTGGGTGTTCTAAAAGATATAATTTCAATGTTATTAAAATTATTATACATCATTTCACCAGATTATATCTATATATATAATTACATAGTTATATAACATAATAAAGTATATCATACAATATTATTTACCCTATATTCTATATTTTCTTATGTATAAAAATATAAAGTCTCTTTCTCTGGAACTTTTTAAATTCTAGTTAACATAATAATGATGTCAACATAAATATTGATGATTTATTACTTACGTGATCACACTAGATATAATTATCAGTTCCATAAAAAATTGATGTTCTTTTAGTATTTAATTTTTACGGTTGTCCAAAAAAACCTAACATTATGAAATAAATCATTCCACCACAGGCAGAATATATTTAAGGAAATTTAATTTAAATTTAAATGGAAGAATGGAAATTAGAATAGGGTCATAATTATGTATAAAATGACTAAATCCATGTTTGGGGTTATATCTAATATAAACTGAATATATATATTTATATATATGATTTAAAAATAAGTACATATATTATTCGATAGAAAATATTTTATAAAATATGTTATGATAATAGTTCGATCAGGATGTTGGTGAATTATAGTTTCCAAAAATAATATAATATGTATTTTTCTACCTAAATGATTTATGTTAATTGGAATTACAAAATACTGAACCGTTTAGTGATAAAAATAAAAATTATATGTAATTAGAATAAATACTTACTGAAATACAATTAGAGTATGGGAAATAATAATTCCTATAGTTTATAAATATTATAATGAGATACATTTTTTCAGATAAGAAAAAAATTAAATCAATGGTAGTTCATAAAATTATACAAAAAAATAAATTATTTTATTCAATAATATTTGTAATCAAAATAAATTGTAATGGTTTTAAAACCAATCAATCTGTTATTCTATATAATTAACAACACATTAAGGCAATGTTTACAGTAGATCTATTTACTAGATCCAACGAACCAGTGAAATATGATCTATTAGGAGGTAATAATAATTGTATACTGATCATAAGTTTTTTATTTCTATATTAAGAATCTTAAATATATTGATAATATCTCTCTTATAAAGACCAAAAGTTTCAATTCTATGTCATCATAACATGAGAAGCACCCTATCTATCTGATATGTAAATGAAAAAATTATAATATTATTAGAATGATGTTTAATATAATTTACAAACATAATGGTAGATTTTAGCAGATATAATTTGAATGAAAAGTTAAACTAGTAGAAAACACTCTTAACAACATGAAATTTTCTAGCATTAATGATAAAAAACTATTAGAGCTTAAATATTTATGGAGGAATATTATATTTTTAGCATTGGTTAAACTTAGTTATTGTGCCTAAGGGAGGGTTGATTATATTTTGGGAAGAATGTAATAGGGATAAGAATCCTAACTCCAGACTAAATACTTAACATTTATTTAAATACATGACTTGAACATAATAATCTAGACACTTTTCACTTCATGAACGGGTTTTTCCTAGAGGTAAAATACTCAAATAGTAAACATCTTGTAATTATTACATTCAATTAAAATAAATATGGCCATATATTTAAAATAAAAGTGTAATAGCCTATAAATTTTATATAAGCCTTCATTTTTCGGGTTTGACCCTTTTCTAAGAGAGATCCCACAAACACCTCACGTATGATCCACTAAATATCCTATATCTGATCCTCATTTCCTTCATTGTACGGTGATCTGGATGTGCAATGTAAATCTCCACATTACTATTCCATCTATTATTCATTAATCATCCATTATCATGTTTTATTTCTATGTTATATCATATAGATTATTTTCATGGTTTTTCTTTTTTTCTTCTTAATTCTCTTAAAATTGATTGATTCAAGGGACATCACTAGACGAGGAGAGTGATACCACCTTATGGTAGATGGTATAGTTCACTTTCATCAATTTAATGTTATATTTAATTATGAGACAAGTTAAATAATCTAGAATTTATAAAGACACCTTCATTTTATGAAATTATATAAATTAAATTCTAATCATATAATTTATGAGACTATATCTATCTATAAAAAAAAATCATTTTGCGTTTTTATTAAAAAAAGGAAAACCTATTCATGTTCCATTTATTAATGTGCCAAAGTTCAACATTTCTATATGTTGTTAAACAACCCTTTTTGGTATGTACATTTCCTTGTAATAAATAATTCTCTTGAAGTGTGTGTTAAACTAATGAGAAAGGGGGTACAAGTATTTTCATTATTTAGGAAATTTATGGAATTAAATAAAAAGAAATGAATTTCCCAATATTTATTAAGTGTTATAAATTTTATGGTCATTAGCCGATATGAGTTATTTAGTGCTAAACCTATCTGCATACCAAGATGAGTGCCATACAAGGGATCCAATTTAAGGATGCCTTGGATGGTCTCATTGTTCTTTATAATCATGTATTGTAATGGATTATTTGTACACTGGGTGATATACATTTATATTCATAAGATTACTAAGATGGTATCATTATGTGGATTACATACCTACACATGGGTGATATAAGTTCCCTAGGAGACTCATTGTGGATGGGAATAATGGAATGATGGTTATATTCATCCATGAGTGATACTCAGTCTTCTATATTAGATACCTATAATGGGATCAGAGGATCAAACATACACCATTCCAAGAGGGATACATGGGATTAATTTCTTGGGTTCCTCATGGAATGAAACATTAGTGATGGGTATTTATATATCTCCCAGAGCAATACATTGGATTATTATTTTGAATCACCATGGACTGAGTCAATATTCCACATATAAAATCTCATTTTGACTTAATCATTGAAATAAATGAATGCATAAATATACATCAGGGATTTGTTCATGATTCCGAATAACATTCTTGGGTATTGTCTAGTATAGACATGTATCATATGATTACCAATTTATAAGACCCGTATCATATCTTTACAATATCACCGTGGATCAGAGTTGTTTGGCTTAGGCCAAATCATGATGTTAAAGCTAGGTATCCAGGGGAAACATTGAATGAGGTGTTTTATTTATTTATTTCATTAAATTTATTATTCTCTTTCAGAATACCCATTTTATATGAATATACTTGATTGTTATAGTGTAATATCTTGTCCTTGGTTCCCAAAAATGGTTCCCAGATCTGGTAGTTCAGTTGAACTCACACATGCCTCCCTGTAATCCAAAAGTT